>CM028358.1:61018567-61414276 GCA_016618105.1 Dendrobium huoshanense | reverse complement strand
TCCTGAACTTTCTTCCAAATCTGGAAGTAAATCTCCCATCTCGATCTGACACTATTGTCTTCGGTACTCCATGTAATCTGACAATCTGATCACATACAGACTTGCATTTCTCAACAGGATCAGACTGTTTGATAGGTATAAAATGTGCAGATTTAGTCAACCTATCGATAATCACCCATAAAGCATCATTTCCTCTTCTGGATCTATATAAGCCAACCACAAAATCCATAGCAATGTCTTCCAATTTCCACTCAGGTATGAGTAAGGGCTGCAAAAATCCTCCTGGCTTCTGGTGCTCAGCTTTAACCATCTGACATGAAATACATTTGGATACTATATCTGCTACACTTCTCTTCATTCCTGGCCACCAAAACACCTTCTTTAAATCCTGATACATCTTATTACTGCCTGGGTGAATAGTGTAACTGGAGTAATGAGCTTCTTGAAGGACTTCTTTCCTCAAATCATCTACATCTGGAATGCACAATCTGCCCTTATATCTAAGCAATCCCTCACCATCAAGCTCAAAATCTTCAATGTGTCCCACACTAACCATATCCAGTATCTTCTTAAAATCTGCATCGAGTGGCAAAGCTTCTCGTACTCTTTCTGGAAATGTTGACATAATTATAGTTTGATTCAACCTTATAATTTCTGCATCATTGGGCTGAACCACTGAAATCTCCAACTTCTCCAAATCTCTTATCAATTCCTGCTGCTGTTTAATCATCCAGTTTGTACTACCTGAATTCTTTCTGCTCAAAGCATCAGCAACCACATTTGCTTTGCCCGGATGATATTGAATATCCAACTCATAATCCTTTATGAGTTCTAGCCATCTCCTCTGCCTTAGATTCAATTCCTTCTGAGTGAAGATATACTTCAAACTCTGGTGGTCAGTAAAAACTTCACATCTAACTCCATACAAGTAATGCCTCCAGATCTTCAAGGCAAAAACTACCGTTGCTAACTCCAGATCGTGGGTTGGGTAATTCCTCTCATGATTCTTCAATTGCCTAGAAGCATAGGCAATGACTCTCCCATTCTGCATCAGTACACAACCACCCTTTATGTGAGGCATCACTGTAAAGCTGAAACCCATCTGTCCCTGAGGGAATAGTCAGCACTGGAGCAGTTATCAAACACTGCTTCAACCTCTGAAAAGCTTCCTCACACTGAGCTGTCCAATCAAACTTCACTGCTTTCTGAGTCAATCTGGATAGTGGCATTGCTATCTGTGAAAACCCCTCAACAAACCTCCTGTAGTAGCCTGCCAATCCCAAAAAGCTCCTAACCTCAGTCACTGTAGCAGGTCTTGGCCAGTCTGCTATTGCTTGCACCTTATGCTGATCCACAGATATCTTTCCCTCAGAAATCACATGCCCCAAAAATTTAACACTCTTCAACCAAAACTCGCATTTGGAGAACTTATGATGAGGACATCGACAGACGCTACCGACATGTTTATCGCCGGCGAAACCGCAGATCGACGGCCACGATTCAGCGTCTCTACTTTTGATTTAGATGACATGATGTATTTTATTATTATTGTATTGTTTGATTTACTGTTTTCCCATTTTACCCCTGTGGGGAGTTATGTTTCTTTGTAGCCCTGAGGGCAATTTAGTCTTTTTTTACTTTTTATGAGTCAAGACCTATATATAGTGGTCTCTTGTATCATTTTGAGTTTTAATGAATATTTGAATGAAATCTTATGTTATCTTCTTCTTCTTGCATCAGGGCTAGAGAAGGGTGATTGAGCTCAAGGTGAGCGTTTGCAATACCCACCAGTCGTTGGAAGCGTCCTCGACTTGTGGTTCGTGTTATCCTATTATTTTCTTTTCTAAACTTTGGTTCTCCTTTTCTCCACGATCATCTTCACCCGAGATCCATTCTTCCAACACTTCATCCAATCGTTTCCACCACTAGAATTCCAAGCTCCGCCAAAAGAACTCCACCCAACCCGTCGGCCACCCCACCCCTCCTCCTACATTAGCCGCCGGCCATCCCATGCTCCACCCTTGGTGACGACATCCATCATCCTAGTGGCTCCTTAATTGTTGCATAGCAATGAATGAGGAAGTTACTACATTTTGAATTTCAAATTTTGAAATTCAAACTTTCCTTATTTGAAATCTTCCAAAAAGGAAAGTTTTGAAATTGATCCCATTCAAATTTCTTCACATGAGGAGTTACTAATTTTTCATCCTAGGTGGCAACAACACATTTGGAAAGTGTGCAATTGCTTCCTCACCCCCTCCCCTCTCTCCTAGCCGCCGGCCCCATCAAAGGGGGAATCCCACTTAAGGCTAGTTAATGACAATTAATTCTCTTGATTCAAATTTCAAATCCCATTTAACTCCCTCCAAATTTACTTGAAATCTGAAATTAAATTCAGATTTTTGTAAATCTCCTCTCTCCCTCAACCATGCCGCCGGCCACCTAAGGGGGAATCCCATTAATGCAATTTAATGCATTCATTACACCTATTTCAAAATCCTAATTCAAATTATTCTCCCTCCAAACTTAATTAAATCTGAAATTAATTCAGATTTTGATTAAACTCCCTCCACACCTCCTCTTCACCTATTCTCCTAACCCTAGCCACCTCTCACACCCATAGCCGCCCCCCCCCCCCTTGCTCTCTTCCCCACCATAGGCCGGCCCTCTCTTCATCCCTTGAGAGGTTGAGACAAAAGAAGAAGACGACGACATCTCCACCCCCTTCAATGTTGAATGGCGGATCCCGAACTTGAGTGGGGTCTAGTATTCAACGCCGACGGAAGCATCAACGTCCTACGGTCACCGTGCTTCGACGTAGGATTTGAAGACGAAACCACCGTGGAAGAGTACTTGGAGAGAGTCGTGCCAATCCTCGCAAGCATCTACGACCGAAAACTTTCAAAGCACGCTTGGAGCCTCGACGGTCGTCTACGACTTCCATCCCAACCGGCAACTTTTCCTCCGACGAAGTTCTTAGGTACCCTCTCCCTAGTGGTAACTTCTTTCATCGCTTGGATCTTCTATCTCCGTCAAAAGTCCACTACCCCTTGAGTGATACGACCCCAAGGTGAAATTCTCATTATTAAACGTTGGGTTTTGTTATTGTACTTTGCATATTAAATTCTCCTAGAACTTTGATTGAATCGGCTTGGTTAATCTCTATTGCGAATCTTTGGCCTAAGCAAGTTGATATTTTTTAAATTCCTAACTCAAATTTTATGTGCTAGTTTTAAATTCATAAGAAGCAACACTTTAATCTTTTTTTCTTTTAAATTTCTAAGCAAACTCCTCCTAGTTTCACATCATATTTGGTATCAGAGCATGGCTAGCATGCTTTGATCATGCTAGATGCATCCTAGGTGTCTCCTTTAGGTTGTCTTTAAATGTCGCATGCATAACATCATTTAAACTAGTCTAACCCACTGTTTTCTTTTTGCTGTCCTTAAATTCCTGCAATAAAATTTTCATCTTACATGCTCATATTTTAAGTGTTTAAGTGCTGCCATCACTACATTCACATTCATAATAGTCTAAGCCACTTAGACCTTTGCTGTCCACTGTTTTCTGCACTTGATTTCACCCTTAGAGTGAGTTTCAGGTTGTGTTAGGTTGTTGTCCACCATTTCCTGCAGCGGTTAAGCACCCGTTAGTGACCCCTAATTCACTGTTTAGGTGCTGCCTTCACCCAAGAACATTGCCTAGACATTTAGGTGACTTCACCCATTTCTGTGTTTGCTGTCCAGCACTTTACAGCTGCTGTAATTGCAATTCCAGCAAGCCTTTTCGTGTGTCTAGCTGCTGCCTTGGACCTAGAAACCTTCCTAGTGATCCCTAGAACTCAACCATGGATCCCACACATATGCAAGCAACCCTAGACATGATTGTGAACCAGTTGGGCTCAATGTCGCAACAAATTAGAGACACTCAAACGAGTGTTGCGGACCTCAAACGTCACACAGGAGAGAGACTCGACAATATTGAACGAACGGGACACCCGGCTATCTACACGCCATCCAGACCTCAATCACCTTATGGCGAGGATGCCCGAACCGAGTACGGACCTCCTAGAGATTACTACCGACCCAACCACCGACCCCATCACGAACCGGTAGGTCGTGACGCACCTTGGAGAGACAATGACACCCAACTCCTTAAGAGCATTAAAATAGATGCCCGACTTTTGACGGAACGTTAGAACCCCAGGTTTTCCTCGATTGGATTAAAGGGATGGACAGTTATTTTAAATGGTATAACATTTCGGAAGAAAAGAAAGTTAGGTTCGCCGAGATGAAATTGACCGGTCGAGCCAACCAATACTGGACCAACGTGGAGCACATGAGAGAGACCCGAGGAGAATACCCCATAGCTGACTGGGGAGCGATGAAGCAAGAACTGAAAAGGAAATACCTTCCTCCCTCGTACTACCCAAGACTCCTAGATCGTTGGAATAGGCTAACCCAAGGGAGTAAACCCGTTAAGGAATACATCTCCACGTTTGACGATTTCCTAATTCGTTGTAACGGGGAGGAGACCACCACTCCCACACAACTTCTGTCCATATTTAGAGCCGGACTGAGAGAAGACCTTAGGAATGAGCTCTTTGCTCGAGGAATAACCACGTACGAAGCTGCCTGTAGTCTTGTACTAGACTTGGAAGAGTCTAGAAGCCACACCACCAGGACCCAAGACTCTAGACCTAACCCTTTTAAGTCTTCCTCTAGCCAACCGTACAACAAACCCATTGGACCCTCTGGTAGTCGGCCTGCTCCTAGCCAAGCCCAACCTCGAACCGACTATAAAGGGAAAACACCAGAACGAGAGACACCCAAAACCACTGCCGGCACTAAGTGTTTTAGATGCCATGGGTACGGACACATTGCTTCTCAGTGCTCCAGCCCATTTAAGGTCACAATAATTGAGGAAGTGACGGAGGAAGAGAATGAACCAGAAACTGATTTGGTCCACCATATGGACGACGATGAGGAGTTTTTCGACGAAGAAGATACTGCTGTTGTTCACTGCCTTCAAAAGATGAACTACTTAGATCTGCAAGTTGTTAGGTGTGCCTTTTCCCAACCTAAACCTAACGACGACTGGCGAAGGACCTCGATCTTCTACACTTTCACTAAGATTGGAGACAAAATTGTAAGGTCATAATAGACAGTGGAAGTTGCATTAACGCCGTATCGTCAGCCATGATTTCGAAACTACAATTAAGGACCACTCCACACCCGAACCCCTACAAAGTTGCTTGGATAAACTCAACTACCTTGGAAGTAAAAGATAGGAGTCTGGTTCCTATTGAGTTTGTGGTATACAAGGAGAAAATCTGGTGTGATGTTTTGACGATGGATGTGGGTCAAATCATCCTTGGCCGCCCTTGGCTGTTCGACAACGATGTACACATTTATGGACGATCAAACACCTGTGTGTTTGAACACGAGGGCAAGAAGATTAAACTATTACCCACTCAACCTAAGTCGACTAAAGAAGAAGTTAAGCCCAACTCCCTGAAACCCAACACAGGCGTGAACTTGATAACTGCTAAGGACCTAGATGTGGAACTGGAGTCGGGAGCCCCTCTTTACGCGCTAGTAGGCCAAGAAATAAGTGTAGACCAAGCAGAACCGATTCCCGAAGAGGTTAAACCCCTGTTGGAGACTTTTTCTGATGTCTTTCCCGACGATTTACCCAACCAACTGCCACCTCTAAGGGACATTCAACATGCCATAGACCTAGTGCCCGGAGCGTCCCTACCAAACCTACCCCATTACAGGATGAACCCCACTGAACACGGGGAGCTCAAAAGACAAGTGGATGAATTGTTACAGCGAGGGTTCATTAAGGAAAGCCTTAGTCCGTGTGCAGTTCCTGCCCTTCTTACCCCTAAGAAGGATGGGACGTGGAGGATGTGCGTTGATAGCCGTGCTATCAACAAAATCACTGTCAAGTACCGCTTCCCAATCCCTCGGTTAGATGACATGTTGGACATGATGACCGGAGCCACCCTATTTTCCAAGATCGATCTTAAGAGTGGCTACTACCAAATTAGGATCCGTCCGGGGAATGAATGGAAAACCGCGTTCAAGACAAAGGATGGGTTGTACGAATGGACAGTAATGCCTTTTGGATTGAGTAACGCACCTAGCACTTTCATGAGAGTAATGACTCAGATCCTTAAGCCTTTACTTGGGAAATTTGTTGTAGTATACTTCGATGACATTCTGATCTACAGTCATTCGGTGGAACAACATTTGAATCACCTACAACAAGTCTGTGAAATTTTGAAGAAAGAACACATGTATGCCAACCCTAAGAAATGCACTTTTCTCACGAATCAAGTAACTTTTCTTGGATTTATAATTTCTTCCCATGGCATATCTGCCGACCCCGAAAAGGTACGAGCGATCAACGAATGGCCTATACCAAAGAATATTAGAGATGTCAGGAGTTTTCACGGATTGGCCACGTTTTATAGGAGATTTATCAGGAACTTTAGCACCATCGTGGGTCCCATAACTGATTGTTTAAAGAAGGGAGATTTTGTTTGGACGACATCAGCCACCAAGGCTTTTGAGGAAATAAAAAGGAAAATGGTGGAAGCACCAGTCATGCGTCTACCCGACTTTTCGAAAGTTTTTGAAGTAACCTGCGACGCATCTGGTATAGGAATAGGGGGAGTATTATCCCAAGAAGGACACCCGGTTGCCTACTTCAGCGAGAAATTAAATGACATCAGGCAACGATACTCCACCTACGATAAGGAATTCTACGCCATAATTCAGTCCCTCAGGTATTGAAGACATTACCTGCTTCCCCAAGAATTCGTTATCTTCTCTGACCACGAAGCCTTACGATATATCAATTCCCAGAAGAAACTGAATGCCCGACACGGAAGATGGGTTGAATTCCTTCAAGAATACACTTACACCATTAGGCACAAAGCCGGTTCTGAAAACAAGGCTGCGGATGCACTAAGTCGTAGGATGATGGTTACGCGTGAGATGAGGACTGAAGTGATTGGTTTTGAGCAAATTAAAGAAAACTATTTGGACTGCCCCGATTTTGGAGAAACCTATTCCAAACTAACAACTGGACACGAGCGTATCATAGGGGATTTTATACTGGAAGATGGGTACCTGTTTAAGGCTCAAAAACTTTGCATTCCCACAACTTCACTGCGAGAATTTCTTGTGTGGGAATTGCATGCTGGAGGTTTAGCGGGTCACTTTGGTCAGGCCAAGACAATTGCAGCTGTGGAGAATCGTTTTTACTGGCCAAGTCTTAAGAAGGACGTTAGCAGATTAGTAAGGCGGTGTCACACCTGTCAGCTAGCCAAACAACGGAAACAAAACACCGGCCTTTACACACCCCTCCCCGTGCCTAACCAACCTTGGCAGGACGTCAGCATGGATTTTGTTTTAGGGCTGCCCAAGACCGTTAGGAAACATGACTCAGTCTGTGTGGTTGTCGATAGGTTTTCTAAGATGGCCCATTTTCTCCCTTGCTCCAAGACTTTCGACGCCTCTAGAGTAGCCAAACTGTACTTTGATGAAATTGTGAGACTTCACGGGCTACCTAAAACCATAGTTTCGGACCGAGATGTGAAATTTACTAGTTATTTTTGGAAGACCTTATGGCATAAAATGGGGACCAAACTGAAATTCTCTACCGCCTTTCACCCCCAAACAGACGGTCAAACGGAAGTAGTGAATAGGAGTCTAGGAAATCTGTTAAGGACCTTGGTTGGAGATAACATTAAGGACTGGGACTCTAAGTTGCCTATAGCTGAATTTGCCTACAATAACTCTGTGAATAGAACTACGGGTCTTAGCCCTGCTTAAATAGTGTACGGGTACCTCCCCAACCAACCCATCGACCTGATTCCCATGAGCACTAGAGTTAGAACATCTGAGTCAGCATCATCATATGCATCGCATCTACAGGAGTTACATAAAGAAATTAAAAAGAAAATTGAACAAAGTAATGCAACTTATAAATTTATGGCTGACCATAAAAGAAGAGCTAAGGTATTTGAAATTGGAGACTTTGTGATGGTTCGGATCCGTCCGGAGCGTTTTCCTCCTGGATCCGCAAAGAAGCTGCATGCGAGAAGCGCCGGACCATTCAAGATAATTTCAAAGGTGAATGACAATGCTTATGTACTAGACCTTCCCGAAGGTTTCAACTTTAACCCCACATTTAACATAGAAGATTTAGTAACCTTCGAGGGATCAGAATTTAACCCATGCAATCCACTTTCAAATGAGCCTTGTGTGACCATACCTGGTGAGATCCCCAACCCTCCTCCACTCCCAAAATTACCCCCCTTACCCAATGCGGAGATAGTTGAATCTATATTAGATGATGAGATCATTACTACGAAAGGAGGCGGACGTCGAAGGTACTTAGTCCACTGGAAAGGGACCCCGGCGACGGAGGATACGTGGGTTGACCGAGAGGAGCTGCAGAGCCTAGACCCAGACCTTCTAGAGTGGTACGAGAGCTCTAGAGACACTCACTCGACAGGGTCGAGTTTTCTCCCACCTGGGGAGAATGATGAGGACATCGACAGACGCTACCGACATGTTTATCGCCGGCGAAACCGCAGATCGACGGCCACGATTCAGCGTCTCTACTTTTGATTTAGATGACATGATGTATTTTATTATTATTGTATTGTTTGATTTACTGTTTTCCCATTTTACCCCTGTGGGGAGTTATGTTTCTTTGTAGCCCTGAGGGCAATTTAGTCTTTTTTACTTTTTATGAGTCAAGACCTATATATAGTGGTCTCTTGTATCATTTTGAGTTTTAATGAATATTTGAATGAAATCTTATGTTATCTTCTTCTTCTTGCATGAGGGCTAGAGAAGGGTGATTGAGCTCAAGGTGAGCGTTTGCAATACCCACCAGTCGTTGGAAGCGTCCTCGACTCGTGGTTCGTGTTATCCTATTATTTTCTTTTCTAAACTTTGGTTCTCCTTTTCTCCACGATCATCTTCACCCGAGATCAATTCTTCCAACACTTCATCCAATCGTTACCACCACTAGAATTCCAAGCTCCGCCAAAAGAACTCCACCCAACCCGTCGGCCACCCCACCCCTCCTCCTACATTAGCCGCCGGCCATCCCATGCTCCACCCTTGGTGACGACATCCATCATCCTAGTGGCTCCTTAATTGTTGCATAGCAATGAATGAGGAAGTTACTACATTTTGAATTTCAAATTTTGAAATTCAAAACTTTCCTTATTTGAAATCTTCCAAAAAAGGAAAGTTTTGAAATTGATCCCATTCAAATTTCTTCACATGAGGAGTTACTAATTTTTCATCCTAGGTGGCAACAACACATTTGGAAAGTGTGCAATTGCTTCCTCACCCCCTCCCCTCTCTCCTAGCCGCCGGCCCCATCAAAGGGGGAATCCCACTTAAGGCTAGTTAATGACAATTAATTCCCTTGATTCAAATTTCAAATCCCATTTAACTCCCTCCAAATTTACTTGAAATCTGAAATTAAATTCAGATTTTTGTAAATCTCCTCTCTCCCTCAACCATGCCGCCGGCCACCTAAGGGGAATCCCATTAATGCAATTTTAATGCATTCATTACACCTATTTCAAAATCCTAATTCAAATTATTCTCCCTCCAAACTTAATTAAATCTGAAATTAAATTCAGATTTTGATTAAACTCCCTCCACACCTCCTCTTCACCTATTCTCCTAACCCTAGCCACCTCTCACACCCATAGCCGCCCCCCCCCTTGCTCTCTTCCCCACCATAGGCCGGCCCTCTCTTCATCCCCTTGAGAGGTTGAGACAAAAGAAGAAGACGACGACATCTCCCCACCCACTTCAATGTTGAATGGCGGATCCCGAGCTTGAGTGGGGTCTAGTATTCAACGCCGACGGAAGCATCAACGTCCTACGGTCACCGTGCTTCGACGTAGGATTTGAAGACGAAACCACCGTGGAAGAGTACTTGGAGAGAGTCGTGCCAATCCTCGCAAGCATCTACGACCGAAAACTTTCAAAGCACGCTTGGAGCCTCGACGGTCGTCTACGACTTCCATCCCAACCGGCAACTTTTCCTCCGACGAAGTTCTTCGGTACCCTCTCCCTAGTGGTAACTTCTTTCATCGCTTGGATCTTCTATCTCCGTCAAAAGTCCACTACCCCTTGAGTGATACGACCCCAAGGTGAAATTCTCATTGTTAAACGTTGGGTTTTGTTATTGTACTTTGCATATTAAATTCTCCTAGAACTTTGATTGAATCGGCTTGGTTAATCTCTATTGCGAATCTTTGGCCTAAGCAAGTTGATATTTTTTAAATTCCTAACTCAAATTTTATGTGCTAGTTTTAAATTCATAAGAAGCAACACTTTAATCTTTTTTTCTTTTAAATTTCTAAGCAAACTCCTCCTAGTTTCACATCAACTTAGCATACAAGTCATTATCTTTTAAGGTGTACAATACTGACCTTAAATGATTTGCATGCATCCTTTCATCTGGGGAATACACAAGTATATCATCTATGAATACAATCACGAATAGATCTAAAGAAGGCTTGAAGATTCTATTCATGAGATCCATAAATATTGCAGGGGCATTTGTTAAGCCAAAAGGCATCACTGTAAACTCATAATGCCCATATCTGGTACTGAAAGCAGTCTTTGAAATATCCTCCTCTCTAATTCTGAGTTGGTGGTACCCTGACCTCAAATCAATCTTGGAAAACACTGAAGCACCCTCCAACTGGTCAAACAAATCATCTATCCTGGGAAGAGGATACTTGTTCTTCACTGTCAACTTGTTCAGCTCTCTGTAATCTATACAAAGTCTCAGGCTTCCATCCTTCTTCTTCACAAACAATACAGGAGCACCCCAAGGAGAGGTACTAAGTCGGATGAAACCCTTCTCAAGCAACTCTTGCAGTTGCTCCTTCAACTCCTTAAGCTCCTTAATCGCCATTCTGTAAGGAGCTCTAGCAACAGGTTCAGCTCCTGCCACTAACTCAATAGAGAAATCTATTTCTCTACTTGGAGGTAAATCAGGTAGATCATCTGAAAATACTTCTGGGAATTCCTGAACAATTGGAATATCCTTCAACTCTCTTTCTTCCTTCTTCTCCTCCTTAACATAAGCCAAGAAGCCTTCACAACATTTCTTTAACATCTGAAAGGCCTTCAAGGACGACACAATCACTGCAGATACTCCTCTATCCCCTTGAAATTTGAATTCTCCTCTCCTGGCATACAGAACTTAACCTCCTTCTTATTACAATCTATAGTCACGAAATGGCAAGATAAACAATCCATGCCTAAGATTGCATCAAACTCAAACAGAGGCAATACAATCAGATCTGCTTCTAAACTCTTATCACAAATCTTCAAATTTACTTGATATTTCTGATTAGCTTCCATATGATTCCCATTAGGCATCAAAACTGATAGAGACTTCAACATAACTGTAGGAAGCAATTTAGCAGATCTAACAAATCCTTCTGAAACAAAGGAGTGTGACGCTCCAGTATCAAAAAGGATTCTAACGGGTCTATCGCATATAAGGAGTGTCCCTAAACATAAACAAGTGCAACATTCATTCACAAAACATGTCATTTATCATTTGTTCATCTCATTTTCATTCATTGTTCATTTCAATTTCAATTTCAATAAAAATTTCAATGCAATTAATTAAACTACGCACCTGTAACCACATCAGGAGACCCCTTAGCTTTTTGCTGGGACAGTCCATAGACTCGTGGCTGAACATTCTGACGAGTCAGACCTTGAGAAGGAACAGAAGCTGTAGACTCCACAGCTCTTGGTCTACCAGCTGTCCTCTGAGCATTATTGCCTGACCTCACATCTGTAGTAGATCGCTGTCCCAAAAGAGGACAAGACTTCGCCATGTGCCCAGGCTGATGGCACCAGTAACAAGTATTAGTGCCTGAGAGGCACTCTCCTTTATGCACTCGCCCATACTTACTGCACAGCGTAGCAGTTGAAGCACTGCTATCAGAACCACTGGATCTGGGCTTCTTCCAAGTAGAAGCTCCTGACTGCAAAGACTGAGTCATCTGGGAAGGCTTTGACCTGCCTTTCATCTTTCTCTTCTGAAAATCCCTCCTCTTCTGAGTTGCCAGCATATCCATTTCTATCCTTCTTACTCTCTCCACTAAGACAGAGTAATCCTCAATTCCAAAAGGAATGAGAGGCTATCTAATCACATCTTTCAATCCATTCAGGAATCTGTTGCACTTCTCCTCAGCATCAGGTATCAGGTGTGGGGCATACCTGGATAACATCGTGAACTCTGCCTCGTACTGAGAAACAGATCGGTCTCCCTGAACCAATCTGTTGAACTTGTCCTGCATCTGTCTCCTGGCTGACTTAGGTACATACCAATCTCTGAATACCTTCACAAACTCCTCCCAGTCGACTTGGCTGCTTGGTCTTCCTCCAAAAATTTGTTCTAACTGACTCCACCACCTCTCAGCCTCGCCATCAAATGCATAAGCAGCCAATGTCACCCTTCTTTCCTCAGGGCAAGACATGCCCTCCAGGATCTTCTCAATCCGCATCAGTCAGTCTTCTGCTTCTATAGGTCCGCCACCTGAAAACAATGGAGGCTTCATATCCTGAAACAGCTTCAGGTTCCTATCCATAGGCCGACCTCCACCTCCACTGCCACTGGCCTGATTTTGGGAAGTCCGAATCATCTGAGTCATCGCTTCCATCATCTGACCAAATGACTCCATAGTATTATTCCTCTGAGGTTCAGCTACTTCTGGTAGCTCCCTCCCTTCCTCCATATTAATGTCATCAGTGACATTCAGCTCAGGGTCAATACTTCTGAGATAAAACACATCAATCATAAGTCACAAATAATCATAAAATTACACTTCCTACATATTCTAAGACTCAATCAATCATCCTATAGGCTCTTTCATTGATCAGTATTAAACCTTTACTCTGATACCACTCTTGTCACGACCCGACCCGGCTAGCCCGAGTTAACGGGGCGGGAGCAAAAAGGTCGTACAGAAAAACATAAATAAACATAAACCATTTATATTAATGCTTTAAACATCATCCAAATATTAATTGAAAGAGCCACTAAAAATACACCATAAATGAAATAAAAGTTCCAAACCATTAACTGTCTCAAATAACTACTAAACTTTAAACATTCATTACATAAACTCCAAACTTTAAATTCAAACCCACAAACTGCATGGAAAATAAACTTAGACTCAAACTAAACCATAACAAGGAACCTTTCATCCTCCTGAGGTCCCCTCCGGTTGAGATCTGCATTCAACACGGCCATTATCGGGGTGTTTGGGGTTATTTCTCTTTATGGATTGAACCTTGTCAACTCTGTCGGGCTGGAGGGGTTCTCAAATATTTTCAAATGTCTCTCAAATATCCAAAGTTCATTTCAAATATTTCATAGCTCCACCCAAAATACCCATAAAAATTCAAAAACTCAAAACTCCACAAAATCCAAAAATCCACAAATCCCAAAATCCCAAAAATATTTAAAATGAAATAAATCCATAAACTCGCTTAAAGCAAAATCCATCAACCCTCCGCAACAGTTTGCCGAGGTAGACAAATTAAAATTTACTTCAGCTCACAAAGAGCCAAATGCCTAGTCGAAAATATCACTATGATCCATTCTCAAACAATATCCTGCCAATAAGGACGTGGTACATGTCCTCTAACCGGCGGTTTTGCCGCCAAATGGCACTGCAGGATAAACGGTTATGACCCGGGGCCCTCTGAACCGAGTGGTTTTGCCGCCAAATGGCACCACGAAATACCGGTTATGGCCAAAGCCAATACGCTCCTTATTGGCATCAAATCCTTGAGATATGAATCAATATGATATGATCGATAGGGCACAAAGCCCTCTGTTAGCTAAGGTGGATTCAAATTTGTCCCCTTAGGTAAATATTTCCCCCCCCCCCAGGTCTACAAGGTCCCCTTGGACGAAGCAACCCATGGCTGCCGACAAGGATCCTTCTGTTAGGTTGGGTCGACTACCTCCTCTGACTAAGTAGACCAGGGACCACGATGGCCCGGGACGACGGAACCATGGGATCTTGATCGGGTCTATCATCCATTCCCCCACCATTCGCTTTAAGTGCAAGATGGTGAAATTTCCTATTTTAAATATCAAATATGCCCAAATTCCCAAACTTTCAAACATTTCAAATACCCAAATCCATTGCTGCTACTATATGCCAGATAACACGTATTCTATATGTATCTGATTGACGACTAGCCTTAATCGAAAGTTCTCTCTCATTATTGGGAGGGATAATTAACTATAGGGGCTTGCACCTATAGGAAACCAGAACTCAGATCATAAAGTCCTCACAAAATGAGGGCGAAATCTCTGGGTAGTGTCTTATCTACAAACCCATCTGCCTTCAGAAATTTACCCCGGAACTATTCAGTTAAAACTCCCCTCGCCGAATAAAAAGAAAAGCGAGCTGAGGCCGGGGCCGAATTTTCGGAGCCCACATCCCCATTTGACTGAAAAAGGTTAGCAACGCATTTGTCCTCTAGTTTGCAGCAGCTAACGAATGTCGGACAACTTGTAATAGGAACTTCGAATATCCATGGATGATTAGAAACAAACACGGTCAACTCATTAGCAAGATTCCACCTAATCATATTTAGGAGAAAACTTGCCCTGTCAGGCTGTCACATAAGATATTTCACGTAATAGAGATTCCATGTTTGCCAATGTCGGTCCAAAGATTTTCACCATACTTTGCATGTAATAACCATGGAGAATAGTGAGGTTGAGAGAGGAAATGCCAAGAAAGCCTTGCATATAGAGGGCACCTCCAATTTGCAGCTGCATGAAACCCCAAGCCAAACAATCAAGCAGGGTGGGTGACATAGCACCAGCCGGGCAACAAAATGCAATCCATTTCGTCGAGCCTGCTTCTTGTTTTAGATGATGTAATTAAAAGCTAACCTATTTAATTAAAGGTTGATTTGATGTGATAAGAAAGAAATAACTTCATATACTCTATTTATTTTTTCCCTTGGTTGTTTAAAAGAACATAAGGAAGAATACAATTCCTCTACTCAATTTCTTTATAGTATTAGAGCATGAATTGTAATCACCAAATCCATTTGTTCTTCAACCAAAGGTTAGTTGAGCAACCATATTATCTTTGACATCCATTGTTGTGCAATTTCTTTGCATTGAGCCTCATTATTCCCTTCGCTCGACAACATTATTGATTCTTAACAATGAGCTCTCTTCACCCATCACATAACATCATATTCATAGTGTAACAACATCAACTTCTTTGCATCATGATTGCTATTTAAGATTAATTTAGTTAGATTATCATATGTTTCAGACATGTTTTATTAGAATTAAATGAAAATAGGGCTCTTAATAGGTCAAAATAAAGAAAAATTATTGAAGTAACTGACCGCACATAGTAGGATGAAGGCTTGTTATTATTGTTGTTGTTATATCATATTTGTTAAGAAAAAATGATCAACATTATCTCTTGACTAATTAAGAGGACCAAAATAGTCCTCAACTATATTAAAGGAATATTTTGGTCCCTCAAATCATTAAAAATGAATCAAAATAGCCCCACCATGGGAATATTTTTGTTCCTCTTTAAAGAGTTGGGGGTCCAAAATGATTCTTTAATATAGTTAGAAACTATTTTGATCTTTCATAAAGAGTCAATGGACTCTTTAATCATTTTCTCTATTTGTTAAATTAGACCTATAGCAAAGACAACAATAACAAATCACTACATTCTTATATTTGATAATGTAATTAAACTAATAGCCAATATAGTAAAACATGAAAAGGCCTTTGAGATTTCATACTTACATTTTTTCTTTATCATTTCATCTCAATCTTCAAAATCTTCTTCTCTACTTGTGATGTTGCAATTATAGACTCCCATTCCTTACTTTGCTGTTTAACCAACTTAAACATGGCCTTGAAAGTATTAATTTATCTTTTTATTTTATTAAAATTCGATAAAAAGCTTAGTCATCAACTCGTTCATATTGATACACGATTGGATGTTCCCAATTTGATTTGTTATTGTAGAATTTATAAAATTCACAATCATTAAGGTCATTATTCATAAAAAAAACATTATAATAAATATCAATCACTTTTGAAAACATAAATTATTCATAATCTTGAGTTAGCGCATATTCAAAACTTTCGCCCAAAATTCTTTAATATCCAAGATATTAAAAAGAGGTAATCTAAAATTCCAATGGCAATAAATCATAAGTATTTCCTCTTCTCTCTTTGTTGATGCTGAATAGCACATGTTCTTCATAGATAGAACTCATTCTCATTAATAACTCGAGTTACAAAAACACGAGAAAATTGTCATAGACCTTAAGATGCTCCAAATCCTGCATTTCATTATATAGCTAGAAGCTTGAAGGGATGGATGATTTCTCAAGCTAATTGGATTGACCTAAAAAGTCCAAGAAGTTCTCACTCAAATCTTTCCGCCATCAATTTTCATCCAAAGGAAATGGTAAAGATGACGAGGGGAGCATATGGCTCAAATTTGGTGAATTGAAGGGGCTACATTGAATATTTAAGAAAGTTCATTCCTAAAATGGACACACCTAAAAGATCTAGGAAGCATTTTAGTCATTTACTCTTTGATGTTATGTAGAATATGGAACAAAGTTGTCATCAAAGAAAGCAGACACAATTAAGGCAGGTATTATTGAAACTTGTGAATGCATATGGAAGGAATCAATTAGTGCCGTACTGACATTTAGAAATAAGCAAATTCGAACCCTGAAACTACTTTGTGGTCCATCATATTAATTATAAATTTGTAATTTAGCAAGTAATAAATGTTCTCAACAAGCATAATTCAACTGTAATATAGAAACTATGTTATGAGGAAAAAATATGATTATATGACTTAAAATAGATTACTAGATAAACAAATTAAGAATAAGATCAATCTAATCAGAATAACAGAACGCTATTGTCTAAGTGTTAATCCAAATTAATTGCATAGACAAATGCATATTAACTAAGCATTATGCGTGCAGATTTGTTCAACACTCAGAGAGAACTAGCTAAAGCCCATTTTTATAATAAAAATAGCTTACTGAATCAGACTAGTGATGGTTGAGTTTACCTCCTTCACGGTCATATAATCATTCACGGGATCTTCAGCTGCAGCATCAACAACATGAACCAAGAGCCTAGTTCTCCTCAGGTGTCTCAAGAAATTGCGACCAAGACCCTGCAAATTTTTATTTACAAAAATTGATATTGTTCCCTTGAAAAACATTATACTATTAGTATAGCGTGGAGAAAGGGGAAAAACAGATCTCATGCATTACGCAGCACCTTTCCTAAATGAGCACCTTCAATAAGGCCTGGCAAATCTGCTAAGGTGGCTCCAGAGGAATATCTCAATGCCCCTAACGAAGGGTCTCCATCAAGACGACCAAGATTTGGCATGAGTGTTGTGAAAGGATAGTCAGCGATGCCAGGTTTTGCAAGTGTGATTGCGGCCAACAGAGTTGATTTTCCAGCATTTGGAAGACCCTGAAAGGGAAGAAGATTACAGCCACCAAAACGATTTTAGATATGCAGTTAAGTAACCAAGTGCAAAAATAATAGAGCAGAAATGTAGAGTAGAGATGTGAATTTTTTTTTTACAGTAGAGATGTGATGAGACAAGAAACACAAAAAACAAACATCCAAAGAGTGAAAGGAATTTAGAAAAGGGTAAATTCCTATACAATAACATCAATCCGTAGCAGTAAGTACCTATACGATCAACTAAATACAGATTAATAACTACATGTGATGTTTATGAAAAATTAATAACTACAAGTGATGTTTTTAAGAAGCAATACAGGCATAATTTTCCCTTACCACAAGGCCAACATCAGCAACCACTCTAAGTATCAGTTCTAAGCTCACTTCCTCTCCAGGCTGACCAAGAACAAGAACCTGTAAAATTCAAGCAATATACATTATAATATTGCTCTGAGCATGCTTGAAAACTTATATCTGACCTTTTCACAAACTAGGATTCAGACAAATTATCATAGACTCTAAAATATTTAATTTTATTTAATAGGCTTGATTTGCAACAAAAATAACTGCTTGATTCAAGTAAGATAATGGAGTAAACCTCTTCAGGGATCAAATTGATGTCTTTCAGGTAATTTTTAAGATCTGTACTTCGCCCACCAATGTTTTCCTAACATTTTTCTTTTATTTAAATGTGAATAAAAACTAAAAAAGAAACTCCAAAAAAGAAGAGGTTTGACAATAGTAGAGTGATGAGTTAGGAAAAGCCACCAACCATTTATGCATTGAAGTTGTAACAACTTTGCATTTAAGTATTACTTCTGCATTTTGATTATCGTGGAGAAAATTCACATGTAAAAATCCTTGCACTGTTCTCAGTTCCATGTGACTGAGGTCAACTTATAGGTTCCTTCTGTCAGTATTTGCACCAAAAAAGGAAAACAAAATGTCGACCATAATATGTTTGGTACTTTTTTTAACTCATTGTTAAAAGAAAATAAACTGGGTAAATTTTATAGTTCTAAGAAAACCTATATTTTATTACCATGCTCCTCTAGTAATGCACAAGATGGAAGTCTACAGCTAGAAGAAAACTATAACTCCAAGTACACAAGGATATCTCCAACTGATAAACCTATTTTCCACTTCAAAATATAGTAATCATATCAAACAATAATGCATCTCCAACAAAGCTTCATTTCTAACACCAAAAAAGAATATTATGTGTATATTCTTTTTCATTTTTATTTTTATATTTATTTTCAATCAAAATGGGTGAATGACATTCTTAATGGTGTGATGCCAATATTGACATCGCATTGTTCATAACCGAGATAAAATCCAAAAGTATGTTCGATTTGACATTCGGTTGGACGCTCTCCGAAGTGGCAAACAAGCAAATGATGTTCAGTTGGAGATGCCCCAACCACCACACCTGGAATTTATAAAAAAAAAAAAAAAAAAAACATCATCCATTGCAAACAAAGTTAAAGCTTAATTCTACAAAATCGGAAGTTATTGCCCCTCTAGATGGCTCTAGCAGTCCATGTATCCATGTTGTACACTCACTAAATGTTGACCTGTACCGAATAAAAAAAAGAGAAGATCGTTCGTACCTGCCAGACACCCTACCACGTCGCACGTCGCACGTCGCATGTCGCACACGACCTCCTCCCACGTCGTTAAATGACCGCAAGAACGAGGCCTTCGGCCTCCGCTCTCTCTTTCGCTCCCGCTCTCTCTCTCTTGAACTTCCTCCCTTCCCATCACTACTTTGGCTCCTTCGTGGCCGATCAACTTCGCTCGTTCGACGACATTCCCTTTCGGTCGGATCAGAAGGCGCGACATTTTAATCGAAGACGACGACTGAAGCTCGCGGCTGTGAAGACAACTTCCTCCCTTTCGCGTGGCTTCTCCGGCTCCTTCATTGGCATTCGACTTCGCTCTCGACGACTTCCCCTTCCCTGTTGGATCAGAAGTTTGGCATTTCGATTGGAAGCAAGAACCGGAGCTCACCGCCGTGAGGGTAACTTTCCTCCGTTCGCACTATTCCTCAGTCCCTTCCGTCACTACCCGACTTCGATCCTTCCCCGACATCCTTTTCCTATCGGTTCGAAAGTTCTGACATTTTAATTGGAAGCAAGAACCGAAGCTCACCCTCTATGAAGTTTGTAAAACCTGCAAAAATGCCGTTTTAGGCTTTGCATGCTTTTCGAAGCGTCGCGACGAGTTTTAAGTGAAAATTTCAAAGTTGTCGGAATTCAACGCAATAAATTTTATAAAATAGAGCGCAAAATTCTGAGCGAAATGGTGTATAAAATCTATATCGAATTTTAAGTATTTCGGGAGTTAAAATTTCCCAAAAACTCTTAATGACAACTTTGCCCTTGATGCCATTTGAAATGAGAAGATGTTTAAGTAAGGGCTTTGAGGTCATTGTGCTTTTAATAAGAGGATCCCACTCTTATTAGGGGACCAAAATATTTTGGTCCCCATTTCATTTCTTGCGGCCGAACCGAGCGGAGAAGGAGAAGAAGGGCGCGGGTAGGAGCGGCGATGGGAGCTTCGGGCGGCGATTTCCGACGGCAATTCTTAGAGGAAATTGTAGAGAACTTGTGAGGAAGGCTAAGGTAAGATGTTTCCTTGAGTTTTCTCTTCCTTTTCTCTAAGGAATGAAATTAGGATTTTGAGGAAATGAGAGATTTCTTTAAGATAAGTTTAGGGAAGGGTTAAGGGATGTTTTTAAACCCTAATGTGAGTTGTTTTCTTGAAAAAGGTGAATTTTAGAAATTAGGGTTTCACTCAAAATGGATTTTCTTTGGAGATGCCTTCACAAGAATAGTTCTTATGACATAAGGCACCCTCTAATTGAAAAATAATGCAAGATTGATGAAAATTTTGAGTTTTGAAATTTAGGGTTTTTCCCTAATCGTAGAATTTTTTAGCCTTATGGTTCCAAAAAAGTTTTTAGAAGGATTTTAGAGACTAATGTAGAGCTTTTACATGAAATATAAGTTTTTCTAATTTTTTATTTAAAATAATTAGAAAATTATTTATGTTTTAATTAATATTTGGTTGTAGGGATGATGTTTGCATGTATAAAACCTAAGATTTATGACTAAATCCTATTTGAGAGATAATGGGAATTAAAGAAGTCATGAAACGGTGGGAAGGGTTTGAATTGAAAATATAAACATGACATTAGGTTGAACTCTTTATTATCTTAGATTAAGGATTTAGGAAGTTGTGAGGGGACTAGTTTACTTATGCATTTTGTATGTCTCTTTTAGATATTGAACGTGTGGAGGGAAAGGTTTGATTGGACTACCGGAAGCGGTGCACAAGTTGAGGTAGGTGAAATGGACATTCTTTTAAATTTAGAAAATTCTTATTTCATGCAAATACATAGAAATGGCATTTTCTTTTTATGTTCGTTATGATATCCTTATGACTCATGTTCCCTTATATAAGTTCATGGACATTTGATGTAAATGTAAAGTCTTTTCTATGCAATATTAGAACTTATGAATGAATCTCATATTCTTTTCTTTACATGTACTACACATGTCTTTCCTTTTCATGCAAATGAACAAATGAGCATAGCAAGCATATATATCCTTATGAAAGCATACACTTGAAAAGTTACATAAGCCTCTTTTATGAATATGTAAGTATATGTGCATGTTGACGCGAAAGTATCAAATGGTAAAGGAGCTGTTTTGAGCAATGGTAAAGGAGGCTCTTATGAGCCAAATGGTAAAGGAGGCTCTTTTGAACCAATGGTAAATGAATGACCAATTTTATGTACCTGATCAGTACAAGTGATACTTCTAAGACGGATGTTATATATATATGCATATTAAGATATTATGAACATATCATATTAATGTTATATGCATTTGAGACTATCATTTGAGGCATGAATGTTTTAAAAAGAAGAATGAAAATGTTATGAAAGGAATAAGAACTTGAAGATTGAAGTAAAGACATGTATCACCTTAGACAAAATGTTATTATATGTTGATTATTCTTTTAATAAGATATCAAAGCATGTTATAGTTTGTTTCCTTTGACTCTAAATTTATTTGAATGTCATTTACACATATTGAATTGTGACTCGCCCATGTTGTGGGACACTTTTCAGGAGGATCTGGTAAAGGATAAATGGCGGAAAGACCTCCCCTCACGTACCGTCGTAGGGAGACGATGGGCGGCAGATTTTGTTTTGTTATTTTTGATGTTTTGAATAGAAGAATTAAAGATGAAATGTAAGGAATTGATTTTTGGACACCTCTCATATTTTGTAAACTTTATGTTGATGTGGTGATGAATGAAATGAATGAAAAATTTTATTTGGAGATTCATTAGTGGCTCTTTCATCATGTTGAGAATGTTTTGTAGGTGTTTGGAGACATGTTAATAGAGTATTATGAAGGTTTTTATTATTTTCCTCCTGTCCGATCTCCGTTCTCACCTCGCACTTGCGAGCTAACAGGGCTGAGTCGTGACAAAGTTAACTTTCTCTCTTCTGCGAGCTTCTTCGGCCTTTCATTGCTATTCGACTTGGCTCCTGGAACGACTTTCCCTTCCTGTTTGATTGGAAGCATCAACAAGAGCTCACTGGCCGTGAGGTTAACTTTCTCCTGTCACGCACCTCTTCGACCAAATCCTGTTGCCGAACAGCCATTTTCGGCATTTTTTTAATCATGTTTATTATTATTATTTATAATTATTTTTAATTATAAATTAACAACAATTAATTAAACTTAATTATAATTAATTAATATTAATTAATCATGATTAATCACATGATTAATTAAATACTAATTATAATTAATATAATTAGTTGTATATTAATTTTAATTAATAAAAAATTAAATTATAATTAATAATAATTAATTTCAAAAAAAATATCTCTCTTGTCCTCAATGTGTGTGCCGATCCGGCAAACCATTATGCACGCTTTTTCTCTAGTGTGGTGGAAGGGAACCCGGTGCGACACCTTCAACGAGGTAAGTGAGAGACCCTTGGTATCTAAAATCTTGTCCTCGACGTTTGTGTCGAGCCGGCAAAGCACCCATGCATGCTTTTCTTTAGCGTGGTGGGAGGGAACTCGGTGCAACACCTACGACAAGGTAAGTAGACCCGGTGCATGCTTTTCTTAGCGTGGTCGGGACAACTTTAAGTACTCATACGCGGCTCTGTACCTGCGGGGAAACAACTGATTTTCTTGTAACATGTATCAAAGACCCATGCATGCCTTTCTCTGGCGTGATGGGGACAAAGATTTTACGGCAGCGGTGCCCACATTCGAGAGCACCTACCATGCACACTTTTCTCTAGCGTGGCAGGAGCCTCAGGTTTCCGTAGTTTTCCCCTAAACGGGAGAGACGCCGAGAGGCTGCCAAAATTTCGGGTGAACATATAACTGCACTCGGACCTGCTTTGAAATTAAATGAACAAGTTGAGGACCAAAGTTTGAACTCAGAAGACAACAGGGAACTTATACTTGGACTTGTGGACCAAATGCAAATGACTAATAATATAAGACTTGAACAAAGTTTGAACTTAATAATGACAACAAATTGAGTAGAGGACTTGTGGATTTGTACTCAAATGAACTAAATAGAGAAACTCAAGTGGACATGCAATTGAACTCGAGCAAATACTTTGATTTGTACTTGTTCTGAACTTGAAAAAGCAATGCAAAGGATCATAAGGAAATTAAACATAATCATAACTTGAACCTAAGTGAATGATAAACTCAAACTTGAACGATTAAATAAAATATTTGATTCAAACTTGGCTTTGGGCACAATGTGAAGGAGCTTGAATTGAGCAAGACTACTTGAGTTTGGACTTGAATATGATATAGCGAACAATACTTGGACTTGATTTGAATCAAGCACGGTGAACAAGAACTTGAACTTGAGAATTGAACAATCTACAAGGAACATGAAATAATTGTGACACTCCATATGCAAGTGGTGGAGGGATTTGGCACGCAAGCAAACACATCGGTCCCTTATAAGCATAAGGAAATTAGCACCAAGTGAATGTGGCAAGTGGGCGGTTCATGTATGTGAAGAAATCAACGATGAATGCAATCAACCCAATGGTCAATAGCAATCTGCTTATAACACATCGATCTCTTATGAGTTAATGAAATTCATATGCCATAAACTCAACAAGCCATTAGCAAACATGTATGAGCATGGTGTAACAGACTCCTACGAAAATCCCTACAATTGCTTGTAGATTGAGATGGCAATACTGGCATTTGATAGCGGAAGATTCGTCCTTGCAAACAAGTACGTCAAACCATCTGAGATTGGTGAAAGGGGGATATGATGCAGCAATAATGGCTCTTATACGAATACTTCCAGGAGATCGTAGTGAGTTCTTTTCAAGGCAGTGGTCACTAATTTGAAAGTCTAATTTGAAACTCAAACCCAAAATAAGTTGGTTTTGACTTCCCTTGAGCTTACTAGCTCTATAAATTTTGAGCTGGAGTTTAGCTCATTTATGAGCTGATTTTTAGTTCATTTATTGAACTAAAGGTTAGCTCATTATTAGCTAAGTTTTAGTTCATTAGTTATCTTAATTATGTATTTTTATTTATAGTTTTTATGTCTTAAATTTTAGTTTGTCTCTTGGGATTCCAAAAGCCATTTTGGAATCCAAAGGTTGTTTGTTTTCCCGTGCCTTGGCTCCGTGGCTTCCATGATTGGCTTTTCTTGTGCCTTGGCTCCTTAGTTCCCACGGTGGGCTGCTGGTTTTCCGAGCTGGGGGCCTTTCCGTGCCTTTTAGCGCCTCGGTTCTGTGCGGGCCACTTTGGTTCCGTGGCTGCTCCTTCGATTCCTTGGCTGGGCTGTTTTTCCGTGAAAAGCTAGGGGCTTTTCCGTGGTTTGTGGTGCTTGGATTCCTGTGGGAATTCAATTAAGTGTTTGTTTGTATTCTCCTTTCATACCTATAAATATGAGGGGTTTTGTAATGTTTTAAAAAGAGTGATATATGAATTTTGAAACGAAATCCTTGGTTTTCTTGAGGAACTTGCGAGCTTTGTCCACCTTCTTCTTCCACCTCTTTGAGGAGACTTGCGAGTTCTTCTCCACCTTTCTTCTCGGGCTTCTAATCTCTTTCCTCTCTCCGCAAGTTTACACCCCACCTGTATCCTTCTTCTCAAGTAAAGCAAGTTTAGGGTGTCTTTAATTTTTTTTAGAGTCAAGTTTGTAAGAGTTCAAGTCCTATTTTGTAAGTCTTTTAATTTCTAAGTCTTTCTTTATTTGAAATGCAAGAGTTTGTTTGTTTTACTACGTAGCAGTCCCCTTTCTTTTCTTCAGGCACCCCATCCCCCGGATTTCTGCCCGTATCATTTTTGGCATCAGAGCCAGGTTAGGAAGTCCTAGGTTTATGAGTCA
Source organism: Dendrobium huoshanense (assembly GCA_016618105.1). Taxonomy (NCBI): domain Eukaryota; kingdom Viridiplantae; phylum Streptophyta; class Magnoliopsida; order Asparagales; family Orchidaceae; genus Dendrobium; species Dendrobium huoshanense. The sequence continues at coordinate 61,389,260 of CM028358.1, read as the reverse complement.
AGTTGTACCTCACCAGTATCCCTCTTCTCAAAGTAAGTAAGTTTAGGATGTCTTGTTAGAGTCTTTGTTTGTAAGTCGTTTAATTTTAAGAGTTGTAAGTCTTTATTTATAAAAGTGTTTGTTTATATAAAATGTAAGAGTTTGTTCTAAAATTTCTAAGTTATCTCTTCTTTTTGGGCATTTTATGTCTTCTTTTATATAGGAAGTTGTTTGTGTTTTTGTGATCAAAAAGTTGAGAAGGTCCCAAATTTTTGATTGCATCACTCATGACATCCAGATAATACCGCCACTGGATCCTCAACACTCATATTAACGGACAGAAGACGTTTCACAAATATTCCAAGAGTACCCCCGCACATGCACTGTAATATGTATGCACATAGGTACACTAAGAGGGTAAATATAATCGCGACCCGCATGGACCCCGACGAGCGTGTTTTGGATACACAAGTGACGTCTAGGGATGCTGCGCGAGTCAATAAGTAAATTCAAGTTCGAACCATCAAATAAATATACGGTTGTAACGACCTGTATATTTGTTTCAATACATTTATATTAGGCCTTCAAGGTCTATAATCAAGAGAATTCACTAACAATAAGGGCATAAAGCCTACGAAACCTAATCCTCCTAAGCAGGTAAATAGGAGTATATAAGGTTCGAACCATCGGTTAAATATGCGGTCACGAAGTTGACCGGGATATTTATTTTATACATTCATATTAGGCCTTCAATAAAAAAAATTCATTCAACAAGGGCATCAAGCCTACGAAATCTGATCCTCCTAAGCAAATAAATAGGAGTAGACAGAGTTCGAACCATCAGATAAATGTGCGGTCAAAAAGTCGACCGGGATATTTATTTTACATTCATATTAGGCCTTCAAGGCCTTCAATAAAGAAAATTCATTCAACAAAGGCACAAAGCCTGCGAAATCCAATCCCTTATTGACAAGTTGATAGGGTCGACAAGGTTCAAGCTATAAATGGAAATGACCCCAAACACCCTGATGATGGCCGTGTTGAACAAAAATATCAACTGGATGGGTTCACAAATATTTTCAAATGTCATCCCGAAAGTCCAAAATCCAAAAATTCCAAAATCTAATTTTTTTAAAAAAATTGAAATAAATCCATCAAACCACTTAAAGCAAAATTCATCCACTCTCCGCAACAGTTTGACGGGGTAAACAAGTTGAAATCTATTTCAGCTCACATAGAGCTAATGCCTAGTCGAAAATATCACTAGGATCCAATCTTCTGCCATTAAGGACGTGGTACGTGTCCTCTAACTGGCGGTTTTGCCGACAAATGGCACCGCAAGATAAACGGTTATGACCCGGGGCCCTCTGAACCGAGTGGTTTTGCCGCCAAATGGCACCACGAAATATCGGTTATGGCCAGAGTCAATACACTCCTTAGTGGCATCAAATCCTTGAGATATGAATCAATAGGATATGAATCAATATGATATGATCGATAGGGCACAAAGCCCTTTGTTAGCTAAGGTGGATTCAAATTTGTCCCCTTAGACAAATATTCAACCCAGGTCTACAAGGTCGCCTTAGACGAAGCAACCCATGGTTGCTGACAAGAATCCTTCTAACTAAGTAGACCAAGGACCACAATGACCCGTGACGAAGAAACCATGGGATCTTGATCGGGTCCATCATCCATTCCCCCACCATCCGCTTTAAGTGCAAGATGGTGAAATTTCCAATTTTAAATATCAAACTTCCCAAATATTTCAGCCTAATTTTCCAAATATCCAAACTTTTCAAATTCCCAAATCCAAACTCATGCTGCTATTATACGCCCGATACTACGTATCTACGGATATTACGTGTCTGATTGATGACTAGCCTTAATCGAAAGTTCTATCTCGTCATCGATAGGGGTAATTAACTATAGGGGCTTGCGTCTATAGGAAACTAGAACTCATATCATAAAGTCCTCGCAAAATGAGGGCTAAATCTCTGGGTAGTGTCTTATCTACAAACCCATCTGCCTTCCCAAAATTTACCCCGGAACTTAGTCCGTTAAAACTCCCTCGCGAAAAAAAAAAAAAAAAAAAGCAATAGTGTGGGCGGAGGTAAGGGCCGAATTTTCGGAGCCCACATTGAATAACACCAATTCAATATTGTAATAAAACAAGGCCAAGACATAGAAGTCCAGATTTGCACAGACAAATTATTCATGAAGTCAACCTATTAGCTCCAGTTCATACAAGTTTTACTGAAAGGGCAAAGGAATCACAAAGTTTCAAATAATATATGCCTTGATAAAATTTAAATATAAAGCTTGAAAAATGCTTTCTATCTTAGGATCTATTTGAGATAATTTTTCCACTGTTTAGTTTTATAGACTCAAGGATCAGCCTTAAGCCTTTATATCTTATTTGCTTTAGTCATGGATGTTCTCACTAGTCATTTGCAAGAGTTTGTACCTTGGTGTATGCTTTTTGTTGATGATATTCTTCTTGTTGATAAGACTAGAGGGGGAGCTGAAGATAAACTTGAATTGTGGAGGTCAACCTTAGACACTAAAGATTTTTGTTTGAGTAGATCTAAAATTGAAATATGGAGTGTAATTTTCGTAGTAATAGATCTAGTGGGGGAATTTTAACTTTGGGCTATCAAGTTATTAATAAGAGTACATGTTTTAGATATCTTAGGTGTTCAGAATGATGGGGAAATATATGGGGATATTATCAGTGGAATTCAAGTTGGATGGTTGAAGTGGAGGAATCCATCGGGCTTGTTGTGTGATAAAAATGTCCCCCTTAGACTTCAGGGGAAATTTTATAAGATAGTAGTGAGACCTGCAATGCTTTATGGTGTAGAAAGTTGGCCATTAAAAGAGAAGCATAATATTAAGTTTAGTGTTGCGAAGATGAGGATGCTCAAGTGGATGAGTGGCTTTACTCTTAGAAACAGGATACGAAATGAGCATATATACATGAAAATGTTGGAGTAGCTCCAATGGAAGATAAGATTAAAGAGAATATCCTAAGATGGTTTGGTCACATAAAATGGCAGCCTTTTGATGACCCGGTTAGGAATTGATTTGGCTTATGTTAAGAAAAGTAGAGATAGACCCTAAAAGACTTGATTAGAAAATATTAAAAATAATCTTTCTTTATAAGATTTAAATGAGAATGTGACTTTTAACAGAACACCAAGGAGAAAAAGGATTCATATAGCTGACCCTACATAGTGGAATAAATGATTGATGTTGTAGTTGTTTTTAGTTTTATAGACTGCTGCAGCAACTCTAAAAGATTTTGTTTGTCTAACAAAAATTTCTCGGCTTTTCAGATAAATCTGGAGGAACTTTTCTCAACCAACCATGCAGTTCTGCGTGGGGCTTCAGCAAATAGAATTAAATGGTTGTATTTCATCTTTACTGTTTTTCCCTCCAACTTCCAGGAAAATGCAACGGCTTACTATTGAGGTCAAAGTTCTAGCTCCCATTTTGTGAACACCTACAACTAAACTCCCTTCGCAATTTTTATCCTGCAGCAGCTGTGAAGTGAAACCAACATGCGTAGGAGCTCATTAAGACAATTAAGAAGGATTAAACAATTTAATTTCACTTGAAAGCTTATTGTCGAGACAAGATAATTCAATAAAGATTCTTGGTTTTCAACTCGCTTAGGCGAAGGAGTACATGTAAATTAACTAATCCTCGGAGATAAACAAAAATAGTAGCAAAGCTAAGAGCTATTAAACAACAATCCAAAATTTAATAATGAGAAATTTCACCATGGGGATTATTCACTCGACTACACTAGGCTTGGCGAGAGAAGATTTTGCAACTAGAATTGAGATCATTATACCACTAGGAAGAAGATGCCGGAAGTCTTTGTCCACGGAAAGTAGTCGGAGTAGGTGTGGTGGAGGATGTCCGGTGATGATCCAACGACTTGGTGGAAGGTGGATCTCATGATCCGCCATTCAACATTGAAGCGGAGAGGGGAGGCGTCGTCTTCTCCTTTTCTTGGCTTCTCTATTCAAAGGACGAGAGAGAGGTGGTCGGCGGAATTTCCCTAGGCAAAGGGGCAAGGCCGGCGGTTGCAAGGGAAGGGGAGCTTGGTTTGGAAGATAGCGGAGGTTAGTAAAAGAGCAAGAGGATTTAGCCCAAACCTGAAATTTAATTTCAGGTTTAAGTGGATTTGGAGGGAAATCCTGATTGACATTAATTTCAAATTTCAAATGGATTAATGGAGGAATTAATGGGCATTTAGGGGGGCAATTAAGGGTGTATTATGTGGATGCTTAGGTGGAAAGTAGAGAGAGAAAACCATGCATGAAGGGGCCGGCCAAGCATTGAGGAAAAAGAGGGATTTGATTAAATAGTGGACCCCACGGTTTTAATTAAAAATCTGAGCTTTAATTTCAGATTTTAATTAATTAGGAAGTTTCAAATGAGAGGGGAAAGGAAATTTGAATTTGAATTGGCCATTAATCCTCATTCAATTATTCACTAATTTGAGGAGTCAAATTAGGAAAGTAATAAGAGGAAATTAATGGCTGAATTCAAACTTTCCCTGTGCTGGAATCGGCGGGATCAGCCAAGGGGGGAAGCTTCGGCCTGGCTGAGAAGGGAGGCGGCTGGCTAGGCTGGGCGGGGGCTGGTTCAGCCGGCGGCAAGGGCGGGGTGGCTCCTGGGTGGACGGGTGGAAAGGGGTTTTGATGGGGAAGGTTGCAGGGATGGGAGGCGGGTTAGGCTGAGCCGTTGGTTGGCTCAGCCGGCGGCAGGGAGGGGAATTGTCTCTGTGCCAGCGGGATGTGGGAGGATTTTGGATAGGAAGTGCTGCAGGGAGTTGGCAAGGGGAAGAAGAAAATAACAAAAAAAAGTAAGGCCAAGAGCTCACCACGGGAACTGTTGGGTATTTCGGGTGGAGCCTCTCCTAGGTCTCCATTCTCTCTCTCAAGCTCTCAAGCAAGACAAGAAGAACAAACATCTCATAAATTTTATTAATCAAGCATCCGTCATTACATAAGAAATGGCCATATTTATAGGCCTCAAAATGACAACGGAAACAAAAGACTAAAATGCCCCTTGGGCTACAATAGAGACCAAATACTCATAAGGGTAAAAATGGAAAAACTAAAATAAAATAAATTACTACATAACATGACAAAATAAATAAAACTCCTGATCGTGGCCGTCGATCTCCGGTGTCTCCGATGGCACACATGTTGAAATTGCTGACGATGTCCTCATCAAGCTGTGGCTTGAAATGGGAGGCTTAGGAAAACTTGTACAATTTGCGAAAAAAATCTGTGAAACACCCAAATCTTGAAGAGAACCAAACAAAGTTTGAGAAAGCTGAGAAAGTTTTATATGTTTCTAAAATCTCCTCCAGATAATCCGTATTATTTTTCATCTTGAATGAAGGCTAAAAAAATTCGCCAGAGTGAATATTTTCCTTCAAGCTTCCATGATATGTTTGGTCAATGTTTCTCTGCAAACAGTAATATACAGATGTTTAGTTTGGTAACTAATTTTTCCATCTAGAAGATTCTTTGTTGTTAGTTATTCCACGCTCTTCTCAACATAGTTTGTGATTTTTTTTTTCTTTTGCTTATTGAAAACAACCACGCCACAAGTAATAATAATAAAAGCAATACGTCTTCGGACTACTGTTAAACATAGATTTCTTTCCTTTAACCATGTGGGCTCCGAAAATTCGGCCCCGGCCTCCGCATCACGCGATTTCTTATTCGGCGAGGGAGTTTTAACGAACTAAGTTCCGAAGTAAATTTTGGAAGGCAGATGGGTTTGTAGATAAGACACTACCCAGAGATTTCGCCCTCATTTTGCGAGGACTTTATGATCTGAGTTCTGGTTTCCTATAGGCGCAAGCCCCTATAGTTAATTACCCCTCCCGATCACGAGAGAGAACTTTCGATTAAGGCTAGTCGTCGATCAGATACGTATAGAAATACGTGTTATCTGGCATATAGTAGCAGCTGTGGGTTTGAATTTGAAAACTGGATTTGGATTTGGGAATTTGGGAAGTTTGGATAGTTTAGAAGATTTGATATTTAAAATAGAAATTTCACCATCGTGCACTTAAAGCAGATGGTAGGGGAATGGATGATAGACCCGATCAAGATCCCATGGTTCCGTCGTCCCGGGCCATCGTGGTCCCTGGTCTACTTAGTCAGAGGAGGTAGTCGACCCAACCTGACAGAAAGATCCTTGTCGGCAGCCATGGGTTGCTTCGTCCAAGGGGACCTTGTAGACCGGGGTTGAATGTTTGTCTAAGGGGACAAATTTGAATCCACCTTAGCTGACAGAGGGCTTTGTGCCCTATCGATCATATCCTATTGATTCATATCTCAAGGATTTGATGTCAGTAAGGAGCGTATTGGCTCTGGCCATAACCGAGATATCGTGGTGCCATTTGGCGGCGAAACCACGCGGTTCAGAGGGCCCCGGGTCGTCGTAACCGTTTATCCTGCGGTGGCCATTTAGCGGCAGACCGCCGGTTAGAGGACACGTACCACGTCCTTACTGGCAGGAGATTGTTTGAGAATGGATCCTAGTGATATTTTCGACTAGGCATTTCGCTCTTTGTGAGCTAGAGTTTGTTTGAATTTGTCCGCCTCGGCAAACTGTTGCGGATGGCGGATGGAATTTGCTTTAAGTATGGATGGATAATTTCAATTTTAAATACTTGAATTTTGGGATTTGTGGAGCTTTGGGATTTGTGGAGCTTTGGATTTTGATTGGACTTTTTGGGAGGCATTTGAAAATGCCTGAAATTAACCCCTCCGGTTGAGATCATCATTCAACACGGCCATCATCGGGGTGACCTCCAGGTCACTTGAAAAATATTTGGATTTTGTAGAAGTTTGAGGGCATTTTGAAATATTTTGTGGACCCCTCCGGTTGAAATAAGCAATCAACGCGGCCATCATCGGGGTGTTTTGGGGTCATTTCCATTTGTTGATTGAACCTTGTCAACTCGATCAAGCTTTTGCTCGAGGATCAGGTTTCTCGTAGGCTTCGTGCCTTTATTCATGAATTTTTTTGATTTTAGGCATTGAAGGCCTAAAAAGAATGTATTTAGACAAATACACCGGTCGCTACAACCGTGTATCTATTTGATAGTTCGAACCCTGTCGACTCCTATTGATCCGTATAGGAGGATCGGGTTCTGTAGGCTTCATGCCTTTGTTCATGAACTTTCTTTGTTGAAGGCCTTAAAGGCCAAATATGAATGTTGTAGACGCCTTCTGTCTGCTTGTATCAGTGTTGCAGATCCGGTGGCGATGCGTTGTAAATTGTAGACGCCTTCTGTCTGCTTGTATCAGTGTTGCAGATCCGGTGACGTGACATTGTAGATTGTAGACGCCTTCTATCTGCTTGTATCAGAGGTTGCAGATCCGGTGGCGTTTTGGTCTTGATGTTGACCCCCTCCCCCTTTCTCAATCACCGGGGAAGGTTTTCTTTTGGACTTTGAAGTCCATTGATTGTCATTTCACTTTGAGAAGATCTCTTTTTTTTTAAGATATTTAATGTAATGGACTTTTTTGTACATCGGGTTGCCGTTGTACTCGATGTACTGAAGATCTTGATCACCGTTGCTATAGGTGACATTCATACTTGTGCCCACAGTGGTTCGTCGTGACTACGATATATCCACTGTTGTTATCCACAAGTTGTTTGTAGCTATTTGTAGGGGACCGCTGTATCCACTACGAGCTTCTAGAAAATGTTTACGGGAGATTCATTCTTTCTGCATCATATCCACCCTTTCACCAATCTCGGGTGGGCATTTTGATGTATTTGCTTGCAAGGGGCGGCTCTTTGACGATTGATCTCTAACGTCGCCTTCTCAATCAACAGGCATTTATAGAAATCGTCGTAGGAGATTCGTGCATCGAGGTCTTGTAATTTGAATTTCCTCATGCATGATTCAAACTTTGTTCTTGTATGTGTTTGGATCTGAATTTAGTTTCATTCAGACTTGAATTCACCAAGTTTACAGGTCTCCACTTGATGTCGTATAGTCCGAGTTCAATCATGAGCGTGAAGTGCATATTCGAACTGATTGTCCAGGGTTTTCTGAAGTTCTTAGCAAGTGTAATTTCATGTTTGAATTGACTTGAATTAGGCTTCAGTTTGATTTCATTTTATTCGGATTTGGTCCTTTAGAAATCATTTGAGTTTTGTTCAGGTCCTCTGCACATGTTCAATCAAGTTCAACGGTCCACTGCTCTTGTTCATGTTCAAAGTTCACTGCTCTTTCTTGTTTGGTCCAAATCTTTGTTCTTTTGAGTTCAAAACAGGTCCAAATGTAGTAGTATTTCACCCGAAATTTCGGCAGCCTCCCGGCGTCTCCCCCGTTTAGGGGAAAAACAACGGAAAACTGGGCCTCCCGCCACGCTAGAGAAAAGCGTGCACGGTAGGTGCCCTCAAAAGAGGACACCGCGGCCGTAATTTCTTTTATTCCCCACCACGCCAGAGAAAGGTGTGCATGGGTTGCGGGCACCGGTTTAAATTAAGCAATTTTATATTTTACCCCGTCTCGTTGTGGGCATCGCACCGGGTTCCCTTCCCACCACGCTAGAGAAAAGCGTGCATGAGTTGGTTTTCCGGTCCGCCGCTAACACCGAAAATAGGGTTTTGATTACCCGTCCCATCGCAAGCATCGCAACGAATTCCCTTCTCACCACGCTAGAGAAAAGCGTGCATGAGTTGGTCGTTCGCCGCGTTGCAAGCGCCGGGAATGGTTCTCGGAGTTTAGAGTTTAGGAGCTTATACCTTTGCAAGTGTCGTCGGGGTTGGCGCACGGATCGAGGAGTCACTCGCCTACCTCGTCGTAGGTGTCGCGCCAGTCGCCCCTCCCACCACGCTAGAGAAAAGCGTGCATGGGCAGACCACCGACTCGACACGCAGGTCGAGGTAAGAGAGACTAAGTTCCAAAAAATATACCTTTGGCGGCCGTCGGCGCGGATCGGTGAAGGTTCGGACGTCGAGGAAGGCCCGGGGACCGAGGCGGGAGAAGGCACGAGCATATCATTTGCAATTAATTGTTTAATTATAATTAAAGTGATAATTATATTTAATTATAATTAATATTATTTAATTATAATAAATTATACTTAAAAATAATTAAATAATTAATTAGAATTAATAATAATTAACTAATCAGTTAAATATTATTAATAATAATTAATTATATTTAATTATAATTAATTATAATCTATATAATTAATAATTAATTATAATGAAATAATAATTATTAAATTAATTATAATTAAAATTAATTAATATAATCAAAATATCTCTCCCTCACTCTCTCTCGGCTCGGCGGATCCACGGGATTTGGCCGGGGATTACAACGGGAGTTAAGTCGGATTTAAGCTAAATCCAGACGAACGGTTTGTGTGCACGCGTTAGATCCCGGCAATGGGTAAATCCCGGATTTAAGGATTTACGGCTTAAATCCCGTATTTACTAAATCCCTCGGTTCAGTGGATTTTCGGGATTTGGCAGAAGAAGACCGTGAATGGGGGAAAGTTACCTTCACGGCTTGCGAGCTCCTATTGATGCTTCCGATCAAAATGCCAAACTTCCGATCCGACAGACAGGGCAAGCCGTCGGAGGAGCAGAGCTGTGCGGAGGAGGCGAGGGATCGAACGGGTAAGCTGGCTTCTCTCTTCCTCTCTCTCTCTCTCTCTCTCTGGACAGGAATCGACTGAAGAAGCCCTAGAAGGGAGAGAGTTAACTTCACAGTCGAGCGGGCTCCCGAGTCGCTTCCGATCAAACTGTCGTAACTTCGATCCGACTGGAAGGAGCCGGAGGAGCAAAGTCGGACGCCAACGAAAGGCTGGAGGAGCGGCAGTAGGCGAGAGAGGGATCGGAGAGGGACGATCGCGTAAGAGAGATTGAGCGGAGGCCTTCGGCCTCTTTCCTCGAGTCTCTTTATCGACGCCAAAACGAGATCGTGCGACGTGGGGAGAAATGACGCTCGGTGTAGCTTGGTCGTGCGAAGAGCTGCGACGACGTGGGGAGCGACGTGGGAGCGCAGAGGGTAGGTGAGATTTGAAATTGATTTTTCTTTCTTTTTTTTTTTATATCAGAGGTCAACAAATGCCCCCCAACAAATGTGGTAGGCGTCTGGAGCGGACCACGTTTGTTGCATGCTAATTGACCCTGTGGATCTCTAGATATTTATTTTGGATGTCACACAAGGGTTTTCATTTAGTGGATCTCCAAAATTTCATTTGGATGTCACACTAAGATTTTCTTTTAGTGGATCTCCAAAAGTTTACTTGGATGTCACACTAAAATTTTCTTTTCTCCACTGCGCTTCTAGATATATCCATAGATGGTTGATATCTTGTTGAAATTTTAAATATTTATTTGGGGATCTCGGCACGCAGCGCGATGTCGACCCAAATAAATATTTAAAATGCCCCCAGTCTTTAGGGACATTTGTGGATGTCATCAGGGTTCTCATTCAGCAACTTTAGCTAAAGCCCTGAAATTCTGATCCTTCTGTCCTGTGCTTTGTGCTGCGGACTTGGTAAAGGATTGTCTGATTTGTCTTTATTGACTTGTCAGAAATTTTGTATTCCTTCTGCCCTTTGCTTCTAGCTTTGGCGGGCTTGATGAAGGGTTGTCTGATTTGTCTTTGCTGACTTGTCAGAAGATTTGTTTTTCCTTCTGCCCTATGCTTCTAGCTTTGGCGGGCTTGATGAAGGGGTAGATGCCGGTGACCTAAACCCTTAGGTTTGTATTAGGTCGATGGCGAAAAGTCATCGGTCCAGAGCTTTGTGCATAGCGGACTTGTTGATGACGAAATCCACTTAGTTCAGCCATAGGCTTTTCATGAACTTTGGGATAATTTTCTTCGGTCCTTTGCTTTGTGCTTTGACGGACTTGTTGAAGAAAAATTTCTTCGATCCTCGCTTTGTGCTTTACGGATTTGTTGAAGGATTTGCAGGTTCTGGATTTGATTGATAGTACCGAATGTGGGTAGTATCTTGATCCTTGACCACTTGAGAAGACTTTAATCTGAATAACTTGAGTTTATCAGATCGGGAGAGCTGGGATTTGACAGCTCTTCGTCCTCTGGTTGCTGAGATGGGGGTTCCTCTACTGCGGCCTTTCTTATGGCTTGTTGAGTAGATGGAACTGCCAGCGATCCGGCCATATTTGGGCTTGTTGGATCCGACCTTTTACACCCATTCAGTCTTCAGACTTGAGCTATGGGAATTGCGCTTCCTAATGCTGATTTTGCTGAAGTTGACAGATTTGGAGTCATCCTTCATGGTTTTGGATTTTGGAGCCTACGAACATTTAGTAGCTGCTCGAGACTCGTCTTCCTTTAGAACTTTGATTCTCCGGTCATTTTGGAGAACTTTGCGGACTACGATCACTTGAACTGGTCGAGTCAAATTAGCCTTCGTTCTTCCTACAGTCCCTACTGACGGGTTGACGAAGTGGGGGTTCCGCTACTACGGCCGTTCTTATGGCTTGTTGAGTAGACGGAGCTGCCAGCGATCCGGCCATATTTGGGCGTGTTGGATCCGACCTTTTACACCCATTCGAACCTTAAGCTTCAGACTGTTGAAAGACTTCAAGCTTTTCCGGCTCAATTTGTAGGAGTGTGTAGCCACAAAAGTCTCTTTTTTGACCTTTGAGTCTTGGTTTGTCGAAGAAGGTGTCTCTAACTTTTGAAAGATCACCTGCATATACTTTGAAAGAAAAATCTTTGCATTCTTTAGCACAAAATAGCATTTGAATTGATAATTTTAAATATTTATTCGGGGATCTCGGCACGCAGCGCGATGTCGATCCGAATAAATATTTAAAATGCCCCCTGTCTCACAGGGACATTTTAGAGCAGAATAGGATTGGAATTTTGAGATTTTAAATATTTGTTTGGGGATCTCGGCACGCAGCGCGATGTCGATCCGAACAAATATTTAAAATGCCCCCAGTCTAATGGGGAATTTTGAAATGCGTTCTCATGACATAAGAGAATTTCAAAATGTAGAATATATACGCTAATAAACATGTATGAAAATATAGCGTATTAAACATGACATCTGCTTGAGCAATTCATGCATAGTATTTCTTCAGGTATCGACCGTTGATCGGCGGCATGGGCCTTTGACCATTTAGGTCGATAAGTTGATAAGCTCCACCCTGATACACCTTTTCGATGACGAAAGGTCCCTCCCAGTTGGAAACAAATTTGCCACCGATTTTTCTGTGCGGGATGATTGGCCTTCTCTGCACCATGACCAATTCCCCTTCTTGAAATGATCGATGACGCACCATTCGATCAAAGGACTTTGTCATTCTTGCTCGGTAGATCTCCAGGTTCTGCTGAGCTTGTAACCTGATTTCATCGAGTGCATCGAGCTCCTCCATTCTTAGACGAGCATTTTGTTCTTGAGTCAACTCATTCTGGACAGCAACCCGAAGAGATGGAAGTTCGACTTCTAGTGGCAATACTGCTTCAACTCCGAACACCAGAGAGTAAGGAGTGGCTTTGGTTGGCGTTTTGTAAGTTGTACGATACGCCCATAGCGCTTCTGCCATCTTCGTATGCCACTCTCTTTTGTTCTTGGAGAGAATCTTTTTTAGCAATTTCACCAACGTTTTGTTGAAGGCTTCAGCCAAGCCATTTGCTCTTGGATAATATATAGATGAATACCGCCAATCGATTTTATGCCGATCAACGAACTTGTAGATTTTTGTACTTTTGAAAGCTATTCCATTGTCTGAGATTATGCGGCGTGGCACACCGAATCTGTAAACAACATTGTGGGTGAAGAAGTTGATCACGTGCTCGGACGTAACTTCTTTAAATGGAGCCGCTTCTGCCCACTTGGAGAAATAGTCGGTTGCTGCCAAGATGAAGCGGTGTCCTGCTGATGACGGCGGATCTATTGGCCCGATAACATCGGTGCCCCAGCATTCGAATGGCCAGGACGCTATTGTAGGGTGCAGCGGATTTGGCGGTTGATGTATAACATCACCGTGGATCTGGCACTCATGGCACCTCTTAGCATGATTGATACAATCTCTGACCATGGTCGGCCAATAGTAGCCCATTCTTTTAATTTTGATTGCCATCTTGGGACCTGATTGGTGTGCTCCACAAAATCCTTCGTGGACTTCTGCTACCACCTTATCAGCTTCTCGAGTTCCTAAGCATCTTAGCCACATTTGATCGAAAGCACGCCGATACAATGTGTTGTTGACGAATGCATATCGTAGCGCTCTCTTCTTGATTTGAGCAGCTAGTGATTTGTCTGTTGGTAATTTACTTTCTTTAAAGTAATCAATGAAAGAAAGTCTCCAGTCATCTTCTTCCTCGACATCTAGACAATGCCACCATGATTCTGAAGTTTGACTGGCCTTTCGTCTTTTCTTAGGAACTTGATGTTCTTCAAGTTGATCTTCGAGATTAACTGGTTGGGGAGATTGAGGATCAACCGGAGTTGCATCCTGCTGGCTTGAATTTGGTATTCCCTCTGCCTGCGGGAATTGTAGTAATGCTGGCTTTAAGATCCGTCGATTGTGCACCATAATTATTATAGGCCATTCGTCGTCCATATTCATCATTTCTTTAGCCAATTTATCAAGAGAATCAGCTTTGCCATTTTGGCCTCGGGGAACTTGAGTTAATTTAACAACTGGAATTTGCTTCATAAGATCAAGAACTCGCCGATGATAACAGGCCAACTCGAACTTGGTGATTTTGTAAACTCCCAGCACTTGATTTACAACAAGTTGAGAATCACCGAAGATTTTGAGATTTTAAATTCGGACATCGATTGCAATCTCCAATCCTGCTATTAGGGCTTCATATTCAGCATCATTATTGGTCCGAGGTTCAGTCAAACTGAACGAAAATCTCATTATGCCTCCCTCGGGTGCTACGAAAATGATTCCAATTCCGGCTTGAGCCTTTTCGAGATTTGGAGGCCAAGCACGCTTGATTGACGATGCTCCGTCAAAGTACATTTCCCATACTCGTAGTATCTCTTCTTCTTCAACATTCATGATCTGCTCGTCAGGTAGATCGTCGTTGAGAGGTGAATCTGTAGGGATAGGATGTGCAGCGAGAAAAATCTGCTAACACCTGCCCTTTCACTGCCTTTTGAGGGACATATGCGATATCAAACTGCAGCAGTATCACTGCCCACCTTGCCAAACGACCTGTCAACGCTGGTCTTGTCATCAAGAACTTCAGCGGATCGATCTTTGATATCAAGGTGATTTTGTGAGACAGCATATAATGGCGGAGCTTCTGAACTGCGAAAATCAGAGCCAAGCAATGCTTCTCAATTGGAGAGTAGCGGATTTCTGCTCCTATCAACCTACGACTGATGTAGTATAGTGCATTTTCTTTGCCTTCTTCGTTATGCTGGGCCAATAGTGCTCCGAGGGACTCTTCTAGTGCTGCCGTATACAGTATAAGAGGCTTCTCGGGAATTGGAGCTGCTAGAATAGGAGGATTCAACAGATATCTTTTAATGCTGTCAAACGCTTCTTGACACTCTTCGTCCCATTTGAAACGGACATCTTTCTTCATTAGCTTTGAAAATGGCTGGCACCTACCCGACAGATTCGATATGAATCTCCGAATGAAAGCCAGTTGTCCTTGTAAAGAACGGAGTTGACGGAGATTCTTTGGAGGTGGCATCTCCATGATTGCTTTGATCTTGTTGGGGTCGACTTCGATTCCTCGATGTCGAACAACATATCCCAGAAATTTCCCTGAGGATACCCCAAATGCACACTTGAGAGGGTTCATCTTCAGATCGTACTTTCTGATCCTTTCGAACACAATTCTCAAATCATCAATGTGGTCTTTTCGGCCTATGCTTTTAATGACCAAGTCATCTACATAGCATTCGACCTTCTGATGAATCAAATCATCAAATTTACGAGTCATCGCCCGCTGGTAGGTGGCACCAGCGTTCTTCAAGCCGAAGGGCATGACTGTGTAGCAGAAAATCCCGATGGGAGTCCTAAACGATGTATGCTTTTCGTCTTCGGGCGCCATCTTGATTTGATTGTAACCCGACGATCCATCCATGAAGGAGAACATATCGTAATTGGATGTATTGTCAACTAGAAGCTCTGATACTGGGAGCGGAAAGTCATCTTTTGGGCATGCCTTATTGAGGTCCCTGAAGTCGATGCAGATACGAATCTGGCCATTCTTCTTCTTTACAGGGACGATATTGGCAATCCAGTCGGCATATTTTTCTTCTCGAATGAAGCCTGCTTCTATGAGCTTCTTCGTTTCTGCAATCACCTTCTCTTCAATCTCCAATCTCATTCTCCTTGGAGCTTGCTTGACGGGTGCTGCATCAGACTTGATGGCTAATCTGTGAACTGCCACATCAGGGGATAAGCCAGGCATCTCAGCATATGTCCAAGCAAAACAGTCCCTGAATTCACAGAGGAGCTTCTTCACTTCTTCTACTTGATCTTCTGGCAGAAGAGAGCTAATGAAGGTTGGGCGAGGGTCTTCCTCAGTTCCCAAGTTGACTTCTTTGAGCTCGTCCATAGTGGCTGCCTGTCCACCATCTTCAAGCTCTTCTGGTGCAGGCTCAGCTTCTACGGGTTGATCATCATAAGCATTGGTTTCGTATGTTTCTTCAGCACCATCATCATCGGATTTGATTTCTCCACATGTGATCGCCCGACAAATCTCCTTATGGAGGAATTTTCGTTTGATGAACCCGATGCCTTTATATGCATCTATATCCTTTCGTCGTAATGGATGCGGACTTCTCCCATACCAGAGGCCCAAGCTTGTACGGAGCTGTCGTTTGGTGGTAGGAATATTGATTTGCTTTCGTAGCATTCTTTGAATATTTTTTGTATTGAATTTGGGTAGCCTCGTAGGAGATAATTCCTCGGAGTCGAGGAGCATGCAATCCCAGTCATGATTCTCCTCTTCACGAACTCCCGTAGAATATAGCACATTCTTTGGCACAGTCCCATTTTTACGGGGAGGCAGATAAAGAGTGGAGAGTTCTTCAATTTTATGAACCTCGCGCGAAATGATTTCTTTGAAATGTTGCAAGGGAATACGTGTGACTACGAGTACGCTGTCTGAAATCAACAGACTGTCTATTCTTCTGGAGAACACACTCTGCACTGAGTTCATGTAGATTGAGTCGTAGTCATAATCATCATTTGAAAATTCAACCTGCCTACTCCATTCATCCGTGGACCGGCATACTTTTCGAGATTTGGTAGGAGTAACATCATCTTCATCCGTGTCACTCCCAAGATGAGGTACATTCTTCTTTTCTTTAGGAATGGTTGGTGCTTTGGGAAGAGTTGGCGCTGCCTTCTTTCTCCCCACACGCTTCTTCTCATTCTCTTGCTTGGATTTCTTTGCAGCCTTAGAATTTGATGCTCTAGCCTCAAGAGAACTTGACGACTTTTGCTTCTTTGGCATGAAGTACTTAGCATCTTCATAAACTGTTACTTCATGTACTGCAAAGGGCTGAATATCACCAGAAATTCTGAATTCTTCTCCTTCTCTGAGATACTTCATGCACTGGTGTAATGTTGAAGGGACAACGCCGTATTCATGCAGCCAGGGTCGACCCAATAACGCCTTGAACGAAGTGTCCGCATCAATTACATGGAATTTGGCTTCCGTATGGAGTTCCCCAAATACAAGAGGAAGCATGAGCGAACCAAGAGTTTTCTGCCCTTTCTCGTTGAAGCCGTGCACCATCAGTTTATCTTGGCCAAGATGTTCCACATCGAGGCAGAGGGATCTCAGTGCCTTAAGGCTCATAAGATTTACGGAAGATCCGGGATCAATCAAAATTCGACTGATCATCATACCGTCGCTCTCTGCCGTAACATACAGAGGGCGGTTGTGGTCTGCTGTTCCAAGCAGCATATCATCCTCAGCAAAGGTGATGAGGGGCTCATTTCGAGCTTGCAAAACCTCAGTCAAGTTACGTTCAGCAAAATACGCCTCATATCTTTCAGGGTCCTTGAGAGCTTGGATCAAAGTCTCCCGAAGGTCTTTAGACATTAGTAAGGCATCATATATACTGAGTTGCGCTGGGATTTTCCGTAAGTGGGATAAGATATTGTAATCTATCCCCTTGGATAAAGTATTATTTTTCTTGGGATCTTCGGGGATAATATCTTCATTAATAACTATCTCTTTTCCCTTATCTTTGTTAGGGATCCCTTTCTTCGGTGGAGGCGGCAGTACCTTGCCACTTCTCAACTGTACTTGGGCCACCTCATTTGATTCAGACTTGTTTGATGAAGCATTATCTTCAGAGTCAGCCATTATTGTGTCTGCGGATTCATCTGTAGACTCGGAATCGTCTCCCAACTTCACTTGCTTCATTTGCGATGCTACGCTTGGATCTGAATCTTCATCATCTGGAAAACATAGATCTTCTGAACTGAATTCCATTGATGATACCATTAGGCAGAATTCAGGGGCTGCTTCTTCAGCGTATTTCTCCCTTTTTACTATTTTTAATGTTGCTGAGATGACTCGGCATATTTCCGTAGGAAGAGATTCATCATCAGCTTCTTCTTCCTTTTCATCTATTTTAAGCTCTTTCATAAAATCACCGAGCTTAATAGGCCTCCTGACAGTCTGGTAATATTCACCCAAACTATCAATAGCCTTCTGAGTTGTAGTCTTCTTTGCCTCAGGCTTCTTCAGCTTGGCTTTCTTCTTAGAAGACTTTGGCTTTGCTTTGCCGGATTTTGACGAGCTAGCTTGGCCAGGTTGCTGTTTAGAGGTGGATGCTTGTGACACAGGCAACCATTTTAAGTTCAATACTGGCTCAGTAGGGGACTTCCACCTGACACCAGGAACTCCTTCTAGCTGTTTCAGCATTTTTGTTGTCTTCTTGGAAACCATCGTTTCCCATTGTTCCTTTTGGACAGATTCTTTTATTGTTGTTTCTTCAGGCGGGAGTACGGAAGAGGACGTGACTACCCGGGTGAATTCTTTTCTGGGACGAACCAACACATTATCTGATAATGTAAGTTCTCCCCTCTTGTACATCTTTTCTAACCAATCTTTGAAGACATAACAATCTTCAATTGGATGGCTAACTACCCGATGATATGGGCAGTAATTTGGGTCGCCACTGTGTTTAGACTCTTCAGGTCTTTTGCATTCTGGCAATTCTAGACCAGCTTTGAGTGCTTGTCGGAATAGCTTGGCGACACTTTCCCTTTTAAATGAATATTCTTTATTCATTTTCTCCTTGAGGGAAGGGAACGTTCTATCACCAGTTCCTGCAGTCTGCCTCTGGCGCTCTCCTCCACCAGGAAAGGCTCGAGATTTGTCATTTCCTCCAAGAACCAGCTTTGGTTGAGGATTAGGATTGTAAGCCTGTTTTGGCTTTTCTTCATATTGCATAGGCTGTTTTCCTTTGTCTACATTATACACTACCCGTTTACCTTTATCAGGTCTGGGAGGGAATGTAGAGTAGACCTCATTCCTTTTAGCATCAGGCGCCTTAGCCTTTTTAGGTTTGTCAGGGAGGCTTTCAGATTTTGATAAGTTCAACTTTTCAAACTTAGCCACCCTATCCAATAGATCTTGGAAGGTAGTGATAGAAGCCATGCATAAGAAGGGTTGCATTTTATCATCGATGTTCCCCATCAATAGTTGAAATGCATGCTCTTCTTCTAACTGCTGCTCGCACTTCATGCTGAGATTGCGCCAGCGTGTTATGTATTTTGTTACTGACTCTTCCTTCCTCCTTTTATCAAGGGCAAGATCAGCAATGGTAGTCTTCTCTGTTGCACTAGCGAATCTTTTCACGAACAAGGCCTCCAGCTCCGCAAAGGTCTTCAGTGAATCATTTGGCAGTTCGGCATACCATTCAAAAGCAGTTCCACTCAAGCTGCTCACGAATTGCCTGAATAGCAGAGCATCATTACCTCCTGTATTTCCACAGGTTGCTTTGAACTGCGCCAGGTGTTGTCTGGGATTTTATTTCCATCGAAGATATTGAACTTCGGTACAGAATATCCCTTTGGATATGGCACCTGATCGTACTCTGCTGGGTACGGGCGACCTTTTCCTACCAACTTCTCTGCCTGTTCAGCCGCTATAATGGCTTTGATCTTTTCACTGATTATGCCTTCCAACTGCAATGCAGTTACAGGTTCAGAGGCACTCGCCATATTTTGGGGAGTGCGCTGGCGGGTAGGATCATCATTTTTATCGCCACCTTCAGGTACACCTTTCACTCCTGAGGCTTGAGGCGCTTGAGAATTTTGAGGATTAGCAGCTTGGTTGACAGGCTGAGCCGGTGCAGGACCCACAGAAGTGATCTTCTGCATCATCTCCATCATAACCGTCATCTGAGTCATCATCTCAGTCATTTTATCATTTAACTGAAAAATTTCTCTGTCTTTCCTTCGCATCTGTCGCCTCATTTGATTTCTCATTTCAGCGAGTGTGATGTCTTCGTCAGCGAAGGGGTTTTCTCCGACTTCTTCTTCTTCTTCATCGCCTTCTTCTGAGGAGCGAGCACTTCGGCTGGCAATGGATCTAGCCCTGTGGCGACGTCGATAAGCACGTACGCGCGGCTGTGATTGCTGGTCTTCTTCATCACCATCATCTTCCTCTTCAACATCGGCGTGACTGACCATACGAACCACCTCAATTTCCATAGTATCTTCATCACTATAGTCTTCTTCATCTTTTTGCACCTGAATTTCTGAGCGGCGGCGCCACTGAATTTCAGGTTCTTGACTTGGAATGAGTATTTCTTCAACCCGTGGACTACGATCGAAGTGAACTTCCTCTTTGGCTGAAGTAGGAGAATGACGGGATCTCCTGGAAGACTCTCCAGGATGTCGACCGTCGTTATAATTGTCGTCATTATGGGCCTTCTTTTGGACCCATTTCTGACGAATTTTGTTAGTAGGGGCGGATCTCCGGGAGATTGCTCCGGATGTCACACCCGATCTATCTTTTTCTTCAAAGATATTTTCTTTTCGAAGCTTAGGCCTCCAAACTTGTTTGCCCTTCCACCGGGACCTTTCGGCGACGGATCCCCGAACATAAGGTTCAGGTGTCACGCCCCGATGCTCACCGCGTGGAGCTTGTTGTCGGTAATCCCTTCTTTCAACTATCACAGCAGATGATAGTCCATCTCTTGGAGGAGTTCTTCGGGCCTCAACAATCAGTGGCCTCTGGAACTTCTTTTTCATTAAGCCATTCTCCTTAACTGTCTTCAGAACTCGGTGTACCCGGGCAGATAGACGTTCGGGCTCTCTTATCTTCTGAGGGGTTGGAGCTTCAGGTTGACGCTCCCAGAAAGATTGCTTGAGCTCACCAGAAGAGCTGTTTCTTTTTACCCACTTCAGGTTGGAGAACTTGTTCTGAGTGGGGATATTACTTTCTAGTTCTGGTGCTGGCAGATTGGAGGGATGGACTGGTACAGGTAACTGCTGAGCTCGCAGTTCTGCATTTCTCTTCCTCCTATGCCTTCTAGTAAGCCTTCCTCCAGATGAAGAAGCTTCATTATCATACCTCCCAGGTGCAACAGTCTCTCTGGGCAGGACGGTGGTATTTGCAGTCACCACAGAGATCTTTCTTCCAGTGACAACCCTCTTTGCAGTAAGGGCCTCAGGCTGGGATAGTCTTTCAAAGACAGAAGTTCTTCCTTGAGCAGTACCTCTGGCAGCAATCCTTGTAGAGTGAGACCTTCCAGAAGGTTCTTCAGAGTTTACGCCGTTCACAGGGACGGCTGCAGCCCTTGCAGTAGCTACTGAGAATTCGAGCCCACCAAAGTGAATGGTGGCTCCAGTATTGCCAGTTTCAATCACAGCATTAGCCAGCTGGATCCTAGCTCCTCGTCCCAGTTGGACGGTCATTGGGGTGTCCTGCATTTTCATTCTACATAAATGAAAAGCATGGATTAGTGCTCACATTACCCCACGCTTTCATAACAAAGAAATAACGCAGAACAAATAATAGAATAGGAGAGTTAGCATGGAATTTAAAACCCTGCTAAACAAATTTCCATTGATCTTATTTAAAAGATTCATTTTCGGGACCTTTCAGTGATGGATTTTTGGACATAAGGACCAAATGTCACATCATGATGTTCACCGTACAGAGCTCAATATTATCATTATATATATTTTTTTGCTACTACTATAACACTGAGACAACTAGCCAAAGATGGAAAGAGAAACCATTCCCCAGCGGAGTCGCCAGAAATCTGTGGGCTCCGAAAATTCGGCCCCGGCCTCCGCATCACGCGATTTCTTATTCGGTGAGGGAGTTTTAACGAACTAAGTTCCGAAGTAAATTTTGGAAGGCAGATGGGTTTGTAGATAAGACACTACCCAGAGATTTCGCCTTCATTTTGCGAGGACTTTATGATCTGAGTTCTGGTTTCCTATAGGCGCAAGCCCCTATAGTTAATTACCCCTCCCGATCACGAGAGAGAACTTTCGATTAAGGCTAGTCGTCGATCAGATACGTATAGAAATACGTGTTATCTGGCATATAGTAGCAGCTGTGGGTTTAAATTTGAAAACTGGATTTGGATTTGGGAATTTGGGAAGTTTGGATAGTTTAGAAGATTTGATATTTAAAATAGAAATTTCACCATCGTGCACTTAAAGCAGATGGTAGGGGAATGGATGATAGACCCGATCAAGATCCCATGGTTCCGTCGTCTCGGGCCATCGTGGTCCCTGGTCTACTTAGTCAGAGGAGGTAGTCGACCCAACCTGACAGAAAGATCCTTGTCGGCAGCCATGGGTTGCTTCGTCCAAGGGGACCTTGTAGACCGGGGTTGAATGTTTGTCTAAGGGGACAAATTTGAATCCACCTTAGCTGACAGAGGGCTTTGTGCCCTATCGATCATATCCTATTGATTCATATCTCAAGGATTTGATGTCAGTAAGGAGCGTATTGGCTCTGGCCATAACCGAGATATCGTGGTGCCATTTGGCGGCGAAACCACGCGGTTCAGAGGGCCCCGGGTCGTCGTAACCGTTTATCCTGCGGTGGCCATTTAGCGGCAGACCGCCGGTTAGAGGACACGTACCACGTCCTTACTGGCAGGAGATTGTTTGAGAATGGATCCTAGTGATATTTTCGACTAGGCATTTCGCTCTTTGTGAGCTAGAGTTTGTTTGAATTTGTCCGCCTCGGCAAACTGTTGCGGATGGCGGATGGAATTTGCTTTAAGTATGGATGGATAATTTCAATTTTAAATACTTGAATTTTGGGATTTGTGGAGCTTTGGGATTTGTGGAGCTTTGGATTTTGATTGGACTTTTTGGGAGGCATTTGAAAATGCCTGAAATTAACCCCTCCGGTTGAGATCATCATTCAACACGGCCATCATCGGGGTGACCTCCAGGTCACTTGAAAAATATTTGGATTTTGTAGAAGTTTGAGGGCATTTTGAAATATTTTGTGGACCCCTCCGGTTGAAATAAGCAATCAACGCGGCCATCATCGGGGTGTTTTGGGGTCATTTCCATTTGTTGATTGAACCTTGTCAACTCGATCAAGCTTTTGCTCGAGGATCAGGTTTCTCGTAGGCTTCGTGCCTTTATTCATGAATTTTTTTGATTTTAGGCATTGAAGGCCTAAAAAGAATGTATTTAGACAAATACACCGGTCGCTACAACCGTGTATCTATTTGATAGTTCGAACCCTGTCGACTCCTATTGATCCGTATAGGAGGATCGGGTTCTGTAGGCTTCATGCCTTTGTTCATGAACTTTCTTTGTTGAAGGCCTTAAAGGCCAAATATGAATGTTGTAGACGCCTTCTGTCTGCTTGTATCAGTGTTGCAGATCCGGTGGCGATGCGTTGTAAATTGTAGACGCCTTCTGTCTGCTTGTATCAGTGTTGCAGATCCGGTGACGTGACATTGTAGATTGTAGACGCCTTCTGTCTGCTTGTATCAGAGGTTGCAGATCCGGTGGCGTTTTGGTCTTGATGTTGACCCCCTCCCCCTTTCTCAATCACCGGGGAAGGTTTTCTTTTGGACTTTGAAGTCCATTGATTGTCATTTCACTTTGAGAAGATCTCTTTTTTTTTAAGATATTTAATGTAATGGACTTTTTTGTACATCGGGTTGCCGTTGTACTCGATGTACTGAAGATCTTGATCACCGTTGCTATAGGTGACATTCATACTTGTGCCCACAGTGGTTCGTCGTGACTACGATATATCCACTGTTGTTATCCACAAGTTGTTTGTAGCTATTTGTAGGGGACCGCTGTATCCACTACGAGCTTCTAGAAAATGTTTACGGGAGATTCATTCTTTCTGCATCATATCCACCCTTTCACCAATCTCGGGTGGGCATTTTGATGTATTTGCTTGCAAGGGGCGGCTCTTTGACGATTGATCTCTAACGTCGCCTTCTCAATCAACAGGCATTTATAGAAATCGTCGTAGGAGATTCGTGCATCGAGGTCTTGTAATTTGAATTTCCTCATGCATGATTCAAACTTTGTTCTTGTATGTGTTTGGATCTGAATTTAGTTTCATTCAGACTTGAATTCACCAAGTTTACAGGTCTCCACTTGATGTCGTATAGTCCGAGTTCAATCATGAGCGTGAAGTGCATATTCGAACTGATTGTCCAGGGTTTTCTGAAGTTCTTAGCAAGTGTAATTTCATGTTTGAATTGACTTGAATTAGGCTTCAGTTTGATTTCATTTTATTCGGATTTGGTCCTTTAGAAATCATTTGAGTTTTGTTCAGGTCCTCTGCACATGTTCAATCAAGTTCAACGGTCCACTGCTCTTGTTCATGTTCAAAGTTCACTGCTCTTTCTTGTTTGGTCCAAATCTTTGTTCTTTTGAGTTCAAAACAGGTCCAAATGTAGTAGTATTTCACCCGAAATTTCGGCAGCCTCCCGGCGTCTCCCCCGTTTAGGGGAAAAACAACGAAAAACTGGGCCTCCCGCCACGCTAGAGAAAAGCGTGCACGGTAGGTGCCCTCAAAAGAGGACACCGCGGCCGTAATTTCTTTTATTCCCCACCACGCCAGAGAAAGGTGTGCATGGGTTGCGGGCACCGGTTTAAATTAAGCAATTTTATATTTTACCCCGTCTCGTTGTGGGCATCGCACCGGGTTCCCTTCCCACCACGCTAGAGAAAAGCGTGCATGAGTTGGTTTTCCGGTCCGCCGCTAACACCGAAAATAGGGTTTTGATTACCCGTCCCATCGCAAGCATCGCAACGAATTCCCTTCTCACCACGCTAGAGAAAAGCGTGCATGAGTTGGTCGTTCGCCGCGTTGCAAGCGCCGGGAATGGTTCTCGGAGTTTAGAGTTTAGGAGCTTATACCTTTGCAAGTGTCGTCGGGGTTGGCGCACGGATCGAGGAGTCACTCGCCTACCTCGTCGTAGGTGTCGCGCCAGTCGCCCCTCCCACCACGCTAGAGAAAAGCGTGCATGGGCAGACCACCGACTCGACACGCAGGTCGAGGTAAGAGAGACTAAGTTCCAAAAAATATACCTTTGGCGGCCGTCGGCGCGGATCGGTGAAGGTTCGGACGTCGAGGAAGGCCCGGGGACCGAGGCGGGAGAAGGCACGAGCATATCATTTGCAATTAATTGTTTAATTATAATTAAAGTGATAATTATATTTAATTATAATTAATATTATTTAATTATAATAAATTATACTTAAAAATAATTAAATAATTAATTAGAATTAATAATAATTAACTAATCAGTTAAATATTATTAATAATAATTAATTATATTTAATTATAATTAATTATAATCTATATAATTAATAATTAATTATAATGAAATAATAATTATTAAATTAATTATAATTAAAATTAATTAATATAATCAAAATATATCTCCCTCACTCTCTCTCGGCTCGGCGGATCCACGGGATTTGGCCGGGGATTACAACGGGAGTTAAGTCGGATTTAAGCTAAATCCAGACGAACGGTTTGTGTGCACGCGTTAGATCCCGGCAATGGGTAAATCCCGGATTTAAGGATTTACGGCTTAAATCCCGTATTTACTAAATCCCTCGGTTCAGTGGATTTTCGGGATTTGGCAGAAGAAGACCGTGAATGGGGGAAAGTTACCTTCACGGCTTGCGAGCTCCTATTGATGCTTCCGATCAAAATGCCAAACTTCCGATCCGACAGACAGGGCAAGCCGTCGGAGGAGCAGAGCCGTGCGGAGGAGGCGAGGGATCGAACGGGTAAGCTGGCTTCTCTCTTCCTCTCTCTCTCTCTCTCTCTCTGGACAGGAATCGACTGAAGAAGCCCTAGAAGGGAGAGAGTTAACTTCACAGTCGAGCGGGCTCCCGAGTCGCTTCCGATCAAACTGTCGTAACTTCGATCCGACTGGAAGGAGCCGGAGGAGCAAAGTCGGACGCCAACGAAAGGCTGGAGGAGCGGCAGTAGGCGAGAGAGGGATCGGAGAGGGACGATCGCGTAAGAGAGATTGAGCGGAGGCCTTCGGCCTCTTTCCTCGAGTCTCTTTATCGACGCCAAAACGAGATCGTGCGACGTGGGGAGAAATGACGCTCGGTGTAGCTTGGTCGTGCGAAGAGCTGCGACGACGTGGGGAGCGACGTGGGAGCGCAGAGGGTAGGTGAGATTTGAAATTGATTTTTCTTTCTTTTTTTTTTTATATCAGAGGTCAACAAACCATTAGATTTATGACCACATTGCAATAAAAAAACAATATCATATTTTAGATTTTTTATTTTTTATTTGGTAAGAGCGTTTGATTTATCAAGAATATTATCTTATTAGCTATATTTAAGAAAAAATTAATTTGACGAGCAGCAACTTTTTTTAAGCACTAACAAGTATAAGGGCATTTGAGCATTAGAATAGCAAATCAGTGGCAAAACAGCCTGTTCAAATAACAAATCACTTAACTGTTATATAAATAGCATCCTCCTAACGGCTAAGTTTTCCAAACAAAAGTAACAATTTCAGCTACAACTTTTCCTAGTAGTTTCACAACTTATTTTTATCAATAGGATCCGACACAAATGGATGCTTATTGTAGATTTGTTTTTAAATTAATGAGCATCTCTTACGCATCAAAATCAGATGAATAATCATCTAAAAGCTAAAATAATATTCTTATTCCAAAATAGATGATATTTCAAAAGAATATGAAACATCAACTCTGAAGACAGCAATTTGACCAGATGAATGATTCATATTAAGAAATATTTCCTACCAAACCAAACATAATAGACGCAAAGAGATCTCTCCCTCCCTCCCTCCCTCTAGGAGTGGAAACGAGCCAATTTTGAGTGAGCTCAAGTCTTGTTTGGTGAGGGTCGTGAAGCAAATGAGCTTTTTTATTTTTTGTATTCGGCTCATAACTTATCAAGTAAAAGAAGCAATTCATAAACATAAAATTTATTTGAAAGTCAAATATAAATTATAGAATATATGTATCTTTAAGTATATGTACATATATTCAAACAAATATAAATACATAAATATGAATATACATAATCTATACATGTATATGCATAAATATATACATTAACGAATATCTGCATACACATATATATATATATATATATATCATAATCAACTTATTTTCAGGCCAAATATGACTGAACAAGACTTTGTTTATGTTTGCTTTGTTAAATATATGAGCATATAAAATTAATCGAACTCAAGTTAATTATTGAGTTGAGCATGATCAAACAAGAAGACAAGGTTTTTAATAGCTCTCTCTCTCTCTCTCTCTCTCTCTCTCTCTCTCTCTCTCTCTCTCTCTCTCTCTCTCTCTCTCTCTCTCTCTCTCTCTCTCTCTCTCTCTCTCTCTCATGTCGTTATCGTGGTGGTCATCATCATGCCATTAGGCTTCTCCAAACTATTTGAAGTTGGCTTAAGCATGTAAAATACTAAACTATGTATATCCAGACTAAGGTTCAACTTGGATTATTATGAATCTAAGTATTGTAAGATACCAAAGCCAATGCTAGGCATTGCATCTTCGTAAAATTTTAAACTAATAAAATCCCCATACTGATTGACACAGAAGTAATATGAAGATATTGGATAAAGTTAAATGATAGAATAAAACCAAAGTGAATGGTATAGTAATATAATTCTAAATAAAGAATGCCATTCAGATTGCCAAACACATTATTTATAAAACAGCACCCCAACTAATAAACCCCAACAACCATAGCTTGTGCGGTTGTCAGGAGTCTAAAAATGTCACATAGACACTTACCTTCATATTCATCTTTTTTAACTCTTCTACTTTTTTCCTGAAAGCTCAACTATTTTCCCACTTGGATTGCTTTTTACATTTTTACCCGTCAATCTTTTTTATAATGCTTTGTGCCTATGTTATATAATTTTATTCCCAAATTATAATGAGAATAGGTCCATCTCCATGATGATGAGCAAACATGGGATTGAGGTGAAAGATGTCACCTTCCATCATTAAATTCTCATCCTTCTAGTCATTGTTCCCCCACAATTACTCTCCACCCGAGGATTTTTCCCAAGCTTGCCCTTCAAGCCTTTCTACATGCCTCCAGGCATGGAGCAGAAAAACGTCAGGATATTTCTATATGTCCATGTTACTTACTAGAAACAAATTAACCGTGTATAAGAGTAGCACCGTACTTGGAGTCCAAAGTGGAAGCCACTAGATAGCATCAACTTCTCACCCTCACTCATTAACTTCAACTTAAGTGAGAATCCCACCTAAACTAAATAATAGTTTGATTAGGTCAGATAGGTCCCTAATCAAAGGCAGATCAAGATGATTTGAAGTTTAAGGAAATTACTGAGGTTAGCTCAGTTTATGATTTGGGAAATCAACCTAAACACCAGCCAAGAAACAAGAAATCTCCCACATACTGATTCTTCCAATAGGGGGTAAACGGATAGCGAGTCAAAACCAAAAGCCAAAGATATGAAAAAGAATACCAAGAAAAATGATCACAAAAAGAAAAACATGCATTGGTTGTAGAGAGAGAGAGAAAGAGAGAGAGAGAGAGAGAGAGAGAGAGAGAGAGAGAGAGAGAGAGAAGAGAGAGAGAGAGAGAGAGAGAGAGAGAGAGAGAGAGAGAGAGAGATGGTTAATCAAACCACTTCTCGATTGCACAATGGCCAGCATAGTAGAATTTTGAAAGAAAGATGATGAAAAGCAAAAGATTATATAGATTCTTGGTAAATAAAAAGGAATTGGATTTAGGTTTTTGGTAAACTCTTCCCCCATCCATCCCAACAAACAACTTCAACAAAACAATGCTGATAGGATCAATCAAAATATTAAAAATCTAAGCCATGCAATACAATAAATTGTTCTTGGTTTCTAGCTAGGATAAGGTTTTTCAACTTAGCAGGTCAAGCACAAATGACAACCATAGTTTTGATTTGGGACACATTTTTCTAATGAAAACAATGTTCAGATGATAACATTTTATATGTCCAATCTTAAAATGTAGAGTTGGATTTAGACTATAGACAAGAAGTTGCCAACTTCTACCTACAGTGAGACTACAATGACCAATTATGTGAGACATGAACAAGACCAAGACACCTAAGCTTATCTACAATTCAGTCGGCATTTTCGCAATTCCTTTTTCACATTCAAAAAGCTCAAGTTATCGTATAACGTAATGCATGAGAACCAAATATATAAAGAACGCCATAAGTAATAAATTTCATTTTAAGTTAGACAAATAGAAAAAGGAAAACCACGTCATGGAAATTGAAAAGTTATAAACTTTAGTTATCTCATTGGAAAAAACAGTCATACCTTATCACTTTCATCTCTCATCACATTTGTAGGTAATGTCGTTAATCTTTTCCTTTTATGTTCAGGGATCTCCAACAAGCTAATCTGCAGTAAAAGAAAACCAGTTGCATGGTTTATAATCTAAAGTCAGAACCATAAAGAAGAAGTTTTGGATTGTTTAAAGCCAAGTCAATACAAAAAATAGCAATCAAATCATTTTTTTACTGGAATTGATGAATGGTTAGGGCAAATCTCATTCTACACCAAGCCAGAGCCTGGCCTAGTCAACCTGCTTGCTAACAACTCAGTGGCACAATGCCACGACTAATCCAAGGACTAAACCTTGATAATATAGTTATAAAAATTCAATAGAATTAAATAAATAATTCAGATTATTTTAATATATAACAAATCCATGCGTAATGAATTTTTTCATAACTAGTTCAGGTAAGAGTAGCTAGTAAAACCTAGCTTAGGTAATTGCAAATACAACCCAGGTTACCAAGTCTAGAGTATTATCCGGGAAAGGCAATCTTTAATCTTGGCTAGACTCACTAAGCTAACAGCCCACTGACCACGTCTATCTCCAAGATACCATAAAAGTTATCAACGCATTTTTAAATCATAGAAATAATGTTTAAACAAATACTATCCATTATATTCTTATCATAAATCTTGTTGATATGGATTATGGAATACAAGCCAAGATCTTAGCATCCCCATCACTGATCAAAAGATTCAATCTTTTAACCAGTGGATTTGTTTACCCCTATCCAGGCTAATTCAATTTGTCTACCCCATGTAGTGGGATAAAAGTTTTCTATTGTTTGTTGTTGTGTAAAACTAAAATAAGGGTCAGGGCTATGTAAATTTGTTTGATTAATTAATAGCACAATTAAGTTTGTTAGGTCCATTACTATTAAAATTAGGCCTAATTTATTTTTCTGAAGCACATTGAATAATACACTAATTAATTTAATTAATTTGGTGGCTTTGTCATAATTTTAGGACCTAGAATGAGGAAAAGAGGGAGTCAAATGCTTAACAAACTAGATCAAACCCACATCTAACTAGTCATCATGTTTATTCCTCACATCGAGTGTTACACCTATAACAGCCCATGATAACCACCTGCAACCCTATAATAAGAAATACTTGAGTTCACAAGCAAACCTAACAGAAATTGGTGAAAACAGGGGGAAATCTTGCTGATTTCAGAGAAAAATCAGCAAGACGAAGCAGAAATTTCAGAAAAACTGGAAAGAAATACAAGGGAACTTCTATTCAATCCACGAACAAGAAAAATCAATACAAGATACAAGTTTATTCGATTCGAGAGGAAGAAACAACTCTTCAAATCTCTAACAAAGCCTAGAGCCCAAAAAGAAAAAAACCTAGATCTCAAATCTCTTCCAAATTCAAGATGAAAAACAAACCATAACCAAAAAGACTTGTTAAAACTAAAGGAATCTTACAAAAAGACTAAACATCCCTTAATTCAATTACATTAAGCAATTGGGCCCACTAGAGCATCCGCCCCCCTCCCCTTGGTTCCACCCCCCAATAGGCTTGGGCCACCTGCTATAGCAGTGAACCGGTCCAGGTTGAACCGGTTCAGTCGGCCCCTCCTGTAAGACCTAAAATATTCATGTATGAAAAAATAAAATTTATTTAATTATAATCTAAAATCTATATTTAAAGTTAATGTTAAAGTGTTGTTAAAATTATATAAACAGTTAAGTTATTGTTTAAAATGCAGGATAAGTATTATCTTAAGTAACATATTTAATTTAAATTAGATAATTCTTGAATTAATGCTTTCAAAGGGTGTGTTGGAAAGCAGTTAGGTAGTGGGCCTCGCATCTCATCATCTTTCACGTAAGAAAACAAATAAAAAGAGTTTGTTGGCTGTGTGGATAAGGAAGGGATAGAAGTAGCAGTTATGCAATCCAACGGTCTTTTCTCTGTTTTGTTTTCACGCAAGCCAGCAGAGCAGATATTTGGGTGAAGCATTATAGGAAATGCAGCTATAACACTCTAAAGAAGAATTGAATAGAGCAGAAAATCCTATAGCAACCATTTCGGCACAAGGCTCTTAGGTATTCGGCACAGTGCTTGGAATTACTGTAGAACAGTTCGGTGCGGGGCGTGAATTCCCTGTAGAGAAGTCGACATAGTGCCGCAGGAATTACTGTAGCATATAGGCGGCAGTGGAATTTCTGCATATAGAATTCTGCACAGTGATTGTTGGGCGGAGTTTTTCGGCAAAGTGCTAGGAAGGGTGATGAGGACATCAGAAGATCAATGATTTACGGACATGATCTACTTTTGATTATTATTGTATTTGACATTTTTTATTTTTATGTTTTATGAGTCTTTTGTATTTCTTTCCGTTTATGCCCTTGCTTAAAGGCCTCGTCATGTGTTTGCCGGAAGGGCAATTGTGTATTTTTTATTTTTCTTCATGTATTCGGCTATTTAAGCCTTCTCCCTCCTCTTGGAGAGGGGATGATGATTATTGAAAATGAAATTCTTCTCTTTGTGAGTTCATATTTTCTTGATCTCTTAGTGAGTTCAACTCTCCTAGATCTCTATGTGAGTTCTAGGAAAAGCCCAAGGTGAGGGCAAAAGCAATACCCGCCAGTCGTTGGAAGCGTCCTCGACTCGTGGTTTATTTTATCTTATTGTTTTCTTCTCCAACTCTTGTTTTCCTCCTCCCCACGCCAAGCCCTACGAGATCCAATCATCCACCGCTTTACCCACTAGCTTCCTCCACTACAACTCAAGCTCCATCAAGAAATCCCCAAACCCGACTGCAAGCCCCCTCTTCCTCCTTTGGCCGCCAGCCACCACCTTGCCCCAAGCCATGATAAAGATGTCAATCATCATAATGGCTACTTGATTGTGGCCTAGCAATAAATAAAGGAGTTATCGATTTTTTTTTTTTGAATTTCAAAATTTGAAATTAAAAAACTTTCCATATTTGCAAAATTCCTAAAAAAGATAGTTTTGAATTTGATCCAATCCAAATTTCATGACATGTGGAATCACTATATTTTTATCCTATGGCATCAACATGATGGGAAGGTAAACGACAAATCCCTAATCTCCCTCCTCCCCTCTCTCCATGCCGCCGGCCTCACCTTGAAAGGAGCCCCATTCAAGCCACCAATTAATGTCTTGATTACACATGAATTTGAAATCAATTTCCAATTAATCTTTCCCCTATTTCATTCAAAACCTGAAATTAATTTCAGGTTTTGAAATAACCCCCTCCCTCTCTCCATTGCACCCGCCGGCCCCCTCTTGATGGGCTCCATTAAATGCCCATTAATCCTCCTTAATTCTATTTGAAATCAATTTCAAATTATTTCCCTCCAAATTTACTCAAAATCTGAAATTAATTTCATATTTGAGTAAACTTCATTCTCCCCTCATCTAACCTAAATCCCTTCACCCAAGCCACCCGCCCCCTCTCTCTCTACCTTGGCCGCCCCTCTCATTCCTCCCTCCCTTGTGAATTTGGAAGCCAAGATAAGAAGAAGAAGACGTCCTTCCACCTCCTTTCCCCTTGGGTACTCCTTCAACCCTTGGCGAGAATGCATGGCGGAACCCGAATGGAACTTTGGATTTGTGCTTGACGATCGAGATCAAGTCGACATCATCCAATCAGCATTCTTCGACGTGGGCTTTGATTTCGACGACACCATTGAAGAATACTTCGACCGAATTCTCCTCGTCCTTGCACACGTCATCGACGGTCAATTTTCCGACTACGATTGGATACACCTTAGTTGACGTGATCGACGAGCAAAGGTCAAAGGGACGTTGGATCATCATTGGACGACAATCATCCTCCACCACTCCGACCACCTATCCAAGAACGACGATCCTAGGTTCCTTCTTCCTCGAAGTGACCTCGATTCTAATGTGGTTAATCTTCTCTCGCCAAAGCCTAGTGTAGTTGAGTGATCAATCCCCGAGGTGAAATTCTCATTATTAAATTGTGGATTGTTAGTTAATAGCTTTTCGTATTGCTACTATTTTTGTTTATCTACAAGATTTGGTTAATCTACATGTGCTCCTTCGCCTAAGCAAGTGGAAAACTAAGGTTCTTTATTGAATTTCCTTGTTATTGTAATAAGCTATTGAGTGGAATTACATTGCCAATTTATTCTTAAGTTTCTCAATGAGCTCCTGTGCATGTTGGTTTCACATCAAAGGGAAATTGGCATTTGGTGTGAAGAAGATCCAGTATGTTGTACAGAGAATGGAGAGTTAGATTCCAGCGGAAGAAACAACAAGAAATATAAGTGGAAATGAAACCTTGGAGCATAATTTTGTTGTAAGGGAAAATTTCTGAATTCAGTAAAAGAAGAATATACAGAGAACAAAAATTTTGGGAAGAAAATTTTTGGAAGGGAATCTTGACTGCGAGAACAAAGAACAGTGAAGGAAGAATAAGAGGGAAAGAATAGTGAAATAAGAGGTAACATACAAGTGAAGAAGGATACAAGGTGAGGAATCAGCTTTTGAAGAAGGTAAGTAATGCAAATTTCTAATAAAAGAGTATATATTATCATTGTAAATATATACATTGATTTTGAATGACAATTTATAAAGATAGTCATGAAAGTTGATGAATTTATATTATGCATGTTAACAATCAAGTTCTCATGTATGATCGACCACTTGCATATATGTCTCATTGATGTTTAAAATAAGATTTTTTATGATTATTTTAATGCTTTTCTAGTTGATAATAAATTGAAAGGAGCACAATAAATTTCATGTTGCCAACACATCATGGTATGTAAATATTAAGAGATAAATTCTTATGGAATTTTATTCATGGCAAGTCAGGTATGAAGTATGAATATGTAAAGTGTACTGAATATCAATTTAAAATAAAGTTTGACTATAAAATGATGTATAACTTACAATCGCAGGTAGGGCAAAAGGGTCTTCATGTACACTGCATTGTAAGTGGGGCAAAAGAGACCCCAAAAACATGATACATATATAGCAGGTGGGGCAAAAGGAACCTCTATATAATTCACTGATGATAATACCAGGTTTATCTGGGCTCCATTGAATATTTTTATGAAAGGGTAGTCAAATCTTTTAATGACTAAAATTGATATCCAATATACATTTTAGAGAAAGTAAAGGATAATGTCAAATGGAATTTTATGATGTTATCTCAAGTTGTCTAACTATTATTTATGTTTTCAATGTTTTGAATTTTATAATCATGCAAGTTTAATGTTATTTAAATTTATATAATTTATTGAGCCTCATAGCTTATCTTACCAGTACTCTTCTTACTGGTTGTTGTTATAGGAATAAGAAAAAGAAAAGATCGTTGCAGATTAATTTACAAGTTATGTCATCTTTTATGTTAATATTTAATTCTATTTGTAAGTCTATATTTGAGGTCTGTAGACACTTCAGTAATGTATTATTTTGGGATTGTTTTAGTGGCTCTGTAATTATGTGTTTGATGTTATTTAGAATGATTATATGCTTTTGTATTACATGAAATGTTATTGGATGTTTTAGATCAATTTTCAAAGAAATGAAAAGTATTATATGATAGAAGATGAAAAAATGTTATGTTATTTAAGTGACACTCTACAATACTGTTAAAGGTACTATGGGGTGTTACACCTCCTGTGCCAGCCTAACACCCTAGCAGCATACGAATCTCACATTTTTAGAGACTAAAGTGACAATCATTAATGTGTGTCTCGCATCTATCCTGCACCACACCCCAACAATGACATCTCTCATATCGTACCCACAACAATTCTCGGGATGGCATTTGCAGCAACTTTACATCTGGAAGAAGATGTAGAGCGTTGGAATGAAGGTGCTGGCTTCTCAACACGATTTGACAGCAGGTTAACAAAAACTTTCCTAGCGAAATAGCAAGCGATGGATGGTCAATCTGCGAAGAGTGGTCGACCATTCTCCATTCAAGGATGTAGCAAGGACCGAGAGGCTATTGAGTGGGTATTGGGTGCTCTGTTTGGCGTGCAATGAGGGATATGCTTTGCGGATTGTTATGGAGATCGAGAATTCCCGACCCATCTCCGCAGGTCGACCATCCATCGCCTATAATTTCAAGAAAGAGATGTCTTCCGATCTAGCCACGAACCGAGGATGCATCCATCCACACAATGCCAGAAGAGATAATAGACAATCTGGTCGTCTGTTAAAGGAAAAGAGTTATGTCAACAAACCAGAAAAAATAAGGAACTCAAGAAGCATGATTAGAGAAGTCCACATTCTGAAGGAAGATTATCCGTAAGGAGCAGCAGTCCACGCTCGCATATTAAAATTCTAGTGTTGTAAAGGCTAACACGCGGAGAGGGGCCGAACATTCTCCTTTCTAGGAATTATTATTATTATTATTATTATTATTATTATTATTATAATAAATGGGAGGAAAAGGAATGTTGATTAATCTATACAATACTCCCATTCCTTAATTTTCCTTCTATTCACTCTCTCACCCGTCTAACACAACTCTTTCCTCCACTCTTTGTTTGAGTACTCTCCTTCACCCAAGATTTTCATGTGAAGATCTCCCAACCAGCAGAGATCCGTTCTCCCAACTCCCTCGCGCCTCAGCCCGCCTCTAACAGTAGCAGCTCCCAAGACCTCTTGCCATCCTCTACAGATAATCTTCCTTCAAAGTGTGGACTCATTTAATCATGCTTCCTGAGTTCTTAATTTTCACTGGCTTGTTGGCATCACTATGTTCCTTCAACAAACAACCAGATCATCTATTCTCTCTTATGATACTGTGGACATATGCAATCACAATTAGTGGCCAGATCGGAACACATCGTTTTCTAGAGATTCAAGTCTAACTTGTTTTAACCCCTCCATCACGTTCACATGCTTCTCACTATGTACACCAGGATTTTTATCCAGTTAGCCTTTGTCCGCTGGTTCCTCATTAAAAATCTTAAATCCAAAAAAGCTTCTCCCTTCTTACGTGTTGGAAACTCTTGTGATGACATTTTCAGCAACTTTACTTCTGGAAAAAGATGTAGAGCATTGGAAGAAATAGCAGGCTTCTCAGAATAATTTGGCAGCGGGTTATCAGAAACTTTCCCAGTAAAATTACAGGTGATGGATGGTCGACCTACAGAGATAGCCCGGGCATTCCCGATCGCCAGGATCATCCACAGAGCATATACCTCATTGAACGCCAAAAAGATCGTCCAATACTGTGGGCTCCAAAAATTCGGCCTCCCCTAATGCTTCCTTCGAGGGAGTTTTAACGAATTAAGTTGTGGGATAAATTTTGTGAAGGCGGATGGGTTTGTAGATAAGACACTACCCAGAGATTTCATCCTCATTTTGCAAGAACTTTATGATCTGAGTTCTGGTTTCCTATAAGTGCAAGTCCCTATAGTTAATTACCCCTCCCGATCACGAGAGAGAACTTTCGATTAAGGCTAATCATCAATCAGATACGTAGAAATACATGTTATATGGCATATAGTAGCAGCATGGGTTGAGGGTATTTGAAAGTTGGATATTTAAAATAGAAATTTCATCATCTTGCACTTAAAGCGTATGGTGGGGGAATAGATGATAGACCCGATCAAGACCCCATGGTTCTGTCGTCCCGGGCCATCATGGTCCCTAGTATACTTAGTCAGAGGAGGTAGTCGACCCAACCTGATAGAAGGATCCTTGTCGACAGCCATGGGTTGCTTCGTCCAAGGGTACCTTATAGACCTAGGGGGAATATTTGCTTAAGGGGATAAACTTGAATCCACCTTAGCTACCACGGGGTTTGTACCCTATCGATTATATCCTATTGATTCATATCTCAAGGATTTGATGTCACTAAGAAACGTATTGGCTCTAGCCATAATTGTTAACTCGTGGTGCCATTTGACGACAAAACTGCTGGTCAGAGGGCGCATACCACATCCTTACTAGCAGGAGATTATTTGAGAATGGATCCTAGTGATATTTTCGACTAAGCATTAGCTCTATGTGAACTAAAGTAAATTTCAATTTTTACACTCCGGTAAACTGTTACGGCTGGTGGATGGATTTTGTTTTAAGTTATTTGATGAATTATTTCAATTTTAAATATTTTGGATTTTAGAATTTTTGTGATTTTGGGGTTTTGGGAGGTATTTAAAGTTTTGAAATTGACTCATCTGGTTGAGATCTTCTAATAATACGGATCATCGGAGTGACTTTGAGGCCACTTGAAAATACTTGAATTTTGTGGAAGTTAGAGGGCATTTTGAAATATTTGAAATTGACCTCTCATGTTGAGATCTTCTATCAACGCGGCCATCATCGGGATGTTTTGAGATCATTTGAGAATTTCAATGATTGGACTTTGTCAACTCTGTCTATTGGTTGACAGAGGATCGGGTCCCCATGGCCTTATATTTTTGTTGATAAATTTATTTTGTCATCGAACTTAAGGTCCTTATATGAACGTATAAACAGATATTATGGTCGACGTCTTGACCATATATTTATTTGATAATTCGAGCCATGGCGACTCATATCTATCCTTTTTTTATCATGCTTGAATTGTGGTTCATTTATTGACCCACGCAGCATCCCTAGACGTCACGTATGTACCCATAACACGCTCTTCGGGGCCCATGCGGGTGTTTGAGGGTATTTTATAATTATTTGTCGAATATTATCGACTCATATTTACCTGCTTAGGATGATCAGGTTCAAATTTATTGACCCGTAGAGCATCCCTAGACATTATGTGTGTGAATACATCACGCTCATCGGGGCACATACGGGTCGTATGATTGCACATGCCCTTCTGTATACCTATGTGTATATATATTACAGTGCATGTGTGGGCATTCTTGAAATATTTATAAATGTCTTATGTCCGCTTGCATGGATGTTGTGAATCCGGTGGCATGGCGTTATACCTTGTAGATTGAGCTGTTCGCTGCTTTGTACATGTAGACAGTCTTGCACTACTCACTGCTCTCTATAGGTGGATTGTAGTGCACTAATGAATCTTCTGTTTTTGCTTGTAGATATTGCATTCATCATGAGCTTCTGTGATGGCTCGTAAATGATACTTTATATGAAAAGCTTCCTACAACGGTTTGTAGGTATTTGAATTTGTAACAAATCATTTGCTTCTGCCTGCAGAGGACCGATGTATTTGACTTATGTCGAGCAGTGGTTGGCTATAAGGATAATCTAATATCCATTACACATTATTCTTCATCACCTGTAAGTGGACTTTTATATGAATGAGAACTCTCCTACATTTTTTTGTGGACAAAACATTAGTTGTACGATGTAATGAGCTTTTATAGTAATTCATGGGAGCTTACATAAGTAACCTATTCTCCCCCTTGCTTGTAGGAGGGGCTAGAGTTCTTGTTGTATATTTGTCTTCTTTGTTTGTGGACAGCATAATACATTCGTATAAATGAATCATCATAACCATTGCATGTCAGCCCTCATTGTTCACTAAAAACTGTTACATTCTTCCACGAGTGGTTGATATTGATTGTAAGGGACTTCCACATCTCTTGCATGGCTCTTATAAATTCCATACACATCAAAATCAAGTGAAGTTGGTTGCATGAGAATTATATTTGCTTTGACATTTCGAATACACCTTTCATCAACAATTATCGTATGTTGAATCCCTCTGCTACTTGTAAATGTTGGCTAGCGAGGTATCATAATGCTCGTTACAAGAATTTGACTGTAGCGAGGTATCATAATACTTGTAATATGCATAATGAATCTGACGATTTTCCTTAGTAGTATTTGTATCTCAAACAACATGAAGACTTTTAATATTTGCGGGAAAGTTCATGTTGTCGCTCGTCGTCACTTGTAAGAGTCGAGCGTATTTGTTTACACCTAAGCAATATCGGTTGTGAACGAGCCTCTGTGTTCTATTCATGAACACACTATGACATTATTGCGATCAAATTGTTTCCCCACGATGTCTGCATGCGAGATTGTATACTCATCTGTTGGCTCAATAAAAATGGCACGAATGCACGAATCCCGCTTTGCAGCCATAGGATTCCATTTCCCTTAAGTCAGATTGAAGTTAACCAGATTTCACCTGAGGATAGTGTCAGGGTTTAAAGATCTGGGGTCCTTACTTCCTATGAGCGCAAGCACGCATAGTTAATTACCCCTCTTAACAAGTACGAGAAAACTCTCGATTAAGGATGAAATAATTTTAGATATTTTTAGTCTCAATAGTTAGGAAAAATGGAGGTAAACCCGATCAAGATCCCATGGTTCCGTCGTCCCGGGTATACCGTAGTTTTCAGTCTACCAACACTAACAATCATTGACTGTAGTGTCCAGGGAATCTGATTAGAAGCCATGGGTTGCCTCTTCTCAGGGATCCCGAGTAGACTGAAGTGGTTAGGTGTTGGTTTAGTTTGATTAAGTGTTTTGGGGTTTACATCAATTAGAATACCCAGAGATTTATTTAGTTTGAGGATTATGACTTCGTTTAGAAGTAACCCAGAAATCTGGTTTGTTGTGGGTCCTATGGCTTCTTTAAGAAGTAGCCCAGGGATTTAAATTTAGGTCGGGACTTACGGGCTTTCGTAGAAAGTAGCCCAAATATTTAGATTTAGGTTGAGACTTACGGCTTTCATAGAAAATAGCCCGGATATTTAATTTGGAATGGGGCTTACTGCTCTATTTACGAGATGCCCAAGGATTTAGATTTAGGTTGGGATTTATGGCTTTCATAGAAAGTAGCCCAAGATTTGATTTGGAATTGGAGATTATTACTCTATTTATGAGTTGCCCAAGGATGGATCTTACAACCTAACTCTACAGCGAGGCTGCCCGGGGATTTAAATTTTGATTTTTTAGTTAGATTTGGATTTTAGGGTCATTGCAATTCATTTAACAATTTTCCTAAAATGTGTCTTATGGTTTCACTTAAAGTTGCCCGGAGATTTAAATTTAGATTGGAATTTACGACTTTTGTAGAAAGTAACCCAAACATTTGATTTAAATTGGGACTTATGGCTTTCGTAGAAAGTAGTCCATTAGTGTGTCTTACAACCTAATCCTATATAATAGGATGCCCAAGTTAGGGGTTTAGGGTTGTATTATCACCTAAATATTTCTCTCAGATGTCGGACTTACGGCTTCTATTAGAAGTGGCCGGGGGTTTTAATCGGGGGTTAGGAGTTAGGTCAATTTTTACCTAAAACTTCTCCCTAAGGTCGGGCTTACGACTTTCCTACGAAAGTTGCCGGGTAATGGGTCTTACAACCTAATTCTTATAAATTAGGCTGCCCAAAGGTTCAAATTTGATTGTTTTGATTGGATTTGAGTTAGGTCTTATGACTTTTCTTAGAAAGTTGCCTGTTTATTTGTAGGATTGTTAGGGTTGTTATACTTTATTTTAAAAGTATCCCTAACACAAGAGGCTTACAACTTCACTTAGAATGGCCCGTTGGTGGGTCTTACAACCTAACCCTATAGGTTAGGATCCCCAAGTTATGGGTTTAATTATTTAGAAATAGGGTCGTTCATTTAGAAGTTCCCTAATATGTGGGTCTTACTGCTTCTCTTAGAAGTAACCCAAATGGTGGGTCTTACAACTTAATCCTATAGACTAAGATGCACATAGGTTTGAATTTTAGTTTGATTTAATTTGGGTTGAGACTTATGACTTTCTTAGAAATTGTCTGTTTATTTATTTAGTTTGGGGCTTACGGCTCCAATTAGGAGTTGCCCAAGTGATTTGATTTGAGTAGGGGCTTATAACTTCCTTAGAAGTTGCCCTGATAGTGGGACTTACGACCTCTTTTAGAGATAGCACAAATAATTATGGTTTGATAGGTCTTATGGCTTCCTTAGAAGTTGTCTAACGGTAGGTCTTACGACCTAGCCCTGTAAGCTAAGCGGCCCGAAGGGTGGGTCTTACAACCTAGCCCTTATAGACTAGAATGCCC
Source organism: Dendrobium huoshanense (assembly GCA_016618105.1). Classification (NCBI taxonomy): domain Eukaryota; kingdom Viridiplantae; phylum Streptophyta; class Magnoliopsida; order Asparagales; family Orchidaceae; genus Dendrobium; species Dendrobium huoshanense. The sequence goes on along the minus strand of CM028358.1, from coordinate 61,348,516 downwards.
GTAGGTTTCAGTTAGTTGGGTAGGACTTCTTCTTTTGGGAAGTAGCCTAAAAAAAACGGGCCTTATAACTTAATCCTTTTAGACTAAGATGTCCATAGGTTTGAATTGGATTATTTGGGGTTTAGGATCATTACTATTTATTTAATAATTTTCCTAAAACGAAGGTCTTATGACTTCACTTAGAAGTTACCCATTGGTTATTTATGGGAGCGTTAGGATTTTTATATTTTGTTTTAAAAATATCACTAACACATGGGACTTACAACTTCACTTAGAAGTGGCCTTTTGGTGGGTCTTGCAACCTAATCCTATATGCTAGGATGCCCGAGTGAGGGATCTAGGTTTGTGTCATCACCTAAACACTTCTCTCAGAGATCGGGCTTACGACTTCTATTAAAAGTGGCCGCTGTTTTAATTAGGGGTTGACGTTAGGTTCAATTTTTACCTAAAACTTTCTCCTAAGGTCGGGCTTACGACTTTCCTACGAAAGTTGCCGGGTAGTGGGTCTTACGACCAAGTTCTTATAAACAAGGCTGCCCAAAGGTTTTGATTGTTTATTGTGTTTGTTGAGTTGACACCAGTGCTTTGAGAGGTTTATTATGTACTTGTTTGAGTTGATTTTAATTTGTGATTGTTGACACTTCAGAGTTTTGACACTGGCATTAGTGTTGTAGTTGTTCTATGCTCTTAGTCCTTTTTCCTACTACAATAGTCCACTATTCTACCTGTTTTTTAGCACTTTCTAGCACTGTTGATTTACTAACTTTTTCGTACTTAGCCTTTTTTGCCTTTCAGTACTCTGTTCTACCTGTAGTAGCTTAGATTTATCAGTATTCATTCAATTTATTTATGATGCACTGACTCTTTATTTATTTGTTTGTTTTGCAGGTGTTCTTAGCTAGCAGTTGTAGTAGCCAGATCTTGCAATTGCAGAGGATAGGGCTCACAAGTAGCTGTAGGAGCTTGTACAAGGGAGCCTTGAAGAGCATGTAAAGGAGTTTGAAGATTTTTGAGTTGTTTGGAGAGTTTGTACAGTTTTTGAGAGCTTGTGAGTTGGAAGTTGGTGAGGATTGTATTGAGAGTTTGTATATATTTGATTAGTGAAAACATTATTTTTCTTCATACATTTTCTTTTACGCTTAACTTAATTAATTCATTAACTAAAAATAAAAAAAAATTAGTTAATTATATTAATTTCAATTTTCAAAACGCACATACTTTAAGACTCAAAATTTAAAAAATTTCATATTTAAAATTTTTGGATTTCAAATGCTCTCGAATTTTGAAATGCTCTTGAATTTCAATGGCTCTAAAAAGAAATATTTTGATTAGAGGGACATGAGGAGAATGAGTGCTTGTAGGTTCTCCGCTCTCACGCATTTGACGATATAGGAGACTTTGAAAAACCTTAATTAGTCAATTGTTTTGATTGATCTTAATCAATTAATTCTTATTAAATCATAATTAACTAAATCAGCTAATTAATATTTAAATGTCAATTTTAACATTTCAGTTAAATCAAAATTGAAATCGAATTTTCCTCTGAATTTTGAGGAAATTTTGACAGCCTCCCGACGTCTCCTTCCCACTGAGGGAGAAATCAGGACGGCACTTGCCGAAATTCCTTCCTACCCGGACCTAAGGTCGACGGCGTAGAGTCTTTAAATTTAAACCATCTCACTAGGATCTAAGATCGATTGCGTGAGGTCTTCAATTAGGAACATCCTAACCGGATCTAAGATACGACGGCACGAGGTCTTCAGATTCAAAACCATCTGCCCGAATTAAAATCAACGGCGCATGTCTTCGATTTCAAACCATCTCGGTCGGACCTAAGGTATGACGGTCGGGGTCTTCAACACCTGCTTGAATTTTTTTTTCTTTTATTTCTTTTTTTTTTATATTTTTGGATATAGATAATACTATGTAAATTAAATAATATATTATGATATAATTATAATATAATATATATATATAAAGCAACGAAATCGAACAGTGAAGAGGGTAGGGCTGCAAACGAACCAAGCCGAGCCGAGTATGCGAGTGTTCATGTTTGTGTTCATTTAATATCAGGTTGTTCAAGTTTGGTTCATGTTTGTTCGAGCTTTATTATTTGTGTTCATGTTTGATTCATTTAAAATAATGAGTGTTCATGTTCGGTTCATGTTCAGTTCATATTCGTTCGTTTTGTGCTTATCGAGCTTGAAACAAACAAACATGAACAAGCTATGTTCATTAACTTAACAAACAAGCTTTATCGAGCTTTTTAACAAACGATACATCGAGCATGTTCGCGAACATATCTAATAATTTTTTTTTTAACTATCAAATAAACACGTTCATGAACATATCTATAAACAAACACATTTATAATAAAAGCAATTGTCTATGTAACAAAGGTAATGATTTATAAGCAAATCTCAACTTCTCAGAATTTTCCTAATAGCAGTATTAATAAAGGCAATGATTTATAAATAAATAGCCATATAAAGCTACAACTACTTAAACAACAAGTTAAGTAATATTTGATACCTGCAGCAATCACTGATCCAGTAAAAACTAGTGACCACAAAAGGATTGTTCTTGCTTTTGGAGAGGTTTTTTTTCGTACTTTCTTAGTAAAAGGATTTTTTAGTTGGACATGTTTTGTTACAACTGTTGGACTTGAAGATGACCCAACACTATTTTGGGCATCATGAACAGTCAATCCTAACTTCTTTGGTGAATTTTCATACATAACTTTAAAAGAGAAGTCAATGATTATATTAAACATGAATCATATTTGATAGTGCATATATTCAAGTTCAAAATCGAACACGAATCGAGTTTTTATCGAGCTTCATATCGAGCTTAATGTCGAGCTTGTTCACGAACTTCAAATGATGTTGTTCACGAACATAAATGAGCCAAACGCATTAGTGTTCAAGCTTGTTTATTTAAGAATCGAGTATTTAAAATATTGTTCAAGTTTGTTTGTTTAGTTATTTAAACGATTATGAACGAGCTTTAAATGAACCAAACAACGAGTAGCTCGTCGTACGTTTGGTTCGCTTGCAGCCCTAGAAGAGGGATCAAAAGGGCGAAGTCGAACAGCAACCAGAGCCGGTGGCTTCGAGTGAAATGAGTGATAGAGTGTGAATGAATCTCCAACTGCTCTTACTCATCGCCTTTAAGGAATGAGCGGGCGGTTACCTATTTTTAAATGAACAGTTACTTCGTTTGGCGATATCCATCGTGAGGTGGGGCCGGCTTCGAAGTCAAGTATGTATGTTCTATTATATTTTATTTGTTTATATTTTTTTTTAGCCAACATCATCACAAGTCTTCCTTTTCATACAAGTGCATTGTTGTACTTATGCAAGCATTGTATTCTTGCTCACAAGTACATGAAGGCAGTTGTAGTTCCTATGCACATGTTGTTCATTGCATAAAATAAGTTCTTTATTTATTTATTTGCATTCATTTGAGTAAACGAGCTTATCACTTAATATTTGTATTTTTAACTTGATTGAATGTTCGTTGATTTAAAGTCTATTCCCACGCAATTCGTTTTTCAAATCAAGTTCATAGGTCCCTTGTAATGATTCAAGTTACACTTGATATGGTTCAGTTCCAGTCCAATGTCCACAAGTCCCCCACGTTCAAACTAGTTCGAGTTTATGTCCACTGTAGTCATTTTAGTTTGAGTTCTAGCCTTATTATTTGATTTGGGTTTGGTTCAAGCTTAGTATATTTAAGTTCAAGTTTTGGTTTGAGTTTGAGTCCAATCTTAGTTCATTTAAGTTCCCTGTGGTCCATGCGAGTCCCCTGTTGTTCAAAAATTCAAGTCTCATGTGTCTTCAGTCAAAATTTCGGCAGCCTCCAGGTGTCTACGCCGTTTAGGAAAAAATTTCAGGCATGTGGATTGCGAACTAGAGGCTAGGGGTTTGAGCAAATGTTGAACTAGAGGCTTTGATGGGATCATGCATGTGGATTGCGAGCTTGGCGTCGATTACAGCGGCAAGAGTCGAATGCAGGTGTCGGGTATGGAGATCGTTGCTACAGGTAAGGGTCGGCTTCAAGAGGTAAAGTGATGGGAAGTTGAGGTTTGGGTTTGTCGGCTTCGGCAGCCTATAGAAGGAAGGGTCCGATAGGGTAGGGGGCTTCGAAGGTCGGTCGGCTTGTAGAAGGCGGAGGTTGAGATGAGTTATGTTGCAGGAGGTGTGGCTATGGTGGAATCAGAAGTTTCGGCTAGGTGAGATGTTGGTTTTGGTGGAGATCTGATGGAAGGGAGGAAGTCAGATGTAACGAAGGAGGTTCGGTTTCAGAAGGTCGGGTAGGTTATGTGCGAACAGAGCATGACGTCTGGCTTGGCTTGCGAATGGTTTCGACAACAGAGGAAGAGGAAGAAGCGTTGGGGTTCGATCGAACTCGGCTGGAGCTCGACAATGGTGGCTTCGACAGCTAATGTCGGAGGCAATGGAGGAGGCGTCGGCTTGGTCGGGGTTTGATCGAAGAGCTCGGCACTGTGGAAGTTTGCAGGATTTGGGAAGCAGGTGGAGTTTCATGGGAAAGAACAGAAGCCGAAGGCTTCGTTTGCTCGGGTATTTAACGACGATGGCGAGATCCGATCGAGGTGAGCTACGCAAGAGGGTGAAGCGACATGAGCGGTGTCGTTTGCACAGGGAATGGGCACTGTGGCAGGAGGTCGGGATTTTTGCAGGATTTGCGGGATGGGGCTTCTGACTTCAAGCAGCTGGATACAGGTAATGATTTTATTTTATTTTATTTTATTTTATTTTTATTTTTTTGTTACCTTATTTCAGAGGTCAACAAATACCCATCTCAGTAGCCTCTCGGTCCGCGTTGCATCCTGGAAAGGAGGATGTCTGACCCCTCTCCATAGGTCTACCATCCATCACCTGCAATTTCATCAGGAAAGTTTTCGATAACCGGCTGCCAAATCTTGTTGAGAAGCCTGCACCTTTCTTCCAACGCTCTACATCTTCTTCCAGATGCAAAGTTGTTGAAAATGCCATCTCGAGAATTTCTAACATAAAAGAAAGGAGAATCTCTTTTGGATTAAGACTTTTGATGAGGAACCGGCGGCAAAAGGCCAACTGGGTAAGAACCCTAGTGTAAATAGTGAGAGACATGTGAAAGTAATGAGAGGGGTCACAAATGCGTGCAAATTTAAAACTTGGGCGCAAACAAACTAGGCTCCTAAGTTCCTTGTTTTCTTTGAATTCCTTGTTTTCATGATTCCAATTCAAAGGGGAACCAGTTGTAATTAAAAATGATGGACCACATGATCAAGAATCTTCAGTTCCATTCAGGTGAGAAAGGGAAAGAAGATGCATGTTGAGAGTTATGTTGATAGAGATTAATCCTTAATTGCATATTACTTTATTACTCTTGTAGCGTTATCTAGGCATTTGCTTCTAGTAAAAAGATCCAGTGTATATGGCAAGATGCCAAGGAAAAGAAGGCTAAAAATTTGGTTTTCCTTCATAGTGATTTATCTCCTATTTCATCTGACAAATAGTTCCAAAAAAAATTACAACTGACAACCTATATGTTTCAAGAAGTGAGCATGATGAACTCCATAAATTTGACATTAAAGAGAATTGTCTGAAATTAATGCCGCAATCCTAACATAAAACTTTAAAACAATTATTTTCATGTCTCAATTTATGTGATATGGTTTTTATTTTATTTTATGATATAGCTATTTTTTTCTTATAATTACTCGAGATGATGAATTAAGTTGCAATTGTGTAAGAGGGAATAATTTTAAAAAATGAAAATAATCTATGCTACAAATGATTCCCCATTCCATGTTGATAATGTAATAGGGTTTAAAAAATCGTTTGAGGCGCACAATAAGCGCCTCGAGGCTTAAGCCTCACTAGTGCCAGTGAGGCTTACGCCTTTTTTAAATGAGGTGCATGCCTCCAGACTTAACGCCTCGATGCGTTTTGAGGGAACGCCTCATTATAGTTAGGTTTTATAATTTTTATTATATATTACTATTAATAATATATATATATATATATATATATATATATATATATATATATATATATATATATATATATCTTTTTTTATTCTATCGTACAAAGAGAAAGAATCAATTAGTTATAAGATGAATGAACAAGGTTGAATGGTTGTATTATGTTAAATAAAAATTTGAAAGATAAACACTTCAAATTATGGAGGCGAACAACTGGTGATGATAAAATAAATCATTTAGTTGTTAATGATATATTTCTTAATGTTGAATGGATAATAGAAAATAAAAAATAAAAGATTTAAATTAAAAATATCAATGCTAATATTAAAATGATTACTAAATTGATAATAACTTCTACTTCACAAGCAATTTAAAGAAAATATCAAAGTGGAGTTCAAACCTTAAAAAAAAAGTCAAATATTGATTTAAATATAATGGATTATTTTATTGTGTTATTAATATGTTGCTTTATTGTATATTAATATTTTTTATTTTAAGGTTACAACTCGATCTGCCTCGAGGCTTACACCTTGCATCGCTAAGGCAAAACGCCTCAATTCCCGACTTTGCCTTTATAAACCTTGTAATGTAATAATAGGATTGAAGAATCCTTCCAACAGTAAGTTTCCTAGTGTTATTGTCTATTGAGTTTGACTTCCACAATGTACTTTTCTAGTTATAGATAGTTCACTCATTAGAGTTGTTGGTTTGAATTAAGCCTTCCGGTTTGCAAAATTCCTCATGTAGCAGTTATTAGATTGATGCTTAGTTCCATATTTTGCATGGAATAAAAATTTCAATGAATTTAAAGACACACCAATGGCAATTTTGTGGTTTGAGATACCATGATCCTAGGCAACTCAAATTGGATCCTCAGAGAAATGACATTTTCGCAACAACAAATCCTTAAAAAATATTAATTATATTGAAATTAGGGATACCCACTATCAAAAAGCATAAAAGATATGCAACTATAGTAATAATTCAAATACCACACATCAAAAACTAACCCCTCCTTGTCCACCCCTAGCAACAAGAATTTCATCACCAGGTCGTGCCAAATCAGCCATAAATTTCCCTTTTTTACGTTTCACAACTGTACCTGCCATGTCTTAAAGAGTCAGCAACAATATCATATTTCTAAAATTAAGTGAGAATTATACATGCAAAGCTGGAAATTAATTCAATCAATTTATGCCAATAAGTTGCTCATTGCATTTGAATTCTATATATTTACAGCTTCAATTTCAAATATGGGAAAATCTGGCGTTTTAAGGCAAGCAACCACTGAAAAAAAAAAAAAGAGCACCTATATGCTGCCTGAAAACTAAGGATTCTTAGATAGAAAAGGATTGAAGTTTGTCAAGAAAATCAAATCCTATAATGTTTTGGACATTGAGATGATAACATAAAATTTTCCAAATTTTTCAATCAGAAGAGAATAGTACAGCATGTTGACCGAAGTCGTCATTCTTTCTAGTAGTTTCTATATAGTAAAATGAAATTTAATTGTTCTTCTTCAACTCAATGTTTGAAAATCTCAAAAATCAGTGCAAAGAGCTCTCGCTGATATATATATATATATATATATATATATATATATATATATATATATATATATATATATATATATATATATATATATATATACCTTATCAGAAAGTTTATTTTCCTCCCTTCCATTCATTATTGTATGCATTATTTTGTTGAATTTTCATAAGTAGATCTTTAAAAGAAGATATGCAACAATACAAGGGAGTGTCTGCCTAAACAAGTGTCTCCTGTAATATTCACTGTATGATCACTGCGCAATGTTTATATAATATGAGGCCATTATAAACGTCAAGGAAATTGTCAGATGAGGAAACAAAACGTTAATGATGCAGAATATCACCACCCACTACATTTTTAAGGTTTTAAATGTTCAGCCCTTCTAAAAATTTACTGATCTAAAGGAACCAACAGGTCTCTTTATCATTTCCATACAAGCTAAAAGTAAGTATCAGGATAGAACCAATGTTTAAAATTGCGTATTTGGGTATTGAGGCGTTTTTCATTCGTGAGGCAAGGCGTAAGCCTCAAGGCGTTTTGAAGCGTAAGTCTCAAAATCAAAAGATTGCGTAAACATAAAATGATAAATTTGTTATATACTAATGAGTGAATAATATAAAACATTAAAAAATATAAGATATGAAGTGAAATCAAAATATCTCAATAATAAGACAACATTAAATATAGTTCAACTCAAAATTCTATCTTTCTGAAATCCCAGTATTCTTTTCATTAACATATAATTCCGATTTCCAAAAATAAATAGCAATGGCATATCACATAAGTAACTCTTAAGTCATCAACACTGTCATCACTAAGGGGTTCCTCATTGAATCATTATTATGGTGAACTACTCTCTCTCTTTCCTCCTCTCCTATAGAGTCCAATGTCGGGCATTTACTTCAAGATTTATGTAAGTTTTAATATATATAGCGTGAGGCGTAAGCCTCATGCTAGTGAGGCAAGGCGGGCCTCAACCAAGTTGAGGCGCAAGCCTCATAAAAATAACTCGAGGTGTAAGCATCGAGGCATTTTTTACTGGAATTGCGCAAAGGCGAGCCTCATATTGCGCAATTTTAAACCATGGATAGAACCATCGCAATATTGGAAACCTTTCAATGTCAAATAGAAAAAATGCTTCATTATAAAGACACTTTCATGTTTAAGTAAAAAGGGGAGCTTACAAACCTACAGGAACGGGAATTCTCAATGATGGTGCCACAAATCCGTCATGTAACACTGAAGTCAGCATGCCCATGGCATCAACATTTCCTCCTCGCTTTGCATTATATCTCTTCTTCTTGTGAAATTCCAAAAGAGTTTCTGTGCTTTCATCAGCATATAGGAATACATCCCCCCCATGTCCACCCATTGGTAAGATTAGTGATCCATTTGAATCCCTTTTAAATGAACCTTTTTTACTTTTATCTTGATCATCTTTTCCTTTTGACTTAGAACTAGTTCTCTGCGCTGGCAAGCAAAGCACTGCACCATGTCCACCATCTCCAGAACGAACAGAAATGTTAACATGATCAAAGTACTTATGTGGTTCCTTGATCAACATTTCAAGACTAGTGGAATCAGAGTCTTTGATCATTGCCAATTTGGAGCTGTATGTCATACATCTAATGTTTTTGGTATCATATCCCCTATGCTTAACCCTGCAAAAGGTTAGGAATCAAAAAGAAGGCAATGAATGTTACAACGTACATCAAAAGATTAATATCAACAATGATAAATAACTGAAAGAAATTCAATGAAAATATGACAGGTAGATGGCTACACGATTTAGTACGTACTTAGAGCCTCTACTTACTGCAATCACCATTTCCAGTTGATGAGAAATTAACAAATCCATTCAATCTCTAATAAATACATCAAAAACTCTAATTCATGTTACATATCAATAGTGATAGAACAATTCTATGAACGCATAGCACAGCCAACTATACCCCAGGCTACTCATAGAAGTTTTGACAATGGTAAGTATTTCTATACTCATACATGCCTCCTCAAGTATTTAACAGGCAACAATGGGAGAACTCCAACCCCGGAAACCTCAGTAATGAAAACTTTCCCAAGGGGAACCTTCCTCCACTCGGAAAAGTAATTTGACAGTACTAGCTTCTCATAAAAATGCCACGGGTTCGTACAAGACCCCTTAGGTTGGGAGGACTTGTCACTTCTACAGGAAGTATGCTCTCAAAGCGACTCACCATCACCTCAAGCGTTGAGTCATCAATGAAATCCATCAACTTAACTGCAAGGCAAGATCGTCCTAAGAAGACTCAAGCTCGCACCCTCACACTCGGCCAACCATGGAGTCCATTATCTCCGCAAGTCAAGTGGACTTGCCTCTCACATCAAGGAAACTCAAAGATCCCTTCCATGAGATTGCCAATGTTGTCAAATGACTCATCAACAATAATCCTTCCAGCTCGACCCATTAGAGGACTCACCTTCGTCAACTCCCCCATGAACACTCAATTTAAGGGAACTCACCCTGAGATTGAGGACTTACCATAATGCAATGACCATTCCTAACATCTATCAGAGCATGACAAATCACCTGGGCGATCCGTATTATGCCTCATTTATTATTATATTGGCATATTAGTAAAACTAAAGTTAGAGAGGCTTTAAAGAAAATGATGTGTGGAAAAACTATTGGACCTGATGATATTCCAATAGAGGTGTGAAAATGCTTAGGAAATGAAAGAATTTCTTGGCTTACTAAACTTTTTAATATTATTTTGAAGACTAAAAAGATGTCAAATGTGTGGAGAATAGGTGATGCACAAGATTGTGTGAATTATAGAGAAATTAAGTTGATGTGTCATACTTTAAAACAATAGGAGAGAGCTATAGAGCATAGGTTACGACATGATACTAATATTTCTCAAAATCAATTTAGATTCATGCCGGGTAGGTCTACTATGGAAACCATACATGTAATGAGAGATTTGAAGGAGAAGTTGTTAGACCGGTCCATTATTGGACCAGTTTGCAAACAGAGGCAGAAATCTTCAGCCTCCTGTACGCATCGTTCGCACCGACCACGCCACCCAAGCCTTTTAGGAAGGATTTTTTAGGGAGTTAGGAGGAAAATTTGAATGTATGGACTGTTTAGAGATTTCCTTTTGGATTGTATGCATTAAATAGTTTATTTTCCTAAGGTTATGACAACTTGAATTTGGTTGAAATTTGATATCTCTTATATTTAGGTTTTCCTTTGGGCTCTAGCAGCGTTTAGAGATTTGGGAGAGATCGATCCTCCTCTCGAATAGAGGATCAATGGTATCTTGCTATTTTTCGTTTTCCTTTCATCAAATAATACAAATTATCTATTGTCTTCGTGGTTTTGTGCGGATTTTTGTGAACAATTCTCGTTGTTTTCAAAAGATTGATAGGTAATACTTGATCCACAAGTGTTCCTATCAGAAGTTTAGAGAGAATAAGGAGGATCTACATATGATATTTATTGATTTAGAGAAAGCATATGATAATGTTCCAAGAGAAGTGCAATCGAGAGTTGTAATAAAAAAGGGGTTAATAATGCTTATATTCAAGTCATCACAAATATGTATGCAGGAATTGTTACTTGTGTTCAAACACAAGGTGGTATGACCAAGAATATTCCTATTTTAGTTGGATTACATCAAGGATCGGCCATAAGTCCATATCTTTTTTCTTTAGTCATGGATATTCTTACTAGAGATTTGCAAGAGGATGTTCCTTGGTGTAAGCTTTTTGCTGACGATATTCTTCTTGTTGAAAAGAGTAGAGAGGAAGTTGACGGTAAACTTGAATTATGGAGGTCAACCTTAGAGTCTAAAAGTTTTCGTTTGAGTGGATCTAAAACCGAATACATGCGGTGCAATTTTAGTAGTAAAAGATCTAGTGGGGAGTTTATGACTTTGTGCGATGAAGCATTAATAAGAACACATGTTTTAGATATCTTGGGTCTATTGTTCATAGTGAAGGTGAAATAGATGGGGATATTATTAGTAGAATTCAAGTTGGATGGTTGAAGTGGAGGAATGCATTGGTCTTGTTATGTGATAGAAAAGTATCACTCAAACTTAAGGGAAAATTCTATAAGATGGTGGTTAACCTGCAATGCTTATAGTGCAAAATGTTGGCCATTAAAAGAGAAGCATAATATTAAGTGTTGCAAAGATGAGGATGCTCAGGTGGATGAGTGGTTTTACTATTAAAGACAGGATATGAAACGAGAATATACGTGAAAAGATTAGAGTAGCTCTAGCCTCTAATGGCAGATAAGAATAGAGAGAGTTGACTTAGATGATTTGGTCACATAAAACAACGGCCTTCCGATAGCCCGAATAGGAGAGTAGATATATTAGATTTGTCCTATGTTAAGAAAGGTGGAGGATAACCTAAAAAAAACTTGGTTAGAAATTATTAGAAATGACCTATCTTTATTGCATTTAAATAAGAATTTGACTCTTAAAGAAACAAAATGGAGAAAAATGATTCATGTAGCCGACCTCACATAGTAGGATAAAGGCTTGATGATATTATTATTGTTGTTGTTGTTGTTGTTGTTGTTGTTGTGTAACCTTCTTTGTAGCCCTCAAATCCCTATATATAAAGGGTGAAGAGGCATCTTTTAGATATTTTTGAACATTCTAAAGACACTCTTGAGGTAGTGAGACATTATCCTCTAAATCTTCTTCTTCTTTCCATACTCATCGAAAATTTTCAGGTTCCGGTCTCTTGAGCTTACCTGCTTATAAGATTGGCTATCACCGGAAAAGCTTGTATTCAACAGTACTGAATCATAACTCACGAATTTCTAACCTAATCGAAAACATATTTAGATTTTTTTCAGGTATTGCTGCACTAAAATATCTTTACATGTTAATCACAGCTAGCACTGCAGAGAACGACCACTTGATACAAACTAAAAAAACAACAAAAACTTCTGAAATCGAACATCCAACGGTTCAGCCGAGCATCAATAGAGTTATCATTTATCAAGGTAATTAACTCATAAGCGAAATAGAGAACTCTAAATAACTAGAAAAAAGTACTAATCAGTTGCGCTTAAACTCGCCATTTAAGTATAAATAAAAGCAATAAAAGGAATAAAATGCATGTTTTCAGAACCTGCACTGGTGGAACAGAAACGACGCTTGGTAGCATCCAGCGTGGCGAAGAAGCGTGGGAGAGAAGCCGGCAGCGCTGCGACGAAATGAGAGGTGAGATGATGAAGAGAAGCAAGGAGGATGGAGAAGAGGAGATGACATGAGAAACTGAAGAGCAACTCGGGAGATTGGAAGGAAAAAAAGCCACCGGAGAGAGGGCGCGAAGAAGTTTGGGAAAAAACGAGAGTGAGACAATGTTCGCTGAATTTTTATCCGAGGACGACGAGCCCGGTTCGAATAAAGTTTAACCGGATTAATAAAGAACCATTTGTTTGAAGCCGCCGGTTTAAGGAAAAAAATGTTAAATCAAATACATGAAGGGGCCAGGGCAGCTTGATTTGATGAGTGTAAAATATTTTAAATATATAAATTTTAAGAATTTTATAATATTTTATTTATCTAATTTAATTTAAAAAAAATAGTAGAGTAAAATTTTGATAAAATTTAAATTCACACAGTAGTTCATTTTTTTATAAATTTAAAACTCATTAGTTTTAATCTAAATTCCAAAAACTCAATAAGTTGACTTAGCTATCATCAATAGCTTCTCATTTCTGATAATTGTAGTTCATTGCCAGCCACTATAGTCCGCTCTCCATCGACCATAACGATCATTGGGCTTTACCCTTCATCCATTTCATTTCAAATAAAAAAATAATCACATGTATTTATTTTACATGTATCCAACAAATTCAAAATTTTCAAATATATTCAAATTTTTTTTCCTTAGCAACTACCATATGACGTTAAGGTTGAGCTTTTTTATAAGCCAGGCTGGTATCATTAGTTTTTTGCAGTAGAAATAAGACTTCGTTTGGGACGGTTTTTTATTGCTTCTTAAAACGGTTTTTTTAGTACAAAAATTAAATTTTTTGTACAAGAAAGCCACTTTAAGAGCAGTAAAAAAACCGTTCCAAACGAAACCTAAGACTCATTCAGGCAAATGTTTGTCTAATGCATAGTCACAACCACCATCATTATATGAATTATTATCACCACCATTATCACCATACCACGATACTCGTATCAATCCAAGCTATCACTCTCTAGACCACACAAACACTACACTATGTTATCCATATTTCACAACCTTGCCACAAAATTTCTTACATTTCTATCTACTATCATCCATAAAGTGTACACCTAACTATTAGCTCACACCATCATCATCTCATTATGTTGAACCATCTATCAATACCAAATTATGGGGGCGTCAGTAAATGACGTCATACAAACAAGCATGACTCGGCAAAAATTTGGATTCAAATTGAACTGATTATAATTTATGTAATATTCAAGTTAACTGAAAAACTCAAAATTGATCGAATTGATCTTATTATCATTTAGATTTCAATTAAATGGTTCAAATTCAAATTCGAATTAAGCAAGACATTTTTTGAATCAAACAAGTCATAGTGATATTTATAATAAATGCATCAAATTAGTCAGATTCATGTTAGCAGATTTGAGTCACATATTTTGACCGGTATGATGAATAAGTTGAGTTCGGGTCAAGCATGTTCAAGTCAAGTAAATTTTAAGTCAGACAAAAACCCGAATTGACAACTTCACTATAACCTTACCAGCCTTCAAAAATATCCACCTTCTCAACCCACATTAGAAGGTGGTGGATTTGATATGCATAAGCATTAAATATACATTGAGTTTGAAGCACAATGTAAATTATGTAATTATTGCCAATAAGATTTATAAGTATTATCTCTTACTAATATGTTGTGTAAGTCACGGAAAAAGGGCAAATTTGATGATCCGAAAGAAAATACCTTTTGGGAACTCATGATATATGATTTCGTGAGTTCAAAGTAAGTTTTTTTTTTTATATAATTTTAAAATTAATTTTATTATTTAGAAAAAACTAAAAAGCTTTTTTATGTATATATTTTTACTTGCTATCGCAACACCATGGGAGAATAGACGGAAATTTTAAGCAGCAACACTCAACTAGTATGGAGGAAATATTCACTGATTTTCACAAATCTAAAGAGGATGCTCAGGAGGTCATCAGACATCATCCAGAGGCGAATCAAGATACGCCACGTCACTTTCTGCAGTGTATTGTTGTGTACTGAGTTGACGTGACACATCCTAATTCGCCTCTGAACCATCTGATAACCGCACATAATAATTTCTCCTAAGAGACAATGCAAAATGAGTATATACATGAAAAAAGTTAGCTATAGTGAAAAATAAAATTAGAGAGAGCCGCCTTAAGTAATTTATGTGAGAGTAAGATGAGATATCTAAGAATTTGCAGTAGCCTGATATTAGAATGACAACATACAAACAACAATCGATGCGACCTTAGCGCAGCAAAAGAGAGCCAACAACAAATAGCAATAAGAGGCAAGATGAACAAGATAGAAGGAGAAGAATAGAGTATATGTGAGAGAGAGATGAGATGTCAACTGCTTAATTTCTGTGATTGAAAACTGTTTTTTACAATCATGGTAGAAAAGTTATTTTTTTCATAACAACATCATAATTAACTTTATAAAAAACTGCAGTCATTCCAAACAGAATTAATTTCCTTCAAAACTGAAAAGACAAAAAATAAGCAATGGGATCCTTTATTAAAAAAAAAAACTGATAATTATATGATTGAAAATAAAAATCAAAGCTACATGAAGTTTAATAATCCTAACAGTTGCTCAGAACAGTGGTTCTCCCGCAATATGTTATACTTATTCTGTTGATTTTGTATAATCCCCAATGCTATAATATAATAGGATATGCTTTGTCACCTCTTCAGGGTGGCTTTGGCTTATGGGGTGTTAACTTCAGCAAACAATTCAGTCTTCCGGAAGCTACAGATCAAACTCTCGGTATTAATCTACTTCTACATCTGACAAGAGAAATCATAGAGTTAGTTTGCTGATCATGGAAGTAACAATTAATGGGATTGCTCTAAGGTTTATCATCAAATCTAAATTATAGGCAATGGTTTCATGACAAATTTTGAAACTACTATATTTTTTGGCCAAAAAAACGATTAATTATTCTGTTCGGACACCGGACTAAAAAAATCGTCCAGTTTTGTCTCTATAATAGTAACCGCGCTTTGACTGTTCATGCTGCACCTTTACTGTTCACAGAAACAAAAACGGACGGTTCTTTCCGTCCGGTGTCCGCATAGAATAATTTATCCAAAAAAAAAGGCATGCACTATAGATTTTTGTCCTCTTAGAAGAAAATTCTATCATGTTCAAACAAATTAGAATTTGACATTATCGCCTTCAGATGCAAATATATATCCTTTCATTCAGTTTAGAGTCACCTATGAATGTGAAAATTCTCAAAGGCTACTATGGGATGAAGTTGCGGGTTGATTATGAAGCCTTACCATAGTTTAAGTATACTTCTTATTCTTCTATTTGCTATAAGGGAGTCTTCCTTGCTGGTGAGGAAGGCCTTCTTTCCATTATGTTCTCGGCAGATGGACCCATTTCACGTACAAAATTAACAGACTCCGACAATCTGTTCAGAAGATTCACCAATGCAATGACTTCATTCCGTTGCAGCTGCAGCTGAAACATAAGAAGAGATATTACCAGATCATCAGCTGCGCTGATAGTTTTGAATCCAAAATGAAGAAATAACTTGAGAAAAAAGTTTAAAAGATATCGTCTCTAGCTGCTGGATCAAAAAAAGAGCTGTGGAATGCTATTGATCAAGTTACTTTTGTATAATTATATGTTGAATCAAGGAGCCAAATTTTAGCTTCATAAGAAAAAATGGCCTAAACAGATTAAGGCTTCGTTTGGGACGGCTTTTTAACAGTTTGTAAAGTAGTTTTTTCGTACAAAAAATTTAATTTTTATACTAAAAAACTGTTTTAAAAAGCACTAAAAAAGCCGTATCAAACGAAGCCCAAGTTATAGGCCTAAACGCAACTAAATCTCTAGCAGTATTTCCCAATTATCACATCACGATAAAATTTACGACAGCAACAGAACATAGACATCAGTTAGGTGAACTCATATAAAAGTTGTGTATTTTTCAGCATTGATATCTTCTTCTTTTTTTCTTTTTCACTTTTGATGTTTGAATTACGCTTCACAACATTTTCAACAGTTCATGCATCAAATAATTAGAGAGGGAATTATAGAAAAAAGTGCTATACCGGTTGATTGAGATGGTTCTGGCCATTAACAGAGAAAAGGATCTTCAATGCTGTTCCAAGACCAAGAACTTGAAGCTTTCCCCATAACCGGCATTTCTCACATCCAACGCAATCCATCAATGCACTGCAAAATGCTTATGAAATCAGAGATGTTTAATGTGTTTTATGATTCATTAATGTAATGTGAATATGGTATATCTTGTTAATTCAGAAGCAGAAATAATCAGAGAAATTTAGGCTTCGTTTGGGACAGCTTTCTTGATGCTTTTTAAAGTGGCTTTGTAGTACAAAAATTTTAACTTTTTAACTAGAAAGCCGTTTTAAGAAGCAGGAAGAAAGCTGTCCCAAACAAAGCCTTAGAGACACACCTGATGTTTCTGAATTGCTTCTGAATTTGCTGCTTTAGTTCAGGACTACTTTCACCCTGCCATAGCTTGGCCTCATCATATGGCACTGGACAAGCAGCCTGTAGCTCCGGATTGTAGACAAGTTGCCTAACTAGAGACTGCGTTTTCAGATCTTCATCAGGATTACCTGTGCTATACTCTGCTTGTTCTAAATAATCCGCAGCCTGAAATTTTTTGTTTTTTTTAACCAACATACCATGATAAGAAAGCAAAGGTCGTGACTTGACAGAAAAAGAGAAATTTGTGAGAGCTAATTATTTGATATTTTTATATCAATATATATTTCAATTATTCAATATGAAAATAAACCTCAAAAACTCACTGCCTTAACAATAAGGATGGAAACAAAAGCAGAAAGAGATAGGGAATTCACATCTGACACGAAGTGTGTGATAACCGGTTCTTCTGGCCGGTTCAACCGAACCGGCCGGCCCACCCTTTAATACCGCGAACAGAAGGGTTCGCGGAACAGGAGCAGTTCGCGAAACAGAGAGGGGCGGGCGACGGGCGTTCGTGCGGGAGAGCAAGGTGAGTTTTGTTTTTCTAACTTTAGCACACGATTGTTTTTAATGATAGGAAATAGTGATTCCTTTTCATTCTTATCGTTATCAAAGTGTTATTTTGGGAAAGATTGAAAGAACGAGAGAAACGGACGATAAGGATTAAGGGAAAGGTTTGTTGATTTCCTTTTGGAATTTCTCGTATAAATTTCTTCCTTTACTCCATTCAAAGTGAATAATATGTTTCTTGAAGGATAGGGAAGAGATTGTAGCGAAGAAAAAGGAAATTGGAAGAGAAGGGATTTTGAGAGTTTGAGAAATTCTCATTTGTAAGTGAAATTCTTTTTATATAAGTTTATTAGTGGATTATAAATTTAAGTTTTACATGAAAGTTATTATTTGAATTTTAGGGTTTTAGAAAGTGAAAGATCAAGTTGTATGTGTTGATCCCGCAAGGATTCAACAAGAAGAGAAATTGATTCAAGAGTAGATCAAGCATCGAAGACCTGAAGAGTTCAAAGTGGGTAATTATGATTATGAAATTCAAAATTTAGCATTTTCTTTTAGTACGATAAAATAGTTTGCATTACAATATTACTTTCAAAGTTTTATCTTAAAGACTACTACATATGAAAAGTTGAAAGATTAAATACCTAATGATTGTAAGTATTATTCTAATAAGAAACAAATGAATTGAATAATGAAAAGAAAACACCGTATGTATTAAGGAGATATTGAAAAGAAACGACATATGAAATAGAATGGAATTGTTATGATAAATGTAAAAGAAAGGAAAAAGGATATATATGAATAATTCAGGAGTTCACCCCCATATGGTACTGGCTGGGGACGCCGTACTCGTGCACGAAAAAGAAATGGAAAAAGGTTATAGAAATGGAAAAAGGCTATGGAAATGGAAACGGTAATCAAATGGAAAGTAATCAAATGGAAAAGGTTGTACCTTAGGGTACTTTGAGACGGTGCTCCTGTGCAAAGCAAATGGAAAGAAAAGAAATATGAATGAAACATTAAAGCTACAAAATATTTTATTTTATTTTGAAAGAAATTATTCAGAGATGTATAAAGTATTGAAAAGAATGAAGTAATGTAAAGAAATAACGATGCCTAATAAAAAATAATTATAATGATTATTATATAATTCCCACTGAGTTTACTTAGTAAACTCAAACCACAAGTTTAAATATTTCAGGTAAGTTCCTAAAGAAATAATGGCTGAAAGAGAAGAACATGTTTACAGAAGGCGAGGTGCAAATGACAACAGGTAAAATATATTTTGTGTTTTAATGGCTCTTTATCATGAATGATGTAGTATTATGTATATTGAATTTTATCGTCCGACTTTTCGTACCCGCCTCGTTAGATCGAGCATCCGGGCCGGGTCGTGACAAAAGTGGTATCAGAGCCAATTAAGATCTGAATCATACTGAAAGAGCAATTATGATGAATATCAATGATTGAAAGTTTAATGTGAATTGAATATCTTATTGATTACAAGAATCAAAATAATCCTAGAGAAGAGGAAGTGGAAAGATCAGTGCCTAATGTTAATGTTAATCCTGATGCACTAGCACAAATGATGACAGCTGTGACTCAGCTGATTCAAGATTCAAGAAATCAACCATCAGGGAGTAGTAGTGGTGGTGGAATAGTTATGGATAAATATCTGAAATTATTTCAAGATATGAGACCACCATTATTCAAAGGAATAGAGGGACCAATAGAGGCTGAAAACTGGTTGCTGAGGATTGAAAAGATATTAGAAGGTATGAACTGTCCAGAAGAGAGAAAAGTTGCATTGGCAACCTTTGCACTAGAAGGAGAAGCTGAAAGGTGGTGGAGAGGACTGTATTAAGACAAATTTGAAGGAATACCTGGCATGCAAATCAAGTGGAATGACTTCACTTAGATATTCAGAGATTGGTTCGTACCTCTTACAGTGAGAAGACAGATGCAAGATAAATTTATGAGATTAGAACAAGGAGAAAGATCAGTGATGCAGTATGAGGCTGAATTTACCACCCTATCCAGATATGCTCCCCAGTTAATACAAACGGCAGAGGAAAAATGTCATAAATTTTTATCTGGACTGAAGGATGTAATTAGGCAACCCCTGGTTCCTTTTGAAATTGAAGATTATGTGATGCTAGTGGAAAAAGCTAGAAAGATAGAAGCAGACATGCAAAATACTCAAAGGAGACGTGATTTTCAGAAGAGGAAAAGTGGTGAGGTTATGGGAATTCCTCGGGATTCACATAGCAAGTCTATTTCACAAGGTGGAAAGTTTAATTGGAAAAAGACAAAGTCCAGTAGCAGTGACAGTTCAAGTGTGAACAGTTGTAGCAAATGTGGAAGACAACATAAAGGAGAATGCTTATCTGGTACAAATACTTGCTTCTGGTGTCATCAACCAGGTCATATAGCTAAGAACTGTCCTACCCTGGGGCAAAGACCAGCAGGAGAGTCAAAGATGAATACTGGGTCTCAGATAAATGTTGGAAGACCAAGAACAGTGGAATCAGCTGCATCTACTCCAGGATCAAGTCAAAGTCGACAGAATACTCTGCCTAGAGTATATGCATTGACTCAAAAGGATGTTAAGGATTCACCTGAAGTGATTACAGGTGATAAAAATGAGAAGTAAATGAATGTGTATTATGAAAGTATTATTAAAAGAATGATGTGTGTTTATGACTTTCTTATGTAATTTTATAGGTATAATTATGATGCAAGGAAAGCCTGTACGGATTCTATTTGATACAGGATCTTCACACTCCTTCATTTCAGAAGAATTGGTTAAAAGTGTTGGATTGAATGTTTGTGAAATCAATGTAATTTTGAAAGTTTTAATGCCAGATGGATCATTTATAAATGTGAAAGGTGTATGTAAAGTGACTTTCAAATTAAATGAAAGAGAGTTTGAAGCTTCAATGAACGTTTTACCATTGCAAGAGTTTGATATGATATTGGGAATGGATTGGTTATCAAAGCATTTTGTGGTTATTGACTGTAACAAGAAAATTGTGAAGTTTAAATTTCCAGAAGGAGAATTGAAGTTTTATGGTGAGAGAGGAGTTTCTTCAATGATAATCACTTATTTGAAAGCATACAAATTTGTATCTAAGGGATGTCAGTGTTTTCTTGCTCAAGTAAAGGATACAAATAAGGAAGTTAAAGAGTTGAAAGATATACCTGTAATCAAAGAGTATCCAGAAGTATTTTTGGATGAATTGCCAGGATTACCACCAAAAAGGGAGATAGATTTCACTATTGAATTGATACCAGGTTCAGAACCAGTGGCGAGAGTACCTTACAGAATGACAGTCAAAGAGTTACAAGAGCTGAAAGGTCAGTTACAGGAATTGCTCGATAAGGGGTTCATCAGGCCAAGTTCCTCACCAAGGGGAGCTCCAGTACAATTTGTAAAGAAGAAAGATGGGAGCTTCAGAATGTGCATAGATTACAGAGAACTGAATAAGCTTACTGTTAAGAATAAATATCCATTGCCCAGGATTGATGATCTTTTTGACCAACTGGAAGGGGCTACAGTCTTCTCTAAAATTGACTTGAGATCTGGATATCATCAGCTACGGATTAAGGAGGAAGATATAGCAAAGACAGCTTTCAGAACCAGATATGGCCACTACGAGTTTGTAGTAATGCCATTTGGAGTCACAAATGCACCAGCTGTGTTTATGGATTTGATGAACAGAATTTTTAAACCATTTCTGGACATATCTGTGATTGTATTTATTGATGACATTCTGATTTATTCAAGAGATGAAGAAAGCCATTACAGTCATCTGCAGGCAGTGTTGCAAAAATTAAAGGAGAATAAGTTGTATGCTAAATTTTCAAAGTGTGAATTTTGGCTGAGCAGTGTAAATTTTCTGGGGCATGTAATTAGTGGTGAAGGAATTTCTGTGGATAAAAATAAAATTCAAGCTATATCAGATTGGCCAAGGCCAACGACTGTTTCAGAGGTGAGGAGTTTTCTTGGACTTGTTGGTTATACTACAGGAGATTTGTAGAGGGGTTCTCTCAGATAGCAGTGCCATTATCCAGATTAACCCAGAAAGCAGTAAAATTTGAATGGAGTGATCAGTGTGAAGGAGCTTTCCAAAAGTTGAAGAATTGCCTAGTGACTGCCCCAATTTTGACAATTCCATCAGGTTTAGAAGGGTTCCAAATTTTTTGTGATGCTTCATTGAGAGGACTTGGATGTGTATTGATGCAGTATGGGAGAGTGGTGGCCTATGCTTCAAGGCAACTGAAAATTCATGAAAAGAACTATCCTACTCATGATTTAGAATTGGCAGCTGTGGTTTTTGCACTTAAAATATGGAGACATTACCTGTATGGGGTCAGATGTGAAGTGTTTACAGATCATAAAAGCCTCAAGTACATTTTCAATCAAAAAGAGCTTAATTTGAGACAAAGAAGGTGGTTAGAGCTCATTAAAGATTATGACTTGGACATACAATACCATCCTGGAAAGGCAAATGTAGTTGCAGATGCACTTAGCAGAAAAACACTTGGAAATGCAAATTGGCTAATCACCCATCAGGAGCAGATCATCAGAGATATGGAAAAGTTAGAGATTTCAGTAGTCAATCTGATGGAGACAAAATATATGATGTTGAATCAACTGATGATCCAATCTACATTGAAAGATAGAGTGCTCAATTCATTATCTCAAGATGAAAAATTTCATGCCATCATACAGAAGGTACAAGCAGGACAATTAGAGAACTTTGTTATTGATGGAGAAGGATTATTAAAGTATAAAGGCAGGATTTGTATTCCAAATGCTGGAAGCTTAAGAGAAGAGATACTGCAGGAAGCTCATCTCTCAACTTATGAAATTCACCCAGGCAGTACAAAGATGTATCAGGAACTTAGAGATTTATTTTGGTGGCCAGGATTAAAGAGAAGTGTTGCAGAATTTGTAGCAAAATGCATTCCCTGTCAAATGATCAAAGCAGAACATCAAAGGCCAAGTGGACAACTGCAACCCCTACCTATACCTGAGTGGAAATGGGAAGACATTGCGATGGATTTTGTAGTTGGATTACCTAGGTCAAGGCAGAATCGAGATGCAATATGGGTCATTATTGACAGATTAACCAAATCAGCTCATTTCTTACCAATCAAGCAGACAGATTCAGTGGAAAAGTTGGCAAAGCTATATATTGATGAAATTGTGAGATTGCATGGGATTCCAAAATCTATAGTTTCAGACAGAGATGCCCGTTTTACTTCTAAATTGTGGAAGAAAATTCAAGAAGCTTTGGGTACACGATTGACTTTCAGTACAGCATTTCATCCACAGACAGATGGGCAATCAGAAAGAACAATTCAAATTTTGGAGGATTTAATGCGATTATGTGTATTAGATTTTGAAGGAAATTGGGAGACTCGCATACCATTAATTGAATTTGCTTACAACAACAGTTTTCAAGCTAGTATTGGAATGGCACCATATGAAGCCCTTTATGGAAGAAAGTGCAGAACACCCTTGTGTTGGGTAGAAATTGGTGAAAGAAAGATAATTGGAACTGAAATGGTAGATGAGGCTACTAGCAAAATCAGATTGATCAGAGATAGATTAAAGGCAGTTCAAGACAGGCAACGGAAATATTATGATGCTAAGCACCGACCAGTGGAATTCGAAGTTGGAGAGTTTGTTTTCTTAAAAGTTAGCCCAATGAAAGGTGTTCAAAGGTTTGGAAAGACAGGGAAGTTGAGCCCAAGATTCATAGGTCCCTATGAAATCATTGAAAAGATTGGGAATATGATATACAGATTGGATCTACCAGTACAAATGCAAGGAATTCATAATGTGTTTCACATATCAGTGCTTCGAAAGTATGTCTCAGATGATTCTAAAAGAATACAGTCAAAATCCATTAACTTGCAGCCTGATTTGAAATATATAGAAGAACCAGAAAGGATACTGAATTATGATGTAAAACAACTGAGACATAAAGCAATTCCTTTTGTGAAGATTTTATGGAAACATGGATTAGAAAGAGATGCCACCTGGGAGCGAGAAGCTGAAATGAGGAGTCAATATCCTCATCTTTTTAACTAATTTATGTTTCATTATACTTGTTTAATTTCGAGGACGAAATTTTTTTAAGGAAGGGAGATTGTGATAACCGGTTCTTCCGGCCGGTTCAACCGAACCGGCCGGCCCACCCTTTAATACCGCGAACAGAAGGGTTCGCGGAACAGGAGCAGTTCGCGAAACAGAGAGGGGCGGGCGACGGGCGTTCGTGCGGGAGAGCAAGGTGAGTTTCGTTTTTCTAATTTTAGCACACGATTGTTTTTAATGATAGGAAATAGTGATTCCTTTTCATTCTTATCGTTATCAAAGTGTTATTTTGGGAAAGATTGGAAGAACGAGAGAAACGGACGATAAGGATTAAGGGAAAGGTTTGTTGATTTCCTTTTTGGAATTTCTCGTATAAATTTCTTCCTTTACTTCATTCAAAGTGAATAATATGTTTCTTGAAGGATAGGGAAGAGATTGTAGCGAAGAAAAAGGAAATTGGAAGAGAAGGGATTTTGAGAGTTTGAGAAATTCTCATTTGTAAGTGAAATTCTTTTTATATAAGTTTATTAGTGGATTATAAATTTAAGTTTTACATGAAAGTTATTATTTGAATTTTAGGGTTTTAGAAAGTGAAAGATCAAGTTGTATGTGTTGATCCCGCAAGGATTCAACAAGAAGAGAAATTGATTCAAGAGTAGATCAAGCATCGAAGACCTGAAGAGTTCAAAGTGGGTAATTATGATTATGAAATTCAAAATTTAGCATTTTCTTTTAGTGCGATAAAATAGTTTGCATTACAATATTACTTTCAAAGTTTTATCTTAAAGACTACTACATATGAAAAGTTGAAAGATTAAATACCTAATGATTGTAAGTATTATTCTAATAAGAAACAAATGAATTGAATAATGAAAAGAAAACACCGTATGTATTAAGGAGATATTGAAAAGAAACGACATATGAAATAGAATGGAATTGTTATGATAAATGTAAAAGAAATGAAAAAGGATATATATGAATAATTCAGGAGTTCACCCCCTTATGGTACTGGCTGGGGACGCCATACTCGTGCACGAAAAAGAAAAAGGAAAAGGTTATGGAAATGAAAAAATGCTATGGAAATGGAAAAGGTAATCAAATGGAAAAGGTTGTACCTTAGGGTACTTTGAGACGGTGCTCCTGTGCAAAGCAAATGGAAAGAAAAGAAATATAAATGAAACATTAAAGCTACAAAATATTTTATATTATTTTGAAAGAAATTATTCAGAGATGTATAAAGTATTGAAAAGAATGAAGTAATGTAAAGAAATAACAATGCCTAATAAAGAATAATTATAATGATTATTATATAATTCCCACTGAGTTTACTTAGTAAACTCAAACCACAAGTTTAAATATTTCAAGTAAGTTCCTAAAGAAATAATGGCTGAAAGAGAAGAACACTGGTAAAATATATTTTGTGTTTTAATGGCTCTTTATCATGAATGATGTAGTATTATGTATATTGAATTTTATCGTCCGACTTTTCGTACCCGCCTCGTTAGATCGAGCATCTGGGCCGGGTCGTGACAAAGTGAGAAGAAAATATCCAGGAGTTCGGTTCAAAATTTGAAGAGGTGACTGTTTAAAAGCATCTATCATGTGGAGTTAACTTGTAATGTCACATTTTGTTGAATGACAATCGTATTTTCTAGAGTTAATACAGAAACTAAGAAGCTATGCAGAAGCAGGGCAAAGCATGCCAAAGAGAAAAAAGGAAAGGGCGGAATCTCATATATGGATAAAATACCTAATATGATCACATGAAAAAAAGATTGTGACAAGAAACAAATATTAAAAAAAAAACAAAATAAACATAGTCATGATATAGGTTTAACATTTTAGAAGATTTCTCTTTTTCTGTTTGAATAGTAGGATCAAATGCTTAATAAAATTAACGTAATTCTTATGCCATAGATCACAGAGGACGCATATAATAGTGCTACTAGCAAAACCTACATGAACTTCAGTAAAATGCAGGCATTTTTCCTTCGATTATTATGAGATCATATAATTTCAAACAAGACATTATGAAGAAAAATACCTTTGTTGCAGCACGTAGAACAAACAAAAATGTAAAATACAAGTTTCTGACACGATCTGGGTATCTCAAAACACGTTCATACAACAATTCCAGATTTTGGCCCCACTGCAGTTATGCAGATAAGTAAATGTCAGGTAATCTATAGCAATCAAAGATTTTTGTGCTACTTAAAATATTGAGCTTAAGTTCAGGGAACAACCATATTTGTAGCTTCATCAAGTAGATAATCTGAAGCAATGTGCACTGAGATCGAAGCATGCAATCCAGAAATCAACTTGTACAAAACTCTTTTCTCTGGACAAATTTCTCCAGAAGAGTCTTAAGGAATGTACAAGCAAGAACAAAAGTTAACACTGAATAAATAATAGCATTAAAAATTTCTTATTCATATTACAAAGGAACAACATATTAGTAATTTCTTCACATGGATTAAACATTGCCATATGGCTGATCATTTTAAGAAAAACATTAAATTTTGTTAATTTTTTTCCCTCAACTAACTTTAGCTGCTGCAGAGAGATTAAGCTAACAGAAACAAAACCTATGTTAATGGAAGGAAATTTTATGGTCCATTTAAGTTGTCTTAATAAAGAATGAAATTTAACTTAAGGAATCTTGTTTTGAGGCATAGCCTGAAAGAATCCTTCCAATACATAATATTTTCTGCGAAATAAATTATACAGAAAATAAGCCAAACAAAGTGTACAAAAAAAAGCAGGATAAAAAATAAAAGTGATAAAATGGTTTCATATCAGATTTTCTGCTCGATTCACCATAAAGAGGCATTTAAAATACAGAGTAGAAGACAGAAGCAAACTTGTCAAAAAAACTATAAAAATACAATTGAAGTGCAAAAGGACAAATAAAGATTGAATAAAAAAATATTGACTATTTGAAGAAAATCCCCAAGTGCAAAAGTAAATTAAATAATTTGCAAGAAAATACAATTTCCACCATAAAAAAACTTGAAAATTGATTGATTAAACAATCAAGTTCATACTTCAACCCGATAAATGTTTCATTGATCAAGCATGTCACGAGATTTCAGTCAGGCTACGGTGTAGGTTTTTCAACAAAAATAAAAATTAAATAACAAAGATTATGGTACTCAAAATTGCAGGTAGAATACGTGATGTGATACCACATGCGAAGGAGCTTCTTAAGAAAATTAAAAGTGATTGACAATGGAATTACAATTAAGAGCTTATTGAGATAACAAGTAAAATCATTAAAGGTTCATAGTTGTTAACTTGCTTAGGCGAAGGAGTACAAGTAGATTAACCAAAAACTCATGGATAACCAAGGATAGTAGCAATACCAAAAGCTATTAATCAACAATCCGTAATTTAATAACGAGAGTTTCACCTTGGGGATTGATCACTCAACTACACTAGGCTTAGCGGGAGAAGATCTTCAGCACACCAAACAATGCCATGAGGAAGGTTGCAACGCCGATGGTCATGAGCCACGGAAAGGTCGACGGTGGTGGAGGAGACACGGACGGATAGCCGTTGACGGTCCACGAATAGTCCTCGAATTGCTCGTCGATGACGTCTACGAGCGTGGGGAAGATGCGATTCAAGTAGTCTTCAACGGTGTCGTCGAAATCAAAGCCCACATCAAAGAACGGCGATTGGTGGATGTCGACTTGACCTCGATCGTCATGCACAAATCTGAAGTTCCATTCGGATTCTGTTACGCCTGGACCGGTCCCAGCTGGACCGGTCCGGTTCTACACCCGACGGCCCAAGGTCGGGCGGAACCAGGCGGAACGAGCAGGCGGAACGCGCGCGGAGCTGGGCCCAAACAGCGGCTAAAACGCACGGGAGAGGGAAATTTTTTGAATGAGAGGCTGTTTTAGGAAGTCCATTACTGTCCTTTATGATTAATTTGTATAATTAGGAGTTTTGGGGGGATTGGCGGGGTATCTTGAATTTGAATTGTTTTGAGATCTAGGTTTTGGTGTCTTGGGCTCTTGGCTTCGCCGGAGATCTTTTGGAGAGTTTTTCCTTCCTCTCGAATCGAAGGAAAGTTGTATCTTGCAAGTGCTTTTCATCCGTTATCGAAATAAAAGTGTTTGCATCATTTTCCCACGCTTTCTTCTCAGATTTTTTCTTGTATTTTGGCTGTTTTTCTGCTGTGGACAGCAGTTTTTCCTTGGATCTACTTGATCTTGGTGAGAAACACTTGGAAATCCAAGTGTTTCCTATCAAATTGGTATCAGAGCTGTGATTCGGGGCCACCGGCGGCTGAAATTCTGAAATTTCAGCAAGTTCCTCGTCTCCGGAAGAAGTTTTCTGTGGATCCGTTGGAAGAACAATGGCCGGAAAGAAGGTGGATGTCTTGGAAGGTGAAGTCGGTCAATTAAAAACCGATTTGGAGGAAAGATTTTTTGATTTTCAAAATCAAATCACCACCAACAACGAAAGGTTGGAGGGAAAATTCACGGCCATGGAAGAAATGATGAAGAAATTATTGGAGATGAAGACTAATCCGACGACGTCGGAAGCAAGGGAGGCTACCGGAGACCACGGTGTAGGAGGAAATCCGAACCCGCGTGGGGGAAGGAGGAATCAGGATGTAGAGATCCTTGAGGGAGACGACGACATGCCACCTCTAGAGCCACTTTCTAGAGAGGAGATGAGCATGGGAAATCAACGTCGAGGTGCTGATTTTCAGCGTCAAGGTGTTGATTTTGAAGGCAGGAGAGGGGAATATGAGAGAAGTGCAGATTTTTGCAATAGAGGGGAAGAATATCAGCGTCGAGGTGCTGAATTTCAGCGTCGAGGTGCTGATGTTGAAAGGGGAAGAGAGGAATATGATAATGGACTCGGATACCAACGTCGGAGGGAGGACCGGGACACTTGGGGAGCACCTCCTCTTCGAGGCATGGGAGGTTATGGAGAGTACCGAGGTAACGGAAGGGATCCGAAGGTGAGGAAGTTGAAGATGCCCATCTTTGAGGGGGAAGATGGCCATGGCTGGATCTACAAGGTGGAACGGTATTTTGCAGTCAACGGATTGACAGAGGAGGAGAAGCTGACAGCGGCAGGACTGTGTCTAGAAGGGAAAGCACTGGCATGGTACCAGTGGCGGGACATGAGGCGACCTATTCGAAGCTGGAGAGAGTTCAAGGATTGCCTGCTAGAGCGTTTCCGAACCAGCAGCGGAGGGGATTTCTACGAGCAGTTCTTTGCGCTGACACAGGAAGGGACAGTAGCAGAGTTCCGAGACCGGTTTGAGTACCTAGCTAGCAGGTTGGATCGTCTTTCTGATACCGTGCTTGAGGGGAATTTCATGAAGGGGCTCAGACCAGAAATCAGAGCCGCTGTTAGAGTGATGAGACCACACGACCTGGGGGAGGCCATGGAGTTGGCACAGTTGGTCGAGGACCAGAAGCAGTTGGAGAGGGGGACTCGAGGCAGCAGCTCTGGGGGATCCCACAGGATGACGACCACGTTTTTAGCTTCCAAGGGAGCTGCACCGGGAGGTACACGAGAAGTACCAAGGGAGAGGTCTGGAGGAGGAGGGCCTGGGGGAAATTTTAAAAAGCTTACTGATAAGGAAATGCAGGAGAAGAGGGCCAAAGGATTGTGCTTTAGATGTGATGAGAAGTACATGCCGGGACATAAGTGCAAGGACCGGACTCTTCAGGTTCTCCTTGTTTGCGAAGACGAGGAAGACGAAGAGGAAGGTGGGAGCAGGTCAGAAGTGGAAGAGGAGGAGAAGATGCACCTGGATGTGGCAGAAGTCTCCCTGAACTCTGTAGTGGGATTCACTTCGAGTCACACTATGAAGGTGAAAGGGGTGATAGCTGACCACGAGGTGGTGGTTCTGATAGATAGTGGGGCAACCCACAATTTCATTTCCACCCGGCTTGTTGAGTTGCTTGGTATGGCACTAGTGGATACCGGAGGCTATGGGGTGATGATGGGCACGGGGAAGGTGGAAATGGGGAGGGGAGTGTGTAGAGGAGTGGTGCTGACCATTCAGGAGATACAGGTGAGGGAGGATTTTCTTCCTTTAGAATTGGGAAGCACTGATGTGATTTTGGGAATGAAGTGGCTGCAGACTTTGGGGGAGACCAAGGTGAACTGGGGAGAACTGAGGATGGAGCTGATGGTGGGGGGGAGGAGAATGGTGATACAGGGAGATGTCGGTCTGTCTAGGACGGGGGTGTCTCTCAAGTCCATGATCCGAACCATCCAGGAGGTTGGGGGTGGATACTTGGTGGAGCTGCAACGATTGGATAAAGTTAGTGTGGGGGAAGAGGGAGACATTCCTCTTGAAGTGCAACCAGTCATACAACAATTCAGGGAGGTTTTTCAACCTCCACAGGGTTTGCCACCTCAGAGGGAGCTGGAGCACGCCATTATTTTGAAAGAAGGGGAGACACCGATCAGCGTTCGCCCTTACCACTACCCCCAGATCCAAAAGGATGAGATAGAGAGGCTGATCCGGGAGATGTTGGAGGCAGGGATCATAAGGCCAAGTGTAAGCCCTTTCTCTAGTCCAGTCCTCCTGGTCAAGAAGAAGGATGGGAGTTGGAGATTCTGTGTGGACTACAGGGCTCTGAATAAAGGCACTGTACCAGACAAGTTCCCAATTCCAGTGATTGATGAACTGTTGGATGAACTTTTTGGGGCAGTGGTGTTTTCCAAGCTAGACTTAAAATCCGGATACCACCAGATCAGAATGAAAGAGGCGGATGTTCCAAAGACAGCCTTCAGAACACATGAAGGGCATTATGAATTTCTGGTAATGCCCTTTGGTTTGACTAACGCTCCTGCTACATTTCAGTCTCTGATGAACAGGGTCTTCAGAGAGTACCTCAGGAAGTTCGTACTTGTGTTTTTCGATGATATATTGGTGTACAGCAAAACTGAGGGGGAACACTTAGAACACTTGAAGGTGGTTTTGGGAGTATTGCAGGAACACCAGTTACAAGCCAACCTGAAGAAATGCAGTTTTGCCCAGACCAGTGTAGAGTACTTGGGGCACGTGGTGTCCCAGGAAGGAGTAGCAGCGGATCAGAATAAAATAGAAGCAATGCTGAAGTGGCCCATCCCTAGGAACCTAAAGGAGTTAAGGGGGTTCTTAGGGTTGACTGGATACTACAGAAGATTTGTGAAGGGATATAGTGCTATCGCATGGCCATTGACGGAGCAACTGAAGAAGGATGGATTTTCTTGGGGTGAAGCAGCAACGCAGGCATTTGAGAAACTGAAGGTAGCCATGACTACAGTCCCAGTCCTAGCACTTCCTGATTTCAGCCAAGTGTTTGTGGTAGAGACAGATGCTTCAGGGTATGGGCTGGGGGCAGTGCTGATGCAGAACCACCGGCCAATAGCTTACTTCAGTCAAGTACTGTCAGCCAGAGCTAGATTGAAGTCAGTATATGAGAGGGAGCTAATGGCCATCGTTTTGGCTATACAGAAATGGCGGCCGTACCTTTTGGGGAGACATTTCATTGTGAGGACTGATCAGAGAAGTTTGAAATACCTGCTAGAACAAAGAATGGTGACTGAGGAACATCAGAGATGGTTATCTAAACTACTAGGTTATGATTTTGAGATCCAATACAAGCCTGGTTTGGAAAATAAAGCAGCCGACGCCTTATCCAGATGTGTGGGGGAGCTTCAGGAATTAGCTCTGTCAGTTCCTTTAATGGTAGATTGGGGGTCCATCAAGGAAGAAAGTATGTTGAATGAAGAGTTGAGGAAGATCAGGGAGGATCTGGAGAAGGACAAGAGTAGTCATCCGGGCTACTGTATGGAGGGGGAGAGACTATTATATCAGGGGAGGTTTGTGATGCCACGGACTTCCATACACATTCCCCACTTGTTGCAAGAGTTTCATGGCAGTGCAATTGGGGGACATTCAGGGGTTCAGAAGACTTACAGGAGGCTAGCATCCGAGCTCTACTGGAAGGGGATGCATAAAGATGTGGAGGAGATGGTGGCCAGGTGTGAAGTATGTCAGAGAAACAAGTACATGGCCATGGCTCCGGGAGGCTTACTACAACCATTGACACTTCCAAACAGAGTTTGAGAGGAAGTATCCATGGATTTCATTGATGGCTTACCAAGGTCGGAGGGGTTCACAGTCATTATGGTGGTGGTTGACAGGCTTAGTAAGTATGCACATTTTGTTCTCCTAAGACACCCATACACCGCGGTGTCAGTGGCTGCAGCTTTTATCAGGGAGGTAGTGAGATTACATGGGGTGCCTGAATCGATTGTGTCGGATCGAGACAAAGTTTTCCTCAGCCAGTTCTGGAGGGAGCTGTTCAGGATGCAAGGCACAGTTCTAAAGAGAAGTACAGCCTATCACCCACAGACAGACGGACAAACGGAGGTGGTAAATCGAAGCTTGGAGACGTATTTGAGGTGCTTTGCCTCTGAAACCCCACGATTGTGGGCAAAGTGGTTGCCGTGGGCTGAGTATTGGTACAATACCTCATTCCACTCCGCTTCCCAGATGACCCCATTCAAGGTACTATATGGGAGGGACCCTCCGCACCTAGTGCACTACGGAAGAGAAAGCACACCAGTATCGTCTGTGGAGCAGTACCTAGAGGAACGAGAAAAGATACTGGAGGAACTAAAAAGACATCTGCTGCGGGCACAACAAATCATGAAAAAACAGGCGGACTCACACAGGAGAGACATGCAGTTTGAAGTGGGGGAGAAGGTGTTCCTAAAACTACGACCCTACAGGCAGAGAACAGTGGCTAGAAGGCAGAACGAGAAATTGGCACCGAGGTACTTTGGCCCTTATGAAGTGTTGGATAAGATTGGAGCAGTGGCATACAGATTGAAGTTACCCCCCTCAGCCACTATACATCCAGTGTTCCATGTGTCTCAGCTGAGGAGAGCCATTGGGGAGCATGCAGTGAGTGCAGAACTACCAGCTACTATGACGGAGGATTTAGAAGTGGTTGTAGAACCACTAGAGCTTGCAGGAGTCCGACCAGATAAAATGGGCAACAAAGAAGTGCTGATCAAATGGAGAGGCCTCCCTGATTTCGACGCTACATGGGAGCCATTTGAAAGAGTGAAAGAGCAATTCCCCTCTTTTCACCTTGAGGACAAGGTGAGTTTTTGGGAGGGGAGTAATGTTACGCCTGGACCGGTCCCAGCTGGACCGGTCCGGTTCTACACCCGACGGCCCAAGGTCGGGCGGAACCGGGCGGAACGAGCAGGCGGAACGCGCGCGGAGCGGGGCCCAAACAGCGGCTAAAACGCACGGGAGAGGGAAATTTTTTGAATGAGAGGCTGTTTTAGGAAGTCCATTACTGTCCTTTATGATTAATTTGTATAATTAGGAGTTTTGGGGGGATTGGCGGGGTATCTTGAATTTGAATTGTTTTGAGATCTAGGTTTTGGTGTCTTGGGCTCTTGGCTTCGCCGGAGATCTTTTGGAGAGTTTTTCCTTCCTCTCGAATCGAAGGAAAGTTGTATCTTGCAAGTGCTTTTCATCCGTTATCGAAATAAAAGTGTTTGCATCGTTTTCCCACGCTTTCTTCTCAGATTTTTTCTTGTATTTTGGCTGTTTTTCTGCTGTGGACAGCAGTTTTTCCTTGGATCTACTTGATCTTGGTGAGAAACACTTGGAAATCCAAGTGTTTCCTATCAGATTCCTCCATGCATGCTTGGCGTCGGAGAATTTTCCACACGAGGGAGGAAGAACGTGGTGTTGAAAGAGAGTACTTGCAGTTTACAAGGAGGGAGAGGAGGAGATGAGACCGGCGGGAAACCCAAGGAGAGAGGGTGGGGTTCGGCGGGTGCAAGAAGGAGGAGGTTAGGGTTAGGGAAAAAGAAGTTTAGGAAATTATGGGGGGAGATTAATCAAAACTGAAAGTTAATTTCAGTTTTGAATAGATTAGGAGGGAAATGGCTTGATATTTGAATTTCAAATCAAGTGGAGTTAAGGCCTTAATTGGGGAATTAATGGGGGCTCAATAGGGGGAGGAGGCCGGCGGTTTCAAGAGAGGAGGGATTAATTTAAAACCTGAAATTAATTTCAGGTTTTAAAGGAATTAGGAGGGAAAAGTAATTTGAAATTGATTTCAAATTCAAGCATCATCAATGCCTTAATGATGGCATTAATGGGGCTCCTCCAAAGATGAGGCCGGCGGCATGCTAAGGGGAGAGAGAGGGGAATTCAAGGGACTAAGCTTCCAATTTAGGATGATGACGTGGCAATAGGTTTCATAACTCCAATCTAAATGAAATTGAAATTGAATTCCATAATGAAAACTTTCCGAAATTGGATTTCCAAATTAGGAAAGAATTTGAAATTTGAAATTCAAATTTCAAATTTGAAGCAAGCGGAAGGAGGGGTTGGACGGGTGGGGGAAGTCGCCGGCAAGGTGGCCGGCCGGGACCGTGGAAGTGGTCGGCGGCGGGCTTCCAAGGGGCGGCGGCAATTTGGGTTATGGAGGGATTTTCTTGTGGTGGAGGAGAAGAAGATGAAGTGAGATATGAACGAGAAAATAGAATAACTTAACCACGAGCCGCGGACTCTTCCAACGACTGGTGGGCCTTGCGATTTGCTCCCCTTGAGCTCTCTCCCTTCTCAAGCTCTCATGCAAGAAGAAGAAGTAGAAACAAAAAAAATTTCATTCAAATATTCATTAGTCTATTACAAAGCATGAGACCCCTATAAATAGGTCTTCAAACATAAGGAAATAAAAGTACTCAAATGCCCTTTAGGCTACAATAAGACAACACTCCCCATAGGGGTAAACTAGGAAATAAAAATTCTAACTAAATAAAACATAAAATACATCAAAAATTAAAGGCTCTGAATCGTAGCCGTCGATCGGCGCTGTCTCCGGCGATACACATGCTTGAATCTCTAATCGATGTCCACATCATTCTCCCCAGGTGGGGGAAAGCTCGACCCCGTCGAGTAAAAGTCTCTGGAGCTCTCGTACATCTCTAGGAGGTCTGGATCTAAAGTCTGTAGCTCCTCTCGATCAATCCATGTATCCTCGGTCACCGACTTCCCTTTCCAATGAACCAAGTACCTGTAGCGCCCGCCTTCCTTCATGGAAATGATTTCATCGTCAAGTATAGCTTCAACCTTCTCCGCAATGGGTAAGTGGGGGTAAATCGGGGAGTGGTGGTAGGCTGGGGATCTCACTTGGTGGGTTCTCAAAAAAGCTTATTTTAAAGTGGATTATTAGGGTTCAACTCTGGTCCCTCAAAGGTTACTAGATCTTCGATATTAAATGTAGGATTGAGGTTAAAACCTTTAGGAAGGTCCAGCACATAAGCATTACTATTTACCTTTGAAATTATCCTAAAGGGTCCGGCGCTTCTAGCATGTAACTTCTTCACAGAGCCCGGCGGAAAACACTCCGGACGGATCCGTACCATCACAAAGTCTCCAACTGCGAATTCTTTAAGTCTTTTCTTGTGATATACAATAAGTTTATAATTGGAATTACTTTGTTCAATTCTTCTTTTAATTTCTTTATAAAGCTCCTGGAGATGAGATGCAAATGCATATGCAAAAAAAAAAAAAAAACTGGTACGCATGACAAATGACAAGAATCAAGGCTCACACAAAAGTTTTAAACAAAAAACTTTGGAAGACAACGGGCTACACAAACACTCACACACACAACAAACTCATACGAACACGGCTAGAAAAGAGGTGGACGAGTCATGAAAAGATAGGTCTAAGGGGACTGGTGTGGGAGGAGTAATGAAGACGATCTTAGCTACCAGGGTACTTCTATGAGAAGTTTGAGTTAAAGTCGCAGGTAGTCTCCTAGGGTTGACAGTGTCATCTAGCAAATTCATCCAACTAGGAAAGAGATTGTCTTTAACAGGGAAGGATAAGAACATAGTGGGCAAAACAAATGAATCAGGAACAAAGTAAGATGATGGGTCCTGACTCACAGCCATAATGGGATAGCCAAACGAGTCACCAGCAGGTATGGGACTTAAGAAATGGGGTATGGTATCCATAACAGAAGTGGGCACAACAGTTAGAGTGGTGACATGAAAGTTAGGACTAACATTCTCTCTAACACTAAAGTCAGTATGAGGAGTGGTGAGATAAGTCCAATCAAGAAAATCACACTCTTTCAAATACAAATCTAAAGGGGCAACTCCTAACATAGGCTCCCATAAAACAAGAGGATGCTCAATTTTCAAAATAGACTCAAAATTGTTCATATTCAACTGACTGTCATCCAAATTCATGTTAATAACCTTAGTAGGATCAAGTTCAGGGTCAATTAAATTAGAATCTTCCAAATTTAATTCCATAGGGTTCAAGGTCAGATTAGTGTCGTTCGAGATCAAATTAATATCCTCAAGGTATACTTTGTTCAAAGACTTATCCTCGAAAAGACTAGGATCGGGGTGGGTTAAGGTATCGACGTTTACCGGTTCTAACTTTCCTAGCTTAGGGTTTAAGTCATTCTGGGAGTCTGATTCAATCACTTCTGTTCCATCCTCAAAGAATTCTTCATCATTAGTGATATCACTAGCATCCACGAAATGGATGCACTCAGTCTCAGGTTCAGGGATCCTCATCGTCTTAATGTCTTCCTTTATTATAATCATACTTGCAGGGTCAAGGACTAGGGAGGCTAAAGGTTGACTGGGAGGGCTAGAAGTGGGTCCAAGTGGAGAGTCATAAGAGATTGGTCTAACATAAGGCCCAGTAGAGGGTCGGCCATCAAGGTTAGGTGAAGACCTATAGAGTGGGGCAGCAACCCGGATGTTACTAATGGATGGGGGGTCTTGACCACAGTAAGATCCACGGTTTGTTCTGCAAGGGGTAGGGTGGTTCTCTAAATGACGGTCACTAGGGGTAGGGGTATTGAGAGTGTAATATCCAGTTGTTTGATGGGCAGGGGGGGACCTAAACTTAGAATCAGCAGGTTGTCCACAGGTAGAGGGTCTATATTTTAAGTTGAGTTCTCTCCTCATGTCTTTCCAATTAGAGGTAGGATACTCACCGCGAGACTCTTTATGATCTTCCAATCTTGCCCAAAATTGAAGAGCTCGACTTTTAAGGTGAGACCTAGCGATGCTAACCTGATGGAATTCAGGGATATGACATGATTCAAAATAGTCATCTAGTTGTTTGGACCATTCCCTAAAATA
Organism: Dendrobium huoshanense; assembly: GCA_016618105.1. Taxonomy (NCBI): domain Eukaryota; kingdom Viridiplantae; phylum Streptophyta; class Magnoliopsida; order Asparagales; family Orchidaceae; genus Dendrobium; species Dendrobium huoshanense. The sequence continues at coordinate 61,311,463 of CM028358.1, read as the reverse complement.
GTAAGGCTCCGATGAACCATCAAAGGTAGGCAAACGATAAGATGATTCTAAGTGAGGTCGTGGAGGCCTAGGCTCATGTCTCGAGTGATAAGCTGAGTGGGGCATGTAATTAGAGTGGGGATAGTCAACGGGTTGCTTCGTCATAAACCTAGTCATATTGCCCACTAGGTTAACGATCTCATCTAATCTCTTTTGGAGTCTTATCGGGTCCATCGGGAAGTGTCAAGTGATACTCAAAGAAGATTGGGTGTAAGGGGACACTAAGGAGGGCTTCTAAGTCAAAGGCAGTGGCAAATCCCAACGAAATGCTTGCTGAAAAGGTAACTACAGCAGCTGGAAAGTTCAGGGCAGCAAGCACAAATGAGGGGTGAAGTTACCTAAGTGATTTTGGCAAGGTTCCAAGGCGTGGACAGCACCTAAACAGTGACTCTAGGTTCACTAACGGAAGCCTAACAGCTGCAGGAATGAGTGGACAACAACTTAACACTACCTAAAATTCATTCTAAAGGCCATACTAAGTGCAGAAAATTAGTGGACAGCAAGTTAAGCAATGGGCCAAGTTGTCTAAGTGTTTAGGAGGGGTTCTAAGGTGTAGACAGCACTTAAACATTAACTTAAAGTTCACTATAGGACGTCTAAAAGCTGTTGGAACAGTGAGGACAGCAGTGAAACCTCAAGGTGGAGTTGTCCTATGCACTTAGAAATGCTACAAGTTCAAAGGCAGCAAAATGACACTAGCTAGGATGACTTAAATGCTCATGACAATGTGCAGGAAATGTAAAAACAGCGGCTAAAACAGAGAATATTTTGAAGCTACGCAATGATATGCATGCAAAATTAAAGCTATAACGAACGGTTAAACCCTAGGATGTTTTTCTAACATATCATGCATGCCTACCATGCTCTGATACCAAATATGATGTGATACCACATGCGAAGGAGCTTCTTAAGAAAATTAAAAGTGATTGACAATGAAATTACAATTAAGAGCTTATTGAGATAACAAGTAAAATCATTAAAGGTTCATAGTTGTTAACTTGCTTAGGCGAAGGAGTACAAGTAGATTAACCAAAAACTCATGGATAACCAAGGATAGTAGCAATACCAAAAGCTATTAATCAACAATCCGTAATTTAATAACGAGAGTTTCACCTTGGCGATTCATCACTCAACTACACTAGGCTTAGCGGGAGAAGATCTTCAGCACACCAAACGATGCCATGAGGAAGGTTGCAACGCCGATGGTCTTGAGCCACGGAAAGGTCGACGGTGGTGGAGGAGACACGGACGGATAGCCGTTGACGGTCCACGAATAGTCCTCGAATTGCTCGTCGATGACGTCTACGAGCGTGGGGAGGATGTGATTCAAGTAGTCTTCAACGGTGTCGTCGAAATCAAAGCCCACATCAAAGAACGGCGATTGGTGGATATCGACTTGACCTCGATCGTCATGCACAAATCCGAAGTTCCATTCGGATTCCTCCATGCATGCTTGGCGTCGGAGAATTTTCCACACGAGGGAGGAAGAACGTGGTGTTGAAAGAGAGTACTTGCAGTTGACAAGGAGGGAGAGGAGGAGATGAGACCGGCGGGAAACCCAAGGAGAGAGGGTGGGGTTCGGCGGGTGCAAGAAGGAGGAGGTTAGGGTTAGGGAAAAAGAAGTTTAGGAAATTATGGGGGGAGATTAATCAAAACTGAAAGTTAATTTCAGTTTTGAATAGATTAGGAGGGAAATGGCTTGATATTTGAATTTCAAATCAAGTGGAGTTAAGGCCTTAATTGGGGAATTAATGGGGGCTCAATAGGGGGAGGAGGCCGGCGGTTTCAAGAGAGGAGGGATTAATTTAAAACCTGAAATTAATTTCAGGTTTTAAAGGAATTAGGAGAGAAAAGTAATTTGAAATTGATTTCAAATTCAAGCATCATCAATGCCTTAATGATGGCATTAATGGGGCTCCTCCAAAGATGAGGCCGGCGGCATGCTAAGGGGAGAGAGAGGGGAATTCAAGGGACTAAGCTTCCAATTAAGGATGATGACGTGGCAATAGGTTTCATAACTTCAATCTAAATGAAATTGAAATTGAATTCCATAATGAAAACTTTCCGAAATTGGATTTCCAAATTAGGAAAGAATTTGAAATTTGAAGCAAGCGGAAGGAGGGGTTGGACGGGTGGGGGAAGTCGCCGGCAAGGTGGCCGGCCGGGACCGTGGAAGTGGTCGGCGGCGGGCTTCCAAGGGGCGGCGGCAATTTGGGTTATGGAGGGATTTTCTTGTGGTGGAGGAGAAGAAGATGAAGTGAGATATGAACGAGAAAATAGAATAACTTAACCACGAGCCGCGGACTCTTCCAACGACTGGTGGGCCTTGCGATTTGCTCCCCTTGAGCTCTCTCCCTTCTCAAGCTCTCATGCAAGAAGAATAAGTAGAAACAAAAAAATTTTCATTCAAATATTCATTAGTCTATTACAAAGCATGAGACCCCTATAAATAGGTCTTCAAACATAAGGAAATAAAAGTACTCAAATGCCCTTTAGGCTACAATAAGACAACACTCCCCATAGGGGTAAACTAGGAAATAAAAATTCTAACTAAATAAAACATAAAATACATCAAAAATTAAAGGCTCTGAATCGTAGCCGTCGATCGGCGCTGTCTCCGGCGATACACATGCTTGAATCTCTAATCGATGTCCACATCAATACGCCTACAAACTAAAAGTCTAATATAGTGTCACGTTAACATCCTACTAACTATGTTATTCCAGCTGCAAAACAGGATCAAAGTACCTAAGAAAACATCCAAAATCATCTTATTCAGACATCTTCCCCCTACTTTCTATGAACTAGGCTTGTATTTAAAGAGAGAAAGCGATTAAGATCTTCTACTGCGATTCATATATTACAAGCTTAAAAATTAAGATGACTCTCTCTAATTTTATCGTCCGCTGGAGCTACTCCAACCTTTTCACGTATATGTTCATTTTGCATTCTATCTCTAAGATTAAAGTCACTCATCCACTTGAGCATCATTATTTCTGTAACACTTAACTTAATTTTATGCTTCTCTTTTAATGGCCAACATTCTACACCATATTACAAGCAAACAATGTCTAAATATTTTCAATGGCATATGCTAAAAAAATATTGAAGAGTAAAAAATACATATATGAGCACAAATTGAACGGAACTAACATCTTGGACAGTTTTCAGTGTAAATAGCATCCCATATCCTTCTAGCTGATGGGCCAACATAACCGGTGTAGCGTTCAGGGTTTAGTTGGAGATTCACATACGTCATCTCAGCTGCCAAGGAATACAATAGTAAAATATCTATGCTAGAAGAGTGACATAATTTTAAAAATCCTAAAGAGTAGTACACTATGCAATGACAAACTACCATTATCAGTTTCATCATCATTTGTCCATGGGTTGTCAATCTCAACCCACCCTCTGAAAGCTTTTCTATCTAGTGTGCGGTCCACAACAGCTTCTGGTTTTCCCTCCTGACAAATGAGATCATCAGCTGAAAGCCCTGTAAAAGGCTTCTTGAATGGCTCTGGGAACTCATTATCAGGACACTCACAAACACTGCAATCACGAAGGCGACACATCCCATCATCAGGCCAAAATGGGCAATCACACCACAATTTAACCTGCCAAAGCAAAATAAATAAACAAATAAAATGAAAGGGTTGAACAATATCCAAGATGCACAAGAAAAGTCTTTTTTTATATAAAGTATAATTTTATAATGAGAAAATGAAATTAATAAAACAAGAGCAATTAACTAAATCAGTAAGAATATGATAACTTCAAACAATTCATTTGAAGGCTGGTAAAAACATGATGTAGACAAAGGGGGGGTCAACTCAAGTTGAGTTTTTCTTGCCTGGTGTCTTTTTATATTTCCCCTCTCCTTTTTGTCTTTTGGATGTTTGTTGGTATCATGATGGCATGGGCTGTTTCGGATTGAGCTTAAGTAGTTAAATCTTTAGTTGTGCCAAGCTCATTAATATCTAGTGGAGAAGTAGCTCATTATGAGCTAATGGCTTGCTACAAATTTATGAAATGGATCTAGATTTGGTGGGTGGATTTTGCTCTTTCATATTCCTTTTGAGATAAAAATTCTGCAGCCAAATTTCTGCTCTGGAATGTTCTCTCACGGCTGGCTGAAATGCCTCTTCGGGTGCTGTCTTTACCGCCTTGGCATTCCCTCTGTTGACCGTGGCTTTGCTCTTCCTGCCGCCTGGTTTCCTGTGCTGATTCCACGGCTGTGCTGTCCTGGCTGGTTCCGTGACTTTGCTCTTCCTGCCGCCTGGTTTCCTGTGCTGATTCCACGGTGTTGGCTGTCCCTGGCTGGTTCCGTGGCTTTGTTCTTTGGCTCTTGGGATTTAGCAAATGTGCCTCTTGGCTTTTCATTTCTTTTAATTTAAATGGGAATATGAATAGTTTTTGGTCTGAATTTGGACAGTTTTTGGGGCTGTTTGGTGGCTGTTTGGGGAGAATTTCAAGAGGTTTTTTACTGTTTTCTGTGCAGTTTTCTACTGCAGTTTTTTTGTGTCTTTTAGCCTTCTTCTAGGTGTCTTTTAACCTTCCATATTCCCTAATATTTTGGGCTGTTTAGTTCCCTTCTTATGCCTATATATAGTAGATGTTAGAGGAGATAAAAGGAGAGATATGATGTAATTTTTGAAGCCAAAATCTGAGAGGTTTTCTTGGAAAAAGCTTGAGAGCTTTGTTCCATTTCTTCTTCTTCTTCTATGGAAATCCTGCGGGCTCTTTCCCTCTTCTTCTTGGTTTCTAACCTCCTTCTTCTCTACGCATGTATCCACCCCACATGTATCTTTCTTCTCAAGGCAAAGCTTCTTTAGGTGTCTTGTTGTGTTTGTCTTGTTAGAGTCTTTGTTTGTAAGTCGTTTAATTTTAAGAGTTGTAAGTCTTTCATTTTATTATGAAGTAAAGTTCTTTCTTTTAGTTTATTTGTCTTTTTATATGTCTTTATTTTGTTCTTAGAAAGAGTAGTTTCTAGTTTCTTTTGTGATCAAAAATTTGGGGCCCTCTCCCAAATTTTTGATTGCATCAAAACAGGAGAGAGACAATAGCTTTTTTTTTCCTTAATTCTTGAATCGACTGGTAAATATAATTTGAAACCTCCTATGACCTATCCACAAAAGTCAAAACTCTTAGTGTTCTTATCTGAATCATAAGTCTGGCAAGCAGCCTTATCATCATTGTGTTCAAATATTAGATGGAGATGTGGTGTTGCAACTAGGGGTGTAAGTGAGCCGAGCTGGCTCGTGAGCCGGCTCGAACTCAACTCGTTAACGAGCTCGCGAGCCGAGCTTATCGAGCTTCGAGCTTCGAGCCTACAATCGAGCTCGTATGATAAACGAGCTCGAGTTCGAGCTCAACCCGACTCGACTCGAAAGCTTATCAAGCTACTCGATATATATATATATATATATATATATATATATATATATATATATATATATATATATATATATATATATATATATATATATATATATATATATATATATATATATATATATATATATATTATTTTTTTATAATATTTGAAAGCTTATTTTATAAAAAAACCTATCCGCAGCTATAGTTTTTCAAACGAGCTCGATGTCGAGCTCGAGCTTGATATTTCCTAAACGAGTCGAACTCGAGCCCACTTATCGAGCTCGAGCTCATTAAGGATTAAACGAGCCAGGCTTGATAAGGCAAATACTCGACTCGACTCGACTCATTTACATCCCTAGTTGCAACAATAGGTGGACAAGGATCTATGATTATGCTTGTAGGTGCTGATGTGATAACCATCATAGGGCTAGCTCGAGCGGTCACAAAAGCCTCAAATCCCAAAGAAAAATCTAAAAAAAATTCCAAATTTTGGTTGCAAATCTGATCTACTAGACGAGTTGCCTCCAAAATGTTAGGGGGTTGGATCTGATTATTTGATTGTACCATTGAGCCGGATAATTAAATTTACTTAGCTATGGATTTGTCCTAAAATAGTTGGCAAAATTATGTTCAACAATCTTCTAGGATGAGTAATATGCTGAGATTTCTCCAAATTCAACCCTCTACCAATATGCACAAGTAGAAGAGCCAATCGACACCTCCTTTTCTAACTAAAAAGTAACATATAGTTCAATTAGGACTCAAACTATAGATGCCCTTCAAAGACAAGCAGTAATATTACACACTTACAAAGGTTTGTCAAGCATAGAGTGGATTAGTTATAATAGTGTAAATGAAATCGTGAGAATATAATCCAAACTAGAGTGATGTGGTTCCTCAAAAGAGCCAAAATGGAGCGACCATTTTAGTATACATATAGAAAATCACTGATATAGGCATTCAAGAAAAAAACTGTAGTATGCATCTAAAGAAAGTTTAATCATAACTTGACGAGGGTCAATGAGTCCAACAGAATAATCGCCAACCAAATATAAAACAAATAAATTTTTTTAAATAATCTCAAAGTTTGAGAGGCCTAACGTGAATTTTCAAACAATAAAAAAATAGAGAGACCAAGGAAGCTCTGAGATCATCTCTTCATTGAATAGGAGAGCAGGATTGCGCAGATATGAGAATAAAAGCTTATGGGGGAGTGATGTTGAATCTTGATAAAAAATAGAGAGAAATGATTGTTTGAAGTAGAGGAATGAGCTTTTGAGTCATTCTTGCAAAAAAATGAGGGTGGACTTATAAAAGCATAGGATCCGAAGAAGAGGAAGCAGGAGAAGTCTCAATAAAACAAAGAGACAATAGGATAGGAGTGGGTGCCAAATTGGGAGATCAAGGAAAATCCTAAAAGCAGCAAATGTGGGAGAGATAAAAGAAGAAATCCATTGAGAAACGGACAACAGAGGAAGACAAAGATCCAAAGCGAAAGTTGAATGGCGCCTATAAAGTCATCTAGAGTCAAAGGAAGTGAATGAGCAGTTGAGCACAATGTCGAAAATGAGAGGAAGAGCAAAAAATCCATGGAAAGCCGGAAAGCAGTTCAAAAAGGCAACAAGATGACTCCAAGGCTATAAAATTGCATAAGTTTTGTGCATCTACATTTTTTTTTTTTACATCAACTTTACTCTGAGGCTGGTTATTTTTATACTTAATTGCAAGCCTTTCTTTATTATGCTATTTAACTTTGTGTCTCCCCAAAATCTCATTCTTTATAATGGTAAATTTCTTGATTAGTTGTATGTGTATATTTGATATGCATCAAACCAAATAAAATTTGCTTCGATAGATCTTTTCTTGTTATTGTCACAAGTTCCTGATACCTGAAAAAGTTGTTGGGTAGAAATAAAAAGAACCATACTAATGAGGTCATCGACAGACATTTTAGGCAGGTTTATCGGCGAAGGAATCGTAGATCGACGGCTACGATTGGGAGTTTATATTTTTGATGATGTCATGTCTTTTATGTTATTTTATTTTATGCATCTTTTATTTCATGTACTAGTGACGATTTCGCCCTTATGAAGGCGTAGTGTTTGTTGTAGCCCAAGGGGCATGTGAGTCTTTTTCTTTTCAAGCTTTGAGACCTTTATAAAGGGGTCTCCTCTTATTGTATGAGGTTAATGTTTGATTAATGAAATTTTCTAAAAAAAATTTTCGTCTTCTTGCTTGAGAGCTTGAGAGAAAAGAGGAGGAGACCTAAGAGAGGCTCCGCCCGCAATACCCAACAGCCCGCTCCAGCGAGCTCTTGGTTTTCCTTGTAAGTTCACTGTTTCTTCCTTCCCCACCAATTCCTCCAGACATCCGCTTCTTCCCCTGCAGCCAAATCCCGAAATTCCCTCTCCCTGCTCCGCCCGACCTCCCTCACCCGCGCCCCTGCCACCAGTTGTGCCAGCCGCCCGCTCCAGCCAGGCCACCGAACCCCCTAGCCCATCCCGTCACTCCCCTGGGAAGATCCCGCTGCCCAATTCCCCTGGAATTTTGAAATTCCTCTGGAATTTTGAAATTCCTGCCATCAAGCCTATCATTATTTCTTTCCTAATGTAACTCCCTACATTAGGAATATATCTAATTGAAATTTCATCCAATTTGAATTCAAATTTCAATCTCCTTAATTAATTAAATTCCTGAATGTTAAAATCTGGATTTAATTAATTAATGAGGCCCACTACTTAAGAAAATTTCCCCTCTTTCTTCCTTTGCTTGGCCGGCCCCAACACCTAGCCGTTTCTCTCTCTTTGCCACCTAAGCGTCTACTAATTACCCCCTTAATTTCTCTCCCTAATGGCTGCCCCCTTCTTAATTTGATTGAAGGAGAGTTTAATGATAAAATAACTTCTCCTTCCAAGCCTAGAAAAAATCTGAAATTCAAATTTCAGATTTTTTCCTTGTCCCTCCCTAGCTCTCGGCCCAACCCTCCTTCCTTGTTTTCTTCCCGCCTTGCCTCAATGTTGAATGGCGGATCCAGAGCTTGAGTGGGGATTAGTATTCCACACCGACGGGAGCATTGATATCCTACACTCTCCTTGCTTCGACGTAGGATTCGAAGACGACGCCACCATCGAAGAGTACTTGGAGCGAGTCGTCCCGATCCTCGCAAGTATTTTCGACCGACAATTTCGTGGTTACACTTGGACGATCATTGGACGCCATCCGCCACCACCTTCTCCGGTGAATACCTCTCCGGTAACAAAGTCTTTCGTCGCCTTCATCGTAGTGGTGCTCCTCATCCTTGCATGGTTCTTTCTTCTCCGCTAAAGCCCAAGAGTGAACGAGAAAGAGAGAGGGTACTCAAGGTGAACTTCTTTATTATTAATTGTGGGATTTTGTTATGAGCAATTAAGTAGATCTTTTTATTTTGGAAGTGCTATGAATTATTTGGTTATCTCAAAGCAAATCTTCGCCTAAGCAAGTCAATTACCTCAAACGAATTAATCCTTCATTTTATTGGTAATAGAATTTGTTTTGACAACGTTTTGAATAAATTTTATTTTAATTTCCAATCGCAATTCCTACATTGATTCACATCATTTTGGTATCAGAGCATGGCTAGCATGCTTTGATCATACTAGATGCATCCTAGGAGTCTTCTTTAGCTTGTTTTTAAGTTGTCTCATGCATAGCATCATATAAATTAGTTTTGTTTGCTGTTTTCTTTTGTGTCCTGAAATTCCTGCAGTAAAAACTTCATGTTACATGATCATATTTGAGTGTTTTAAGTGCTGCCATCATCACATTCACTTTCATAATAGTCTAGGCCACTTAGATTTCATGTTAGAAGACGGATATTTATAGGTGGAGTCCTCTCCCAAGAGGGACAGCCAGTAGCTTACTTTAGCGAGAAATTGAATGACACCAGGCAACGGTACTCCACCTATGACAAGGAATTCTATGCCATCATTCAGTCCCTTAGGTATTGGCGACACTACATACTACCTCAAGAATTCGTTATCTTTTCGGATCATGAAGTCTTGCGATACATTAATTCTCAAAAGAAACTCAATGCTCGGCATGGCTGTTGGGTTGAATTCCTGCAAGAGTACACGTGCACCATTAGACACAAAGCAGGATATGAAAATAAGGCTGCTAATGCCTTAAGCCGTCGAGTTATGATTACTAGGGAAATGAGTACTGAAGTGATAGGTTTCGATCGACTCAAAGAAGACTATCCAGAATGCCCCGATTTTAGAGAAACCTACTCTGCGCTTACCACTGGGGATGAACGAGTTGTTGGAGATTTCATGTTAGAAGACGGATATTTATTTAAATCACAAAAACTCTGCATTCTCAAAACGTCACTACGAGAATTCCTTATTTGGGAATTACATGCAGGAGGGTTAGCAGGTCACTTCGGACAAGCCAAGACCATAGCTGCTTTAGAAAACCGATTCTTTTGGCCTAGCTTAAAGCGTGACGTTAGTCGACTTCTTAGGAGATGTCACACCTGCCAGCTCGCTAAGCAACGCAAACAGAACACGGGACTCTACACACCCCTACCCGTACCTAATTGTCCATGGCAGGACGTGAGTATGGATTTTGTTTTGGGATTACCAAAGACTGTACGAAAGCATGACTCGATTTGTGTAGTTGTCGACCGTTTTTCTAAGATGGCCCATTTCCTCCCTTGCACTAAGACTTTTGATGCCTCCCGCATTGCAAAACTCTATTTTGATGAGGTTGTTAGACTACATGGATTACCCAAGACCATCATTTCCGATAGGGATGTCAAGTTTACTAGCTACTTTTGGAAAACCTTATGGCACAAAATGGGCACAAAACTCCAGTTTTCCACAGCCTTCCACCCCCAAACCGATGGACAAATGGAAGTGGTTAATAGAAGTTTAGGAAATCTTCTAAGGACTTTGGTAGGAGAGAATATACGAGACTGGGATTCCAAGCTTCCTATTGCTGAATTTTCTTACAACAACTCCGTTAATAGAACCACTGATCTGAGCCCTGCTGAAATCGTGTATGGATACCTACCCCGACAACCCATAGACTTGCTTCCCATGAGTCCTAGATTTAGAGTGTCAGAGTCAGCATCTGCATTAGCATCCCACATACAGGAATTGCATAAAGAAATTAAAATGAAAATTGAACAAAGCAACACCAATTACAAATTAATTGTTAATCAAAAGAAAAGGTTTAAAGAATTCAAGGTCGGAGACTTTGTGATGGTGCGAATCCGTTCGGAGCGTTTTCCTCCAGGATCCACGAAGAAATTGCATGCGAGAAGCGCCGGACCGTTCAAAATCATTTCTAAGATAAATAACAACGCTTACGTGCTGGACCTCCCTGAAGGTTTTAACATCAATCCTACTTTTAATATAGAATATTTAGTAGCCTTCGAGGGACCAGAGTTTAACCCCCACAATCCACTTACAAATGAGCCCTGTGTGAACCCACCTGGTGAGATCCCTAGCCCATCTCCACTTCCCAAATTGCCCCATTTACCTAATGCGGAGAAAATAGAAATCATACTGGATGATGAGATCATTTCCACGAAGGAAGGAGGACGACGAAGGTACCTAGTACACTGGAAAGGGGCACCATCGACGGAGGACACTTGGATGGATCGAGAGGAGTTACAGATCCTAGACCCAGATCTTTTGGAGTTGTACGAGAGTTCCAGAGCTACTCACGCGACGGGGTCGAGTTTTCTCCCACCTGGGGAGAATGATGAGGTCATCGACATACATTTTAGGCAGGTTTATCGGCGAAGGAATCGTAGATCGACGGCTACGATCGGGAGTTTATATTTTTGATGATGTCATGTCTTTTATATTATTTTATTTTATGCATCTTTTATTTCATGTACTAGTAACGATTTCGCCCTTATGAAGGCGTAGTGTTTGTTGTAGCCCAAGGGGCATGTGAGCCTTTTTCTTTTCATGCTTTAAGACCTTTATAAAGGAGTCTCCTCTTATTGTATGAGGTTAATGTTTGATTAATGAAATTTTCTGAAATTTTCTTTCGTCTTCTTGCTTGAGAGCTTGAGAGAAAAGAGAGAGGAGACCTAAGAGAGGCTCCGCCCGCAATACCCAACAGCCCGCCCCGGCGAGCTCTTGGTTTTCCTTGTAAGTTCACTGTTTCTTCCTTCCCCACCAATTCCTCCAGACATTCCCTCTCCTTGCTCCGCCCGACCTCCCTCACCCGCGCCCCTGCCACCAGCTATGCCAGCCGCCCGCTCCAGCCAGGCCACCGAACCCCCTAGCCCATCCCGTCACTACCCTGGGAAGATCCCGCTGCCCAATTCCCCTGGAATTTTGAAATTCCTGCCATCAAGCCTATCATTATTTCTTTCCTAATGTAACTCCCAACATTAGGAATATATCTAATTGAAATTTCATCCAATTTGAATTCAAATTTCAATCTCCTTAATTAATTAAATTCCTGAATGTTAAAATCTGGATTTAATTAATTAATGGGGCCCACTACTTAAGAAAATTTCTCCTCTTTGTTCCTTTGCTTGGCCGGCCCCAACACCTAGCCGTTTCTCTCTTTGCCACCTAAGCGTCTACTAATTACCCCCTTAATTTCTCTCCCTAATGGCTGCCCCCTTCTTAATTTGATTGAGGCAGAGTTTAATGATAAAATAACTTCTTCCAAGCCTAGAAAAAAATCTGAAATTCAAATTTCAGATTTTCTCCTTGTCCCTCCCTAGCTCTCGGCCCAACCCTCCTTCCTTGTTTTCTTCCCGCCTTGCCTCAATGTTGAATGGCGGATCCGGAGCTTGAGTGGGGATTAGTATTCCACGCCGACGGGAGCATTGATATCCTACGCTCTCCTTGCTTCGACGTAGGATTCGAAGACGACGCCACCATCGAAGAGTACTTGGAGCGAGTCGTCCCGATCCTCGCAAGTATTTTCGACCGACAATTTCATGGTTACACTTGGACGATCATTGGACGTCATCCGCCACCACCTTCTCCGGTGAATAACTCTCCGGTAACAAAGTCTTTCGTCGCCTTCATCGTAGTGGTGCTCCTCATCCTTGCATGGTTCTTTCTTCTCCGCTAAAGCCCAAGAGTGAACGAGAGAGAGAGAGAGAGGGTACTCAAAGTGAACTGTTATGAGCAATTAAGTAGATCTTTTTATTTTGGAAGTGCTATGAATTATTTGGTTATCTCAAAGCAAATCTTCGCCTAAGCAAGTCAATTACCTCGAACGAATTAATCCTTCATTTTATTGGTAATAGGATTTGTTTTGACAATGATTTGAATAAATTTTATTTTAATTTCCAATCACAATTCATACATTGATTCACATCACATACCCACCTGCTTCATCCATGCATCAAGAAACTCTAAGAGTGAAAACTCAACTCAAAATGTTCAAAACCTAAAGCACAAACTAAACAGAAACATCCATAAAGAAAAAAAAAATGAAAATATTCAAGAAACTTAAATCTAAGGAAAAACCTTGAAATACCGAAAGAAGGGTGTGGCCACTAGCTCTTGTAAAATGGGATGCAACACCTCCTTGTTAAGAGAATCCACAGTTTCATAACCACAAGCACAGTCTTCCACGATACCCGTATACTTTCTCGAGTCCTGCAAACCAATGCCCCCAATTATGCTCGAATAAAAAACATAAGCATAAAAACAACGAAAATATGAACTAATTTCAATTTAAGTTTTGAGAAAAGCACCGCTAACTCGCAGGCCTGCTTTGAAATTCGAAAGAAGAAGGCTCTCCTTGGGATCACCGCCGTGGCAATAAGAACAGAAAACAGAGCAGCAGCCGCCCAGCCCCACCGCCGGCACCTACCACCGCCGATCCCATTCCCAGCAGCCTCCATTTTGCCCATTCCGGACGATACCCTGGTTGGCTCAAATAACTCCTATGGCGCTCGAGATGCCGACAAGAAACCCTTCCTTGTAGACGAAGGGGCCGTTTGGATGTATGATTTGAGCAGGCTTTAGCCTAAGGGGGTGTTTGGAATCAGATTTATTTCAAGTTTTTAGTAGGATTTAGGGTAAATCCAGCCAAACGCAAAAAAAAGTCGCGGTAAATCCGGCAAATCCGTAAATCCCGGATTTGCGGATTTACGCCAATTCCCGGTAAATCCTAATCCCGCTAGAAGTCGGATATACGGGATTTGGCTGAAGAAGCGCGCGAAAGGGAGAAACTTACCTTCACAGCGAGCGAGCGAGCTCCCGTCGTTGCTTCAGATCAAAATGTTGCAACGTCCGATCCGACAGGAAGGGAACGTCGTCGAAGGAGCGAAGTCGAACATTAACGAAGGAGCAAAGTCGAACAGCGACGAAAGAGTCGAAGAAGCGAACTCGCGAAGCAACGCGTTGGGAGAAAGTTACCTTCACAGCTAGCGAGCTCCTGTTCTTTCTTCCGATCAAAATGTCGTAACTTCCGATCGGACAGGAGGTAAAGTCGTAGAAGGAGCGAAGTCGAATAGCCCGGAAGGAGCCGAAGAAGCGACGCTTGCAATCTATATACACCTCCTGCAAGGAACCTAAGCCGAGCAGAAACAACGAAAAGAGGATATGAAAGGCAAACCTAGATTATTGATTAACTTAATTAATATAAGATAAATTATTAAAAATTAAGTAAATTAATTAAATAACTAATTGTATAGTTAGTGCATAAATTATTTATCTAATTTAACTTAATTGTATAATTAATAAGTATTATTAATATAATTAGTTAATTAATATAACTTTTATATATATATATATATATATATTACTTTGTACAGAATATATTATTAAATTCATAACACATTAATTTTTATTTTTAATTATATATTATTTTTATTTATCTAATTTAACTTAATTGTATAATTAATAAGTATTATTAATATAATTAGTTAATTAATATAACTTATATATATATATATATATATATATATATATATATATATATATATATATATATATATATATATATATATATAGTGTAATTAATAATTTATAATTAATTTGTACAGAATATATAATAAAATTCATAACACATTAATTTTTATTTTTAATTATACATTTATTTTTAAATTTATAATTATTTTCTTTATATTTAAATTCCTAACTACCATAAATCTTGAAATATGTATCAAGCAATTTCTCATAATTTAATAGGATTTAACATATGACCTACCAAACAATTTTCAGGATTTAACACATTTCGGATTTACTAAATCCAAATTTACAAGATTTACTAAATCCTACTAAATTAAATCACACTTGGGGATGTTTGGTATCGGATTTAAATGGGGATTTACGCTAAATCCTGCCATACGGTTTTTGTGCGCGAGTTAAATCCCGACGATGGATAAATCCCGGATTTAAGAATCTACGGCATAAATCCGGGATTTACACTGCGGATTTATGGGATTTGGTCGAAGAAGGGCGAAAGGGAGAAAGTTACCTTCACATCCAGCGAGCTCCCCTCGCTCCCGTTCTAGCTTCCGACCAAAATGTCGTAACTTCCGATCCGACAGGAAAGGAAAGTAGTCGAAGCAGCGAAGGGAAAGTAGTCAAAAAGCCACGAAGGAGCCGAGAAGCGACGCGTGCAATCTCTACACCTCCTGCGGCAACGAAGCCAAACAGCAACGACGAAAAGACGAAAAGAATAATTTATTTATTTAAAATATTTAAATGCTTAATAAGATAATTAATAATATAATAAATAATTAAAATTAATTAAATAATACTTTAAAATTAATTAAATTATCAGTAGGAGTATTAGTTAAATAATTAATTATTTTAAAAAATTAACTACTTAATTAGATACTTATTAATATAATTAAATATGAATACTTATTAGATTAAGAGATAAATAAGGAGTTTAACAAATAATATTATAATTAGTAATTAAATAATTGTATTATTAAACTAATTTCTAATTAAATTATTTATCATTATAATTTTTTAATGATAATTAAAATTAATAATTAATAATTAACTTATAGTTAAAATGTTATTTAATTTCATAATATATTAATTTTAATTTTTAATTATAAATTTAAAATTTAATGTATAATTAACTTCTTCACATTTCTCATACCAAACAATTTTAAGCATTTAAGTATTTAACACTCCGAGGTTTTACTAAATTCGAATTTACAAGATTTTCGCTAAAATTAAATCCCATTTGTTGCCAAACAGCCCCCTGTAAGAATTTATGTAGGATTTGAGCTGCTAAATGCTGCCAAATGGGATTTGTGCGCTAAATCTGACGGTGGAATAAATCCTCCATTTCCCTCTTTTTGTCGAAATCCTGGATTTACTAAATCCGGTAGTTCGGCGTATTTAGGGCTGTTTGGTATGCGGATTTAGGCGGATTTAAGGCCGGATTTGGGCGAAATCCAGCCAAACGGCCTAAAATGCAAATCCAAATCTCACGGCAAACGAAATCCTCCGTGGACGAAAAATTCCGCCGATTCGCTCTAAATCCCGGATTTCCGAACTGTCTTAAATCCTAAAATGAACAACCAAACAGTCACAAAGTATTTAACTGGATTTATCATGAATGTTACCAAACATTTTTCAGGATTTAACCCCTCAGAATTTCCGGGATTTGGAGGATTTACGAAATCCTACTTAAATGAAATCCTAAATTCTAGCAAATAGCCCCTTAGGGTATTTGGCCAAAAGCGCACGAAACGGAGAAAGTTACCTTCACAGCGAGCCAGCTCCCGTCGTTGCTTCCGATCAAAACGTCGTAACTTCCGATCCGACAGGACCGGAACCGTCGTCCAAGCAGCGAAGTCGAACAGCAACGAAGGAGTCGGAGACTCGTGCAATCTCTACAGCAACGACGCAAAAGAGAAGATAAAAAAGCAAACCCTAGACGCCTCTAAGCTCATTACGGATAAATTTTTAAAAGGAATTAATAGGAGAAAGAAAAACATTAAAAAGTCGTTAACTTTATCTGTCAAGAATCCGGGGCCGGCTGAGAAGAAGAGAAATGTTTTCCTTCCAAACGGCTGCCGCCGGCGCTTTCCAAATGACGGTCTCATTCAAAAAGAAAAATAAATTAAATTAGTAAATTATATTTTAGTAAATTTAATAAATTAAATTAGTTAATTATTTTTTAGTAAAAATAACAAATTAAACTAATAAATTAAATTAGTATAATATAATTAAGTAAAATTAATAAATTAGATTATTGCAAATTTATATACTTTATATATATATATATATATATATATATATATATATATATATATATATATATATATATATATATATATATATATATATATATATATATATATATATATATATATATATATATATATATAATTATAAAAAAAAGCTGGTACCAATTTAATAAAAATATATAGTGGTGAAGGCCAGTCATTATCCATGCTAACGTCTGTCATTACTCATAAATTTTTTTATTTTGATTTTGTTTTTGTCTAATTAATTATTAAATGATTTTCTTTTAAAAATTTATCTTTTTATAAATATTTAAATTTAAAATATAAACTAATTAATCAAAAAAAATATTAAATTTTAATTGAATTTAACACATAAAAATATCAAATAATTTTCAAATTTTAACCCAAATGAAATTCATTAAAATCCGAATTTACTTAATTTACAAAATGTCAAAATCCTACCTGCTGCCGACAGCCCCTGCCTTGAGGACGAAGATTTGAAGCAGAACAATGGGAAATTATACTGTTGACGGCCATTTGTATTCAAACGGCCAATGGTATTCAATGTAAACGACAGCAGAGAAAAATTAAATAAACTGTGGGTTTTTTTAAACAATATATATATATATATATATATATATATATATATATATATATATATATATATTGGGACTAAAAATATAATATAAAAAGAAAATTGGAAATCGCACTTTATGGCCTATGATAGGGAAAATTATTAGGCGCGGACAACGGACCTAGAGGTACGTTAGGATTCCAATAAAATGTCGACACGTGGATATTCAATTGGATTTATTTTTTTACTTTATATATTTAATGTGTTCGCGGAACTTTAAATCAAGCGCATCAAAAGTGCAGCTAAAGCACATGAAAAGTACATGTAAAGCACAATCAAAGCGTAGTAAAAAAGCGCAACAAAAGAGCAGTCAAAACGTAACTAACGCACAGGTAAAGTACATATAAAGTAAAAAAGCGCAACAAAAGAGCAGTCAAAACGCAATTAAAGTGAATGTAAAGTGCAAATAAGCGCATAAAAAGTGCACTATACGTGTTAAATTTTAAGTGGATGTTCAAGCATATTTCTATGTCCGATGTCCGCACCTAATAATTTTTCGTATGATAAAGCATGTATTACATGATAGAAATTCATGTAATTCATGTTTTTATGGAAGCATTAAGTAATGAATATTAATTACGACAATATGTATATTGTATGATTATTATGCATTATATGTTCATAAGATTCCTTGCATGACATTAGATCAAATTGAGAATAAATGGGTGTCTGAATTATTATATAGATATCCAAATATATTTCATAACATGTTCAAAATGTCCCGAGTTATTTTTGTGAGCCTACTTTCTTTGCAGGAATCAGCACACTGGTTACATGAATCTTGCAGAACTATAAATAAATATGTACTTGTAATAAATTTATACACTTTGAGACATGAGTCTATTAGATTAACATGAGAATGTTTTCAATACTGTACAAAGATGATTAGTAGATATTTTTATAGTGATATG
This sequence comes from Dendrobium huoshanense, assembly GCA_016618105.1. Lineage (NCBI taxonomy): Eukaryota > Viridiplantae > Streptophyta > Magnoliopsida > Asparagales > Orchidaceae > Dendrobium > Dendrobium huoshanense. Next base: position 61,293,318 of record CM028358.1, on the reverse strand, counting down.
CAAGTATTAGTTCAGTTATCAATAGAGATTATTGCACAAGTAGATAATTTTTTCATAATATTCCATAACAAAGTATAAATGACACAAGATACATGATTACTTTAAAGATTGCATTGGGGCTATTGATGACATACGCGTCGATGCATGTATCTCCACTGAAGAATATGTTGCTTATATAGAACGCCATCATTCACCAACGCAAAATATAATGGCTCGTCGTGATTTCAATGTGTTTCATGTTTGACACCCAATTGGGAGGGTTCAGCGCATGATGTGAATATATTTCAACGTCATGTGACGGATCTAATATGTAATTTTCCTGCGTCATCTCCAGGTATTCTTAATAAATATAATTAAGCTATTATATATTTTTATTATTCTATATCGTACAAGAAAATTCTACTTAGTTGATGTCGATTGCCCTATACAAAGAGGATTTATGAAGTCTTACTTGGAGATAAAATATCGCAAACCCGGTTTTAGAAGAGGCAATAGACCAATATAGGGATATTTGGAGGTTTTTAATAATAAAAATTTCCACCATAAAGTGTAATTGAACGGGCGTCCAACGTATGAAAAAAAAAGGGGGAATTTTACGAGATACACCTAATTATTCATTTAAGAATCAACGTCTCGTTATCATGGGTACCATGACACAACTATATTCAATGAAATCTATCAAGAAATGATCCTAAATTTGAAAAATATGACGTGATGAAAATTTTGTTCATCATGAGGCATATCAATGTAGAATAGGAGAGCAAGTTGAACAAATTACTGATTTGGCTAAACTTAGAGATTACGCAGTTAAGCAAAATGTTTTTTGTGAATATGATTTTGTAAACTAATTAATACAAATTTCTTAAATATAATTTACTTTGTGAGAAATTGTATGAGTTTAAAATATTATTTACACATTTCATGTATGCTTAAAATATTCAAATTAGATGTTTCTAAGTTCACATGTCCAAATTGATGACATAATATAAATTTGTTCATATTTTTAAGAATCGAACAGGAGCCGGCGGAAGGCATTACCTGTGCTTAACCACTGAAGTGTCCCACACATCCCAATAGCCCATTATTGAAACAACCTTTTTTAAAACTCATTTTTTCATGTAGTGCACATTGGTCTATTGGCTGGGAGCACTGACCACCAATAAAAAGGTCTTGAGTTTTAGCCTTTTGAATGTAATGTGTGTAATTTTGCCTTAATTGGCCTAAATATATATATAAAAAAAAATCTCATTTTTTTTTCTCATTATCTATTTCTAAAGCCCCATTTTATATAAGCAACAATCCAACCAAACGAGGCCTTAGTACTAAAAATAGATTGAACGCAGTTATATCAGAAATTTTTTCTCAACATGGATATAAAGGTTACAATCTCAAACATAAAAAAAAATAATGAAATTTTTTTCAACTATTCAAGTGACCAATATAGTCATACAACTTCACATCCTCTAATTTAATCCTTTTATTTTATAAAATTGACCTCAAATGATCCTTCAAGTAAAAATTGGGATACATAATTGTTCCCCATTCGTCCCTCAATTATATAAAATTGATTCTAATTTAATTTCTACATAAGTATTTCGAATCAATTTTGTATAATTGACCAACTAAAATGAAGAAACATAACACTTTTGATATTAAGGCTTCATTTGGGACAACTTTTTTACGGCTTCTCAAAGCAGTTTTTTAGTACAAGAATTAAAATTTATATACTAAAAAGCTGCTTTAAGATGCAGTAAGAAAGCCATCCCGAACGAAACCTAAATTGGTCACATATGAATAGTTAAAAGATGATATAACATAAGCAAAAGAGATACACACACCTCATATTTTGATTTTTATATGAATTTGGCAATGAAAAATGTAAACCATATGCATGTTTGTATCTGATCAGAATAAAAGAAATGTTATCTACATCTGGTATGAAAAGAATACAGCAGCATAATATCAAACATATTTCAGTTCATATTGCTGTAAACAAGATGTTGGGTTGCTTTAAGCCTCCTAGAATTCTCAACAATTTGGTGCTGCCCATATTAATAAATATTAGGAAATATTCTTGCTCTATATGCTCTTGAGTTGAATCTGAATGTGAACAATATTCTGAAACTGCCATATCTGGAAAGGTTTTAGCACTGTAAATCTATCTAAACATCAGCTCAAAAATTGCAAAAGCCTGTATGTTATAGGCTTCATTTCGGACGGCTTTCTTACTGATTCTTGAAGCAGTTTTGTATTACAAAAATTAAAAAATTTGAACTGATAAGCTGCTTTAAGAAGCAGTAAAAAAGCTGTCTCAAACGAAACAAAATGTTTAGTTTTCTGATAGTGTTACCAGGTTTTATCTGGTCTTTGCTCGTTTCCAGACAATCACAGTGCCTTCTGAATCAGATGATGCTAGCAAATTCTCACCATGATTCCAGGCAACACCTATCACAGGAGATCCATGACCCTACAGAAAAGTTTTAATATATTGTGGTAAGAGATCCGATCATGGAGAGCAGATAAGAGAAATAATGCTTCTCAAGCACACATCTTTTACACCCAGCCGCAGAAAATCATGTATTATGGTCCGTGGACAATTTAGGTGTAGCCATTTTAATCCTGAGTTTTTCTTTTTTAGCGTTGAATTTAGTTTAACAATTTAAGAAATTTTAACATATTTGGTCTTTCAGGCTTCATTTGGGTCAGCTTTCTTTCTATTTTTAAATACAGTTTTTTTTTGCAAAAAAAATTAATTTTTTATTAAAAAACTGCTTTTTTAAATACAGTTTTTTTTTGCAAAAAAAATTAATTTTTTATTAAAAAACTGCTTTAAGAAGCAATAAGAAAGCCGTTCCAAACGAAACCTCAGTCATCTCACTATTCAGAATTGACAAAACTAGTCCTGAGATTCTTCGGCTGAGGAAAGTTTTGATCTTTTAGGATGAGAAATACCGTAAAGATTCTCTATCATGATGAGAGATCCTCTACTGCGTTGAGGAACCAATTTAAGTAACAAGAGAATTGAGATCCTCTCGGGCATATAGCAGAGAAAACCAGTAATACCCCCAGTTTTTGCTTCTTGCGACTAGCTTCTATCAATTCCAGGCTAGTGAGATTCGGAAGGACCAAAAATATTAGGCTTTGATAGATTGAGGGACTACATTGGACACTGAGGAACCTTTAATACTAAAATGAGCGCACTTAAACAGTCTAGGGGCTATGTCCGTTATTTACTCCTGTTGTGGACTAGAATATACGCGGCGATAGAGTTTTAATTGTTCGTCTTAGCGTTATACGGATATCCAGTTCACACACAGAGAACACAAGATTTTTTACGTGGAAAACCCTTGAAAGGGGAAAAACCACGGGGCCTAGCCCAGTTGAAAAGATTGCACTAGAACTTGAGTTGGTTACAATTGGCTGATTTGTCTCTAAGGACGATCAGATTACAAGTAGCAATTGTACAATAGAAGTCCGAGTGTCAAGTAATGGTCTGGCAGTACTTTAGGCCTTAGATGATGATAAGGCAGAAACTTCGGGCCTTAGATGAAGGTCTGGCAAAATGTGAGAATCTTCAATGATGGCCTGGCAAAGATGAGAGCTTCAAGTGAAAGACTGGCAGAGCGTAGAGCGACCGGTGATGATCCGGCGGAGCGACCGGTGATGATCCGGCGGAGCGACGGTGTTAGGTGATGATCCGGTGGAGCACAGGGTGTTAGGTGGTGGTCTGGCGGAGTGACGGCGTTAGGCGGTGGTCCGGTGGAGCACAGGGCGTCAAGTGGTGGTTCGGTGGAGTACAAGGCGTCAGGTGGTGGTCCGGCGGAGTGACGGCGTTAGGCGATGGTCCGGCGGAGCACAGGGCGTCAGGTGGTGGTCCGGCGGAGTGACGGCGTTAGGCGATGGTCCAGATGAGAGCTTCAAGTGAAAGAGTGGCAGAGCGTAGAGCGACCGGTGATGATCCGGCGGAGCGACGGTGTTAGGTGATGATCCGGTGGAGCACAGGGTGTCAGGTGGTGGTCTGGCGGAGTGACGGCGTTAGGCGGTGGTCCGGTGGAGCACAGGGCGTCAAGTGGTGGTTCGGTGGAGTACAGGGCGTCAGGTGGTGGTCCGGCGGAGTGACGGCGTTAGGCGGTGGTCCGGCGGAGCACAGGGCGTCAGGTGGTGATCCGGCGGAGTGACGGCGTTAGGCGGTGGTCCGGCGGAGTGACGGTGTTAGGTGGTGGTCCGGCGGAGTGACGGCGTTAGGCGGTGGTCCGGCGGAGCACAGGGCGTCAGGTGGTGGTCCGGCGGAGTGACGGCGTTAGGCGGTGGTCCGGCGGAGTGACGGCGTTAGGTGGTGGTCCGGCGAAACTCCGGCGGTGGTCGAGGAGGCTAAGGAGTAAGAGCAATCTCCGATCTCTCTCTTTTTTCCTTAAACTCCGGGCGTCCTTTTTCAAGAGAAGAGGGGGCTCTATTTATAGATTTTGGGAATGGCATAGCCCGTAAATAGGTGGAGGATCAAGGGTTAGTTGGGAGTGGTTGAATGGACGGTTGATCTTGAATCCTACGATCGTGCACCGTTCGTTGGACATTTGAAGGTCTTAGAAATGTCGTAATTCGGCGATCTTGGGCTCATTGGATTCGTCTCGTCGAGCCGTTCGATTCGAGTATAAGCTCGTTAAAATCGAAGACCGTTTGATATCTCAAATTGCGGTTTGAACCTTCCAACAGCGCTTCGGGTCCATGATTCAGACCCATTTGGGCTCGGATCGAGTTGAATTTGGTGTCGTTGGGTTCGTATTTCTGAGACGCTCAGTCCGACTGTAAGTTTGCTGAAATCGGAGTTCGGATGGTCTCCGAATTAATTTTTGTAGTTTCCAATTTGATTTTGCATCGAGATTTGCGCCCGATTAAGATAATTTTTTGACGACGTATCAGTTGCCCCCCTATTTTCGGACGTCGAAGCCCCATAAGTCCGAAAATATGTGTCTTAGTATTTTTGCTACAGTACCCGGTTGCGGTTGCTACAGTACCGGTTGCGATTGCTACAGGAACCGTCGGTTACCGCATAACTTCCCCGGTGCTACAGTATCCGATTGCGGTTGCTACAGTGATTTCAGCCTTTTTTTTTTTTTTTTTTTTTTTTTTTTTTTTTGTGAAATAGGGCTGCATGAGGTGTCCCTTAACCGCCCACTTATGGGCGGTTTTATTTAACCACCCATAACTTTTTTTTTTTTTTTTGTCATGGAGGGAGAGAGAGAGAGAGTGGGAGAGTGGGAGAGTTTTTTATTTTTATTTTTCTCTCCCATAACTTTCTCTCTAGCCTATAAATAGACCCCTCATAGGGCCTTAATCCTTGTATCTTCTCCTTCTCCACTCTTCTCTCTGTAGAGGCCTTCCCCTGCCCCTTGGACAATTTCATTGTCCAATAGCAGGGTCCCTCTTTGCGAGAAAGAGCTTTCTTCTCCTTCTCTTCTCTCAGTAGAGGCTTTCCCCTGTCCTTTGGACAATTCCATTGTCCAATAACAGGGTCCCTCCTTGAGCTGAAGATATCATTTTTTCTTCTTCCTCCTCAAGCTGAGGCCTTCCCCTGGTCTTGTGCAGGCGGTATCCCTTGTGCAATTCTAGGGTCCCTCACTGAGTTGAAGAGACCCTTTTTTATTTTCTTCTTCTCCTCTTCCTCTGTCCTTGCTATTGAGGCTTTCCCTCGATTTTTCGTGGCCCCTCTCTTGGCGAGGAAGTTCGAAGATTTCCCTTTCTTCTCTTTTCCTTCTCTCCTTGCTATTGAGGCCTTCCCTCGATTTTTCGAGGCCCCTCTCTTGGTGAGAAAGTCCGGAGATTCCCCTTTCTTCTCTTCTCCCTCTGTCCTTACTATTGAGGCATTCCCTCGATTTTTTGAGGCCCCTTCTCTTGGTGAGGAAGTCCGGAGATTCCCCCTTCTTATATTCTCCCTATGTTCTTTGAGAGATCATCCGGGGTAGAGTTTGACAAAGGATAAAAATCCGACGAAGGGTGGAAATTTGGCGTCGAGTAGAATTCTGACATCCGGTGAAAGCACGGCGAAAGTCCATCGACGGAAAGAAGTCCGACGATGGGTAGAATTTTGCTGACGAGCAGAAGTCTGATGTCGGGTAGAAGTACTGTGTCGGGTAGAAGACCGACGAAAGTTCATCGACGAGCAGAAGTCCGACGACGAGTAGAAGTCTGCTGACAAGCAGAAGTCCGACGACGCGGAGAAGTCCGACGTCGGGTAGAAGTACGGCTTCGGGTAGAAGACCGATGAAAGTTCGTCGACGGGCAGAAGTCCTACGACGAGTAGAAGTCCGCTGACGAGCAAAAGTCTAACGATAGGGAGAAGTCCAACATCGGGTAGAAGACCGACGAAAGTTCGTTGACGAGCAGAAGTCCGACGATGAGTAGGAGTCCGCTGACGACTAGAAGTCTGACGTCGGGTAGAAGACCGACGAAAGTTTGTCGACGAGTAGAAGTCCGCTGACGACTAGAAGCCCGACGTCTGGTAGAAGTCCGATCCGAGGTTGTATGTCGGAGCATTTGTTCGACGACATTAACCTATGTAGAAGAGGTTGGGAGAATCCACCAAGGATGTAAGTCCTATCCGAGGTTGTATGTCGGAGCCCTGCTCGACGACGTTAACCTGTGTGGAAGAGGTCGAGAGAATCCACCAAGGATGTAAGACCTATCCGAGGTTATATGTCGGAGCCTTTGCTCGACGACGTTAACCTGTGTGGAAGAGGTCGAGAGAATCCACCAAGGATGTAAGACCTATCCGAGGTTGTATGTCGGAGCCCTTGCTCGACGACGTTAACCTGTGTGGAAGAGGTCGAGAGAATCCACCAAGGATGTAAGACCTATCCGAGGTTATATGTCAGAGCCTTTGCTCGACGACGTTAACCTGTGTGGAAGAGGTCGAGAGAATCCACCAAGGATGTAAGACCTATCCGAGGTTGTATGTCGGAGCCTTTGTTCGACGACGTTAACCTGTGTGGAAGAGGTCGGGAGAATCCACCAAGGATGTGAGACCTATCCGATGTTGTATGTCGGAGCCTTTGCTCGACGATGTTAACCTGTGTGGAAGAGGTCGAGAGAATCCACCAAGGATGTGAGACCTATCCGAGGTTGTATGTCGGAGCCTTTGCTCGATGACGTTAACCTATTGGAAGAGGTCGGGAGAATCCACCAAGGATGTAGGACCTATCCGAGGTTGTTTGCCAGAGCTCTGCTCGATGACATTAACCTGTGTGGAAGAGGTCGGGAGAATCCACCAAGGATGTAGGACCTATCCGAGGTTGTTTGTCAGAGCTCTGCTTGGAGACGTTAACCTGTGTGGAAGAGGTCGGGAGAATCCACCAAGGATGTAGGACCTATCCGAGGTTGTTTGCCAGAGCTCTGCTCGATGACATTAACCTGTGTGGAAGAGGTCGGAATGAATCCCCCTGGGATTGATCATCTGGTGACTGAGCTACAATAACGATTATGTATTTATTTTAAAACAAGTAGCACTATTGTGCTCTACACAATTCAAACTCGACAAGGCGTGGATAGGCCCCCAGCGATGGTTCCGATTTCCCCCACTATTTGGTGATTATTTATCGACTGCCTTTGTTTGTTGATTCTGCCCCCCAGTCGGACCAACTTCATCTCGAGCTGGGGTATTCTTGATGAATTGTCGGAGATATCCTTGCTGGATCAGTCTCTCAACTTCTTCCTTGAGCTGCCAACATGCTTCAGTAGTGTGCCCACGGCTACGATGGAAGTGGCAATATTGCTCTTGGTTTCCGACGTTGGATTTCAAAGGGTGTGGCCATTTTACGTTCTCCTGATCCCGGATGGCCATTAATACATTTGCTTGGGATGTATTGAGTGGTGTGTACTCCTTTTCTTGACGAGGTTCTTGTCGCGGCTGTGAGGGTCGAGGATGAAGATTGTAGCTTCCTTGCTTCTTCCTTTCTGATGGGGGGTTCTCCATCCCTGGGGGATTTTTACGCTTCCCAGTTGTCTGCTCGAATTGCTTCCTATGAGCATTGATGGCTTCATCGGCAGTGATTTGGGCCTCTACTCGATGGATTAGATCCGCATATGAATGGACCGTTTCTCGCATGAGTGCCGAGTAGAAGGGGCCTGGGCGAAGCCCTCCAAGAAATACACCTCTAAGTAATTCTGGATTTACTCCTGGAATTTGTCGGGCTTCTGTGGAAAATCTTTGAAAGTATTCTTTAAGAGATTCACCATCGTTCTGACGTATCCCTGAAAGATGGGAGGAGTCTTTAATCATTCTTCGGTTGGCGACAAATTGTTCGACAAACAATTTGGCCAATTTAACAAATAGCGGAATGGACCGGGGTGGCAGTGAGTAGAACCATGTTCGAGCTTGCCCTTTGAGGGTAGCTGGGAAGACTTGGCATAAAAGTGCATCAGAGGCTTGTTGGATGTGCATTATGGTTCTATAGTGATCGATATGTTCATACGGGTCAGATGTCCCGTCGTATGAATCGATGTTCGGAAGTTTGAACTTTGCTGGAATAGGGTGTTGAAGGATGGCTTCAGTCAGGGGTGATGACTACTGAAAATCTCTATGACGAATAGATTGTCTTATATTTTCAACGGGGAACTCTTCTCGTACTAGTCTTCGTAATTCATGCCGTAGGGCATTACGGGGGAGTTCGGCGATGTGTCGCCGAGTTAAATCTTCGGGGGCATCCGGAGGAATGTGATGTTGGCGGTCTACCCGCGAAGGATGTGTAGAGCTTGCTGTGTCAGCAAGCTCATTTTCCGGACGTGTTGGAGGACGCATTCTTGATGGTAGAAGGGGAACTTCGACATGAAGAACATCTTCAAATTCTGGTGGGTCTCGAGGAAGAAGTATATCTTCTTGAGGTGCTAGTGTCGGTCCTCGAGTTTCTCGTAGGAGTTGAAGGATCTCATTATGCGAGTCCTCCATCTTTCTGATACGATCTTCCTGGGATTGTCTTGAAGTTCCTTCTCCGATAGGGTTTCGACTACCAGGGTGAAAAGAGGCAGATGCCTGACGTCCTTGATTCAGAGACTGATTCCCGGATTGATGTGAATTGGAGCGAGAGGCTCCCATGATGCGATGGCTACGCCTGTTGGCCATTGAAGGAGTACTAAGTGTAGTGGGATTGATCTTTCCCACAGACGGCGCCAAACTGTTGTGGACTAGAATATACGCGGCGATAGAGTTTTAATTATTCGTCTTAGCGTTATACGGATATCCAGTTCACACACAGAGAACACAAGATTTTTTACGTGGAAAACCCTTGAAAGGGGAAAAACCACGGGGCCTAGCCCAGTTGAAAAGATTGCACTAGAACTTGAGTTGGTTACAATTGGCTGATTGTCTCTAAGGACGATCAGATTACAAGTAGCAATTGTACAATAGAAGTCCGAGTGTCAAGTAATGGTCTGACAGTACTTTAGGCCTTAGATGATGATAAGGCAGAAACTTCGGGCCTTAGATGAAGGTCTGAAAAAATGTGAGAATCTTCAATGATGGCCTGACAAAGATGAGAGCTTCAAGTGAAAGACTGGCAGAGCGTAGAGCGACCGGTGATGATCCGGCAGAGCGACGGTGTTAGGTGATGATCCGGTGGAGCACAGGGTGTCAGGTGGTGGTCTGGCGGAGTGACGGCGTTAGGCGGTGGTCCGGTGGAGCACAAGGCGTCAAGTGGTGGTTCGGTGGAGTACAGGGCGTCAGGTGGTGGTCCGGCGGAGTGACGGCGTTAGGCGGTGGTCCGGCGGAGCACAGGGCGTCAGGTGGTGGTCCGGCGGAGTGACGGCGTTAGGCGATGGTCCAGATGAGAGCTTCAAGTGAAAGACTGCCAGAGCGTAGAGCGACCGGTGATGATCCGGCGGAGCGACGGTGTTAGGTGATGATCCGGTGGAGCACAGGGTGTCAGGTGGTGGTCTGGCGGAGTGACGGCGTTAGGCGGTGGTCCGGTGGAGCACAGGGCGTCAAATGGTGGTTCGGTGGAGTACAGGGCGTCAGGTGGTGGTCCGGCGGAGTGACGGCGTTAGGCGGTGGTCCGGTGAAGCACAGGGCGTCAGGTGGTGGTCCGGCGGAGTGACGGCGTTAGGCGGTGGTCCGGCGGAGTGACGGTGTTAGGTGGTGGTCCGGCGGACTGACGGCGTTAGGCGGTGGTCCGGCGGAGCACAGGGCGTCAGGTGGTGGTCCGGCGGAGTGACGGCGTTAGGCGGTGGTCCGGCGGAGTGACGGCGTTAGGTGGTGGTCCGACGAAACTCCGGCGGTGGTCGAGGAGGCTAAGGAGTAAGAGCGATCTCCGATCTCTCTCTTTTTTCCTTAAGCTCCGGGCGTCCTCTTTCAAGAGAAGAGGGGGCTCTATTTATAGATTTTGGGAATGGCATAGCCCGTAAATAGGTGGAGGATCAAGGGTTAGTTGGGAGTGGTTGAATGGACGGTTGATCTTGAATCCTACGATCGTGCACCGTTCGTTGGACATTTGAAGGTCTTAGAAATGTCGGAATTCGGCGATCTTGGGCTCGTTGGATTCGTCTCGTCGAGTCGTTCGATTCGAGTATAAGCTCGTTAAAATCGAAGACCGTTTGGTATCTCAAATTGCGGTTTGAACCTTCCAACAGCGCTTCGGGTCCATGATTCAGACCCATTTGGGCTCGGATCGAGTTGAATTTGGTGTCGTTGGGTTCGTATTTCTGAGACGCTCAGTCCGACTGTAAGTTTGCTGAAATCGGAGTTCGGATGGTCTCCGAATTAATTTTTGTAGTTTCCAATTTGATTTTGCATCGAGATTCGCGCCCGATTAAGATAATTTTTTGACGACGTATCAACTCCATATGTGATGTTTGTTATTTCTGATTTAGGTTTCGCTTGGGACGGCTTTTTTATTGCTTTTCAAAGTAGCTTTTTAGTGTACTAAAAAGTTGCTTTAAGAAGTAATAAAAAAGCTGTCCCAAACGAAACCTTACTGATTTATAACACAACAAAATAATATGAAGAAGCGCCATATAAGCAGGGGAAAAGTTGGAAGCTGGATGTCTAATTAGTGGGCATGAAAAGCATAAATCAGTAGGAAAAATATTCAGTAAAACAAACCTGCAACTTATTTACACAGGCATGCTTGGGCCGTGTCAAATCATAGAAGTAAACATTTGAATCCTCGCTGCCAGCAACTTCATAAAAAGTAAATAAATTAGTCAATCATATAAAAGTGCTAGGAAAACGAGGCAGAATTTGAATAAAAGTACAAGGAGAGCATGAATTTCTTCCATATCAAACTACCCTCAAATCAAGGCATCCAAAAGGGGAAAAAAAAAGAGCATGGTCATCAATACTATTTTAAAAAATAAGTAATAGAGAAATAATGAGTAACTTTTTCCTTAATTAGCCTTTCATTTAGTACTTTAAAGGTTCGATTGGCCACCTCTATCAGCTTTTATTTCTTCTATTCAACTCTAGCACATTAGTGACTAATAAATCATCAATTGGTTAAGAGGTGAAGATCTTGTTTATTGATAAAATTGCTTATAAGTCTTTTTTTGCTTATTTCCTGATGAGGACATCAAAGATCAACGGCTACGATCGCGTCTATTTATTTTAATGTATTTTATTTGTTATTTGTACTTTTCCATTTCTACCCTCACTTGAGGGCTTTGTTTTATGTTTGCCCTAGGGGCAATTGTGTCTTTTTATTTTCTTTCATGTATTTGGCTATTTAAGCCCTCCCCTTCCTCTTGGAAAGGGATGATGAATTATGGATAATGAAATTTTATGTTCTTGTTGATCTCTTAGTGAGTTCATGAGAGGAGAAGCCCGATGAGGGTAACTTGCAATACCCGTCAATCTTTGAAAGAGTCTGAGGTTCGCGGTTCTTACGATCTCTTTGTGAGTTCGTTAGTTATCTCTATCTTTCTCATATATTCATGTTCATCTCCTTTCTCCCCTCTTCATCCACCCAAGTCTTCCCCTAGCTCCACCTCCCCAAGCCGACGACTATCACCCACCCGATCGCCGGCTTAACCCAACCCTCTCCACAGTTTTCTCCCCCCCCCCCTGCTCCAGCCCGACACCTCCCTTAGCCTCCCTAGCCTCCACGGCTAGCCGCCCGCCCAGCTTCACCCGTCGGCCATCCCTTAGGCCGACGCCCACCAACCCCTACCGCCCCCTCATTTCCTCCTTGGAATAAAGAAATTTCCTAATTAGGAGAGGCTCACAATTAATGATAATTCAAATTCAAAATTTGAATTTGAATTAGCATTAATTAGTCCGTAAAATCGTCCCTCCAATTAAGCCAATAACCATTAATTTAAATCTGAAATTTAATTTCAAATTTAAATCAATTAATCACTTAATGCTCCTAATTAATGACAATTCAAATTCAAAATTTGAACTAGCATTAATTACTCCTTAATTTACTCTCCCCATCTCTCTCCTTTTTTAATTGCCACTCTAATGGTAATTAACTCTCCCTCCCTCACTTCCGCATGCTGTCCCTTCCTTTTCTAGCAACTTTCCTCGCTGTCCTGCCTCCCGGAAAGCCACAAGTTGCTGCCCAAAGTGTCCAGCAGCACCACAAGCAAACCAAATCCTTGCTGACCCTGATTGGGTGCTGTCCAGGGTCTGTCCAAGACCAAAAACTGCTGCTGTCCAGGAATTTGTTGTCCATACAATTCTGGTTGCTGTCCAGAATTCTGGGAAGTCAAAACTAATGTCAAATCCCTCATAGTGGCTATCCAGTCACCCCTAGTGTTGTCCAGCAAGCCCAGCAGTTTTGTGATGTTGTCTCGACGTTCAGAAGACCTCCAATCGCCGACCAGAAGGTTCCCAAGCCCTGAAAGATGCTGCCCACTCTCTCAAGCACCTAAACGATCACCTCGGGGCCTCGAATCTACTTCCCTTGGGTAAACTCTTCCCCCGGATCTTTTATCTTCGTAGTGACTCTCAATTTTGGTCTAGTAAATTCATTAAGATCATGTTAATGCTTCTCCGCTAAAACCTAGTAATTAGAAGAGTTGTGTGAGGGATCTTTCATAGACTAATCTTATTATTAGTATTGGAATTTATTGTTGGAACAATCCATGTATGCAAAGTAAGCTTTATTTGACTATTTAATGATCTCAACCTCTGTGCATGTGAGATAACCTAAGCTAGGTACCACTTTAATATTTATTTTATCGTTCAATTCCGCATAAGATCTTGCTTATTATTGCCTCTAAATCTAAACATGCAAACTTCATTAAGAAAATCATTTTCGCATGGGATTGTTTCACATCATCTTGGTATCAGAGCATGGTCACCATGCTTGACATGTTTAGAAAGCATCCTAGGGTCTAGCTTCTCGTTGTAGTTCTAAACTTGCATGCATATCATTGCGTAGATAGAATTTTTTTCACTGTTTTCATTACTGTTTTTTTTTTTTTTTTGCATTTCCTGCAAGCATCTAGCTGAGTTAGTTCATTTTAGCTAGCATATTTGTGTTGGCCTTTGTTTGTAAGGTTCCTAAGTGTTTAGAGCAACTACACCTTGATTTAACACTGCTGTCCTCATTGTTCCTGCAGCTGTTAGACGTTGTTTAGGGAATCTAAACACTTGTTTGGCTGCTGCCTTTTAATTCCTGCAGTGTTTAGAGGTCGTTGGGAGTCTCTGATTGAAGTCCTAATTGCTGTCCACACCTTACAAGTCTCCCTACACACTTAGGTTATTATTCCTAGTGGTGTTACATTGCTGTCCACTCAAAAACTGCACCATCTAGAGGCATTTAGAGCTTGTCCACATAGCATTTAAGTGTTGTTTCCACCTCAGATCCTACCCTAATCACCCGTGTGACTCCACCCCTTGCTGTAATTTGCTGTCCACTCAAAAACTGCACCGTTTAGGGCCGTTAGAAGCTTGTTTTCTTCGAGTTTAGGTGATGTCCTTAACTTTACAACCTTCCTAACTGCCTAGATTTCTTAAACCACCTTTGTAGCTTACTGTCCGAACATTTTCTGCACCTTGTAGTGAGTCTAAGTGAGCCTAACTTAATGTCTAAATGACGTCCCTTACACCTAATCGTCGTTGAGTGTCACTTGACGCTTTCCAATGGACCTGATAAGACTCCAAAAGAGTTTAGATGACATCGTTAACCTAGTGGGCAATATGACTAGAATTATGACGGAGAAACTCGTTGATGATCCCCACTCTAATTACATGCCCCACTCAGCTTATCACTCGAGACCTGAGCCTAAGCCTCCACGACCTCACTTAGAGTCACCTTATCGTCTGCCTACCTTTGATGGTTCTTTGGATATTTACTGCTTTAGAGAATGGGTTAGACAACTAGATGACTATTTTGAATCATGTCATATCCCTGAGTCCCACCAGATTAGCATCGCTAAGTCTCACCTTAAAGGTCGAGCTCCTCAATTTTGGATAAAATTTGAATATCATAAAGAGTCTCGCGGTGAGTACCTTACTTGGAAAGAATGAGACGAGAACTTAATTTGAAATACCGACCCCCCTACTAGTGACTGTCGTCTAGAGCATCACCCTACCTCTTTCGTTGGAACAAACCATGGACATCACTATAGTCGAAACCAACCTTCATTTAATAACATCAGGGTTGCTGCCCCACCCTGTAGGTCTTCACCTAACCTTAATGGCTGATCCTCTATTGGGTATTTTGATAGATCAACCTCTTATGACTCCCCACTGAGACCCACTTCTAGCAATCCCAGTCAACCTTTAGCCTCCCCAGTCCCTGACCCTACGAGTGTAAGTTTAATAAAGAAAGGCATTAAGAAGAAGAGGTCCCCTGAACCTGAGACTGAGTACATCCATTTCATGGATGCTAATGATATCACTGATAACAAAGATTTCTTTGAGGATGAGACTGAAGTGATTGAGTTAGACTCCCGGCCTGACTTAAACCATGATTTAGAAGGTCTAGAACCTTTTAACCTTGATACCTTAGCCCATCTAGAGTCTAATCTCATTAATGATATCCCTTTGGATAAGGTCTGCCTGGATGATATTAATTTGATCCCGAAAGAAACTGATCTGACCTTGAACACAATGAAATTAGAATCGGAAGATTCTAATTTAATTACTAAGATGAATTTGGATAATTCTGATGGCGACTTAGCTAATCTCGAGTTGGAAGTAAGTCAATCGAATTTGTCACCTGATTCAAGTGAAACAGAACCTACGGATTTTAGGGTTAAAACCAAACCTGATTCTACTTTGGAAGACAGTACCTTGAGTCTGAAAGTTTTTTAGCCTGATTTATACAATGAGTCTCCTCTTGTTTCATTAGAGTCTAATTCTAGAGCTGTTCATTTAGATTTATATTTGGCCGAGTTTGTCATTCATGATTCATTCATTTTGCCCGTCTTAGCCTTGTCCTACCATGATAAGGATCATCTCTATCCTAGTTGGATGAATTTGTTCGATTACACTACTACCACTAGGAGACCACTGTCGACCCTAACTGAAACTACCTACAGAAGTGTCCTGGTAGCTAAGAATGTCTTCATTTCTCCCCCTACACCAGTTCCCTTAGACCGAACACTTTAAAACCCCTCTTCTTGTGACTCATCCACTTTGTCTAGCTATGTGCTCGTGTGAGTTAGTATGTTGTTACGTGTGTTTTGTAGTCTGTTGTCTTCCAAAACTTCTTTGTTTAAAATTTATGTGTGAATTCATATTTCATTCATCTTGCATATCAAGTTTCTTGCACCACCTCATGTTCATCTTGTTGAGTCTTGAATTTTAAACATATGAATTCGCATAGCACATGCCGCATTTACATTACATCTGCATGACTTTCTTAAGAAAATTGCACGCCTAACTGAATAGAGCAATAATAAGTATAAACTTTATGCATATTCTAAACGACAATTTAAATCTATTAAAGTTGGTAACTCAGTAATGGTGCGGATTCATCCGGGAAATTACATGCTAGAAGTGCGGGATCATTTAGAATAGTCAACAAAATCAATAACAACGCTTGCGTGGTGGATCTGCTTGCAGAGTTCAACATTCATTCATTTTCTAACATAAAAGATTTAGCAGACTTTGAAGGTCCGGAGTTAAACCCCCAAATCCAATTCAAATTAAGTCTTGTGTGACCCCACCTTGTGAGAACCCCAAAGCCTACCTCCACTCCCAAAATTATTCCCAAAATTCATATAGCGGAGAAGGTTGACATGATTCGTAGTGATGATATTATTTCCACAAAAGATGGTGGACGAAGAAGATAGTTGACTAGGTGAAGAGGTGAACCAAAGTTAGAGGATGCGTGGTCAGAGTGTGAGGAGCTACAACAGATAAACCTAGATGCACGATGAGTTTTTGAGACACCAACTCGACAGAGTCGAGTTTTTCTCCCACCAGGGGAGAATGATGAGGACATCAAAGATCAACGGCTACGATCGCGTCTATTTATTTTGATGTATTTTATTTGTTATTTGTACTTTTCCATTTCTACCCTCACTTGAGGGCTTTGTTTTATGTTTGCCCTAGGGGCAATTGTGTCTTTTTATTTTCTTTCATATATTTGGCTATTTAAGCCCTCCCCTTCCTCTTGGAAAGGGATGATGAATTATTGATAATGAAATTTTATGTTCTTGTTGATCTCTTAGTGAGTTCATGTTGATCTCTTAGTGAGTTCATGAGAGGAGAAGCCCGAAGAGGGTAACTTGCAATACCCGTCAATCTTTGGAAGAGTCCGAGGTTCGCGGTTCTTACGATCTCTTTATGAGTTCGTTAGTTATCTCTATCTTTCTCATATATTCTTGTTCACCTCCTTTCTCCCCTCTTCATCCACCCAAGTCTTCCCCTAGCTCCACCTCCCCAAGCCGACGACTATCACCCACCCGATCGCCGGCCTAACCCAGCCCTCTCCACAGTTTTCTCCCCCCCTGCTCCAGCCCGACACCTCCCTTAGCCTCCCCAGCCTCCACTGCTAGCCGCCCGCCCAGCTTCACTCGCCGGCCATCCCTTAGGCTGACGCCCACCAACCCCCACCGCCCCCTCTCTTCCTCCTTGGAATAAAGAAATTTCCTAATTAAGAGAGGCTCACAATTAATGATAATTTAAATTCAAAATTTGAATTTGAATTAGCATTAATTACTCCGTAAAATCGTCCCTCCAATTAAGCCAATAACCATTAATTTAAATTTGAAATTTAATTTCAGATTTAAATCAATTAATCACTTAATGCTCCCAATTAATGACAATTCAAAATTTGAATTAGCATTAATTACTCCTTAATTTCCTCTCCCCATCTCTCTCCTTTTTTAATTGCCACTCTAATGGTAATTAACTCTCCCTCCCTCACTTCCGCATGTTGTCCCTTCCTTTTCCAGCAACTTTCCTCGCTGTCCTGCCTCCCGGAAAGCCACAAGTTGCTGCCCAAAGTGTCCAGCAGCACCACGAGCAAGCCAAATCCTTGCTGACCCTGATTGGGTGCTGTCCAGGGTCTGTCCAAGACCAAAAACTGCTGCTGTACAGGAATTTGCTGTCCAGACAATTCTGGTTATTGTCCAGAATTCTGGGAAGTCAAAACTGATGTCAAATCCCTCATAGTGGCTATCCAGTCACCCCTAGTGCTGTCCAGCAAGCCCAGCAGTTTCGTGTTGTTGTCTCGACGTCCAGAAGACCTCCAATCGCCGACCAGAAGGTTCCCAAGCCCTGAAAGTTGCTGCCCACTCTCTCAAGCACCTAAACGATCACCTCGGGGCCTCGAATCTACTTCCCTTGGGTAAACTCTTCCCCCGGATCTTTTATCTTCATAGTGACTCTCAATTGTGGTCTAGTAAATTCATGAAGATCATGTTAATGCTTCTCCGCTAAAACCTAGTAATTAGAAGAGTTGTGTGAGGCTTTCATAGACTAATCTTATTGTTAGTATTGGAATTTATTGTTGGAACAATCCATGTATGCAAAGTAAGATTTATTTGACTATTTAATGATCTCAACCTCTATGCATGTGAGATAATCTAAACTAGGTACCACTTTAATATTTATTTTATCGTTCAATTCCGCATAAGATCTTGCTTATTATTGCCTCTAAATCTAAACGTGCAAACTTCATTAAGAAAATCATTTTCGCATGGGATTGTTTCACATCATTTCCTTATATAAGGTAGCTTCGTAATTAGGGCCCCAACTATTAATAGGTGATTTGCCTATAAATACCCTAAGCCTTATACTGTGAAAGAGGTTTTCGGAAGAGTTAGTTTCGAGTTATACTGAGTTTGGGGGAAAGAGTACCCTACTTTGGGGTTAATTTCTTAAGTTTGGAGAGATGAGAAGGGGAGAAGATAGTAGCAGAGTTCAAGTTTTGGCCGCAATCAATCACCAAAGCTTCTATCCTTTCTCCTCATCTATCTTGGCCCTAACATTACAATTTCAAGGGATTATCCAACGAACTATTGCAACAGAAAAATTTATTCCAATGGATTAGTGGTCATAGTGGAGTCTCCAAGATTCAGCAAAAAATTAATTCCAACACTCTATAAACCATCGCTTGGGTGGTTGGATTTTGCCAAAAAACTGATAGGTAATTGCGGTGAACCTGAGAGTTTGTATTTTTTGCAATGAATTTTGCATTAAAGGCATTGAAGCTCTAATGTGACCGTAAGACAATGAATTAGTGAATTTTGAAATTATGTGTTCATTCATGAGAATAGAATTTATGATGAACAATTTAAAACATATTGTTTGGACATCTCTAATGAAGTTTAAATATTGTACTCTAATCCTTGCAAGGAAGATGAACGGACTTAAATATGAGACTTATGATTCTATCCTATAAGCAGAGTAGTCTGCTTGAGAGTATCATGTAGTTATGTCGGTGAATCTAATTTTTGAAAGAGAAGGTTTGCAAATTTTCAAAGCGATTGAACCTTTTTCAAAAAATAATTGCACGATCTTAGGGTGGAGTGAACTTGCATTCAACATTTTTTAATCCCCAGAGCATTCTCAAATGTTAAATTCAAGTATTTAGCACATTCGCGAGAGCACATGCAAACAAATTTAATTTTTAATAGAGTTTGTAGACTTTAAAATGATTGCAAGTTTATCTAGCAATTAGATGCTCTTCAGAGCAAGAGGATTTTGGGTTCGTCCACACTCTTTGACGCATTTGTGAATTTTACAGTATGTTTACACAATATACTTGCATATTTCTTAGTGAACTCACAAGACACGACGCACCTACATACTTGCATGATCTTCAATGCACTTACACAATGCACAAGCATGCTCATCAGTACATTTGCCACTATTTTTGTGTGTTTGCACGTTTTTTATTCATTTATAGCATACATTTGAAGAATGTGCGGATAAAATTGCTTTCGGTCATTTGGTGCATCATATACACCCTATGAAAATAGTCATGCAACTCATGAAGCGAAATAATGCACTACACTGTCTCATTTGAAAAAATTTCATTCATAGGATATATTATTCATTCAAGTCACGGGGTGCGCCAGGTTTTTCAATATGCAAGTCACTTAAGTTACTTATGCAACCCATGATTTGCAACAAGTTGGATCATTATATAAGGAAATCATTTAGGTAAATGCAACTGTTTGAGATATGTAGGGGTCTAACATAATAGATATTCACGTGAACGCATTATGTTTTAGAATTTGCATGTGACTTTGCATTTTTGGATTCATTATTGGTCACACTTTGTCCACTAGTGTGCATATTGCGGATTCAATAGCCATGTCACAAGCTAAAATCCTTCGCATGCATTAAAATGATGTGATTTGTCTGTATGTGACTTACACTTTACTCAAGAAGGCTCCACAGAGAGCAGCTCCGCAAGTTCCTTGTAGGTTCAGTTTGTGTTTAGTTGTAGATATATATATTTTTCAGCATTTTTATTTTCACCCCCTATAGCCTTTCATTTTGTTCGTTTTATCAATTTTGATGCATGTATAATTAAGAGGGCTCTTTTATTTTATTCTTTTTTGAATTCTTGTAGTGTCAAATGTCACCTATGAGTTTCCTTTGTCGCACCAAGGAAAGCGTGCACAAGTTTTGCTCGTCACACCAAACACGTTGCTATCAGGATTTTGAGAACATTAAGTGTGTGCGAGCGTACAAGGTGATGACAACATCGAAGCGATGCAACAAATTTTGCAAGGTGAGTATATATATTATATAGAATCAATTATGTTACAGTCACATTCTATGCAGGATCAAGCTATTATTAAGATGACAAGTTCATCAAAAGGACGACATTAAAACATATCATACTCCGCACAAGATTAAATTTATAGTAATTTGAGCTTACTAGATAATAGCCAATTACAAATCTGGACATAAACCCAGATTAAAGATCTCATGATAATTACAAGGATTAGTTAAGATTTCATTAAATAATGAGCATCATATTGCGTCATGATCCGTACCTATGAATTCCCCTTTCTCAAGGGAAAGAAGGGGGCAAAACGAAGCGCGGATGCTATGTCGCCTTGGAGAAAGCTTTAGTGAGCATAAAAGAGTCAGATAGCCTTGTATCTCCAAGGCTACACTGCATGAACCAAAATTCAGTTTAGTAACTAGTAATATGCACCAATAAGAATCATATATGATATGCACGGATAAGTATCAATTATGATATGCACCAAGATTAATAACCTGAAGAAACAAAGATTGCCATCTTGAGCACACACAAGAAGCACAGGGCACCGAGCTACCAAAGAAA
The DNA here is from genome assembly GCA_016618105.1 of Dendrobium huoshanense. Taxonomy (NCBI): domain Eukaryota; kingdom Viridiplantae; phylum Streptophyta; class Magnoliopsida; order Asparagales; family Orchidaceae; genus Dendrobium; species Dendrobium huoshanense. Next base: position 61,272,625 of record CM028358.1, on the reverse strand, counting down.
ATGTACGATACTGCACCGTTGTAATTGGAGACTTGCTCCTCATACTCCTATTTTTATGTGACCTGGATATGGATCCTGTATGGGAGTTGACGCTGACAGTGTATATGCATCCCTGTAAATTTTGCAACGTTCTGTGCATATATTAGCTTAAGCAAGTAACTTGAACTCCCATGTTGATAAGAAAGCATACTTGTGCATCTCCACAGAAAATAAGTTGTCCGGTATGATCATTGTCCATAGCTGTCAATTCCTTATCAAAGTAAACTTTTTTAATAACTCGACCAGTGCTAAAATTGATCATCTGAAAAAACAAGACGCATGAGTGATGAAACGGTCAACACAAACTGATCAATAAAAAAGATAAAAATACAAAGGAACTTAAGGAATCATAAAAACAAAATTTATAGACAAATAATTGAGTTAATCTACCATATTCTAAAATAAAATAAGTGACATGACAGTAAAGAAATATCAAGTATTCTTGGAATATAACCGTGTGGGATAAGATGCTTACATTGATTTCCTTATTTGCATTGCCAACAAAAAGTAAGTTGTTATTTACCTGAAAAGTGAAAACAGTAAGAGCAAGCTCTGGGTGAAACACATAAAAAAACAAGTTATAGTAAAGATGACATCATATTAAATTCCAAACAAAATTTTGCCCATCCAAATTTTTTCAGCACAAGAGAATTGAATTCATAGATGTTTCTTTACAAAACTGAAGAAGATACAGAGCTATGGTTTAAAAAAAAGTACATATCACAGTTAAAGTTCCATGATACTAGTTCGAAAGGATAATTTTTAATCTTTTCATGAAACAAACCACCATCATACAGGAACTACTCTGCATTACCATCTTTGTAACAAGTCTATTTACGGGATTTAGTATTGATGAATGCCGGCACAATCCAACAAATTACTTCAACCATAGCAGTTTTATTTTATATGGTTCACAATGCTTTCACAAAAACAAAGTAGCTGATCATTGTGGTCTTCATTAACCTTAGCCCAATTATGCAAAAACAGTAGCCCTAGCTGATATAGGAGCAAGCAGCAAAAGATTTATTTGGTTCTCCCGAATCATTCTGATACAATCTCTTTGACTCAACCACCCTCCAGTTCCATCTTCTCATTCCACATTTACAAAACCAAACAGCACAATTCAATTCATTGAGTGCCAACATTCACCTGACACAATTTCCTCTTTATAACATAATTCCCTCGCCGTCTTAGTTTTATAATAAGCAATCTCAGTTCTCTGTTAAGTATGAGCACGTACAAGGACCTATTATATCAATATTCTCACCACCAGAACGGATAAGAAACACATACTTAGATGATGCAACTATTATTCATGATTCCAGTTAAACCATTAAATGACCACAACCAATTTATGCTTTAGAAAATTCAAACACCATATTAAATTGGGTAGCAAGTGCTTCCTCTTAATTTAAAATTTAGTCCAAATGCTTTGGCATAAGGTAACTCCACTTTATTTGTGCAGAAATTCATACTCGTTATATTTTTACTCTTTCAAATATGCCACGCCACTATCCGGTTTGAAAAATGTGTGGAATGTTATAAACAATAGGGAATATTGATTCTTCTTTCAAAAAAAATATCGTCGATGATATCCAGGAACACAAAGGCCATCAACGTTACTATTATGACTGGGTAGACTGCAGGATGGGTTTGTTCCATTCATGAAACTTTGAATTTGAAAACTAATTACTATTGGATATTGTTGGTTAGTCATATTTAACCATGGAAGATTGATATCTTAATACCAAGATTAAACACAAAAAGGCAAACACAAACCCTACAAATTAAAATTTACTGCAGCAAAGACAAAAACAATATAATTGTATCCTTATCCTTACCGGGTGAAACCTTATGCATAATTGAGAAGATGTCCCGTATATGACTCGAATACAATGACCTTTAGAAATCTCCCAGACTAGGACAGTTTTGTCCAAAGAGGATGAAGCAATGTACTGATTATTTGATGAAAAATCAAAATCTGTAATCTAGTTAGTCATTCATATCATACCTACATAAAATACAAGCTAATGCTACCAGGATTATAACAATATTGGGTTATATAACACAAGTCATAGAATTTGCACAAAGAAGATTTAAATATAAACTTTGAAACTAATGTGATTAAATCCAATAACTTGGCAATAAAATAAGTAAAATGATGAATTGAAGCTTCAAATGTTAATTATGTGGTTGCTTCGTATGATTAGACCATCAAAGGAGCTTCCAAAACAAGGAAAACTACCTTTTTCTGTCAGCAAACAACTTTCCTAGACTGAAATTTACAATTCAAATGCTTAAGGACAGTAAGAAGTTTAAGAACATTTGATTTTACTTTCAGCTAAAATGCAGAAGATTTCATTAATTTCACAACATTTTTCAGTTCTGGATTCAATCGGAGGAATAGATGAATAAAAAGAAATCATAATAACTCCATATATGAATAGGCTTTCAGACAATCATGGTATAACAGTTTTGTATCCATTTTCTCAAAGGAGATTTGACAACAAGGAACACTAAGTTGTTCTGGTAGCCAACAACTTGCTGAGGGATGATGAAGAGATGAATAGAATTTGCGGTAGGAAGGGAAAGACTGCCTGGAATCACACCGGTAAGGTTCCCTTGGCATGATATAGTTATTCATATTCATAATGAAAAATAGAGCTTGATTAGTAATGAAATAACACCATGCGCTTCGAGCCTAAAAAATACCTACTAAAAAAGTATCTTTTGCTTAGGATATAAAATAAGTAAACATTCTTGATGTAGAAGAGTTTTGCTGAACACCCCAGCTTCTCCTGTCTTAATTATGTAGACATCTTGACAATTGTATGGACCTCTTGAAGCTTCCAATATCTCTTTGTATGGAGACTTCACGCCTTACTGTTTCTACCAAATCGCATTCTTATCCATGAAGAAAATTAATATATGATCATTCATGTAATACATCAGGTGCTTTCCTTAGGCATAAAGTTACTTCAAGCCCAGCTTAACTACCTAGCAAATACCTAGAAAAGAAGCAAAATATTTTATGCCAAACTAATGAAATATGATACACCTCTTGATATATTGCTAATGATGAGGACATCGACAGACGCTACCGACATGTTTATCGCCGGCGAAACCGCAGATCGACGGCTACGATTCAGCGTCTCTACTTCTGATTTTGATGTCATGATGTATTTCTTTATTATTATCTTTTATTTACTGTTTTCCCATTTTACCCCTGTGGGGAGTTGAGTCTTATTGTAGCCCAAGGGGCATTTGAGTACTTTTGTTTTCTTATGTTTGAAGACCTATTTATAGGGGTCTCATGCTTTGTATTAGGGTTAATGAATTATTGAATGAAAATTGAGTTTTTATTTCTTCTTACTCTTCTTGCATGAGAGCTAGAGAGAGGTGAGAGAGATAGCCCAAGGTGAGGGCGAAAAGCAACACCCACCAGTCATTGGAAGAGTCCGTGGCTCGTGGTTTATCCCCGACATCCCGCTCCTTGTCATCTTCTCCAAGACCCGCCGGCCCAAACTTCCCCAACCCGCCGGCCACCATTCCTCCCCCCCAATTGCCGCCGGTGAAACTTCCTCCTCCCCAACCTCTTCCTTCTCATCCTCTACAACGGCTAATTTCGAAATTCGAAATTTGAATTTCGAAAACTTTCCAAATTTGGAATTTCCAAATTAGGAAAGTTTTAAATCCGGTTCATAACAAAATTTCAAAATTCAAAGGATTTCAATTTAATCCTTCATAAATGTCATGAGCTGATTTGGAAACTATTTACTTACTCCCACACCAAACCCCCTCCTCTAGAAGCCGCCGGCCACCTTGCATGAGCCCTCCTTCATGCCACCAATTAATGCATTGATTACCCCACTAATTTGAAATCAATTTCAAATTAATTCCACCCTTAATTTCATTCAAAATCTGAATTAAATTTCAGGTTTTTGAATTGAAACCCCTCCCTCCCTCTATGGAACCCGCCGGCCTCCCCCTTTGATGGGCAACATTAATTGCTCATTACTCTCTCTTAATGGCATTTGAAATTTGAAATTAAGTCCAAATAATTCCCTCCTAATTTACTAAAATCTGAAACTAATTTCAGATTTGAGTAAATCTATTGCTACTCTCACCTAACCTAGAACCCCTCTCTCAAAACACCCACCCCCTCTCTCTCTCCTTGGCCGAACACCTCTTCTCCTTGGAGATCCCGCCGTCTACCCCTCCTCTCCTTGAAGAAATTTCCACGCCAAGCATGTATGGCGGATCCGGAGCTTGAGTGGGGTATAGTTTTCCAAGCCGAACGAAGCGTCGACATCCTACGGTCGCCTTGCTTCGACGTAGGGTTTGAAGACGAAACTACCGTGGAGGAATACGTGGATAGAGTTGTGCCAATCCTTGCAAGCATCTACGACCGAAGACTTTCAAAGCGCACTTGGAGCCTCAACGGTCGTCTACGACTTCCATCCCAACCGGCAACTTTTCCTTCGACGAAGTTCTTTGGCGCCCTCTCCATAGTGGTAACTTCTTTCATCTCTTGGATCTTCTATCTCCGCCAAAAGTCCACCAATCTTTGAGTGATACGGCCTCAAGGTGAAATTCTCGTTGTTAAAACGTAGGGTTTTGTTACTTGTACTTCGCATTTAATTCCCTTGGATTTTGAATGAACTATTTTGGTTAATCTCAAGTGCATCTCTTTGGCCTAAGCAAAGTTAATGTTTCTAATCCTTAAATCTATCTTGCATGATCCACATAAACTTATAAAAGCAAGCTTTTAACAATTCTCTTTTAATTTCGATCGTAACTCCTAGTAGTTTCACATCAGCTAATCTCCAGCATTTCCTTGCATTAATTGAGAGGATCTCTTGAGCATTCCAATCTATGCATCACAATTCACCATTTATTTTGAAATGCAGTTCACACTTATTGAGACAATGAAGGTAATTAAGGAGTTGTTTTGTAGCAAATATCTAGGATACTTGAGCATTTCAAATGCACTGTAAATTGAATGCATTGTATAATGATTTCTTTAGGTTATTTGTAAAATAAACACATGAAATCCTCCCCTTTTTTATTTTTATGTCTTTGGTTGGTTGCAAAATTTGATCTTCATCTTATTCCAGAGATGACAGAGATGATGCTGATTAGCATGGCAGGGATGGCACGAACAATGGTTGTGGACACCTAGTCAAGGTTGGGGTGGTGGGGTGCGCCATGTTCAAGTTATCGGCATGCAGTGTCAGAATGGTGGTGCAAGGTAATCTTGTTGTTGTCAAGAGAGAAAGAGAGTTCAGGTCGCGAGTAGTTCGGCAAGTGATAAAATACTTTCTATTATCTTTGCTCCATAAAAAAACACCCTAAAAATCAACATGCATGCATTCCAAATATAATACACTACAAATACCACAAAATAAACAACTTCTGGAAAAAAAAAATGTGCATTTGATTAGATTCTCTAATATAAATCTGTCTCGATGGAATCAAATCCTCAAAAATCCCAAGGGAAATTAAAAATAAAAAAATGAAATTGAATATGAACACAATAACAAAATAGTACCTTCTAGAAGGCAGTACCCTGGCCGAAATTGTTTTTCCAAATTCCTATATTTTTCCCTATGAAACTATCAACTCATTTCACTCAAGGTAAATCAATAAAAATAATATACAAGGACATCATAATTAATCCAAATAGCCAGCCTGTTTTTTTAAGCATAAAAAAAAAAAAAAATAACTTCACTGACAACGTAATCCACCACCCCACAATTCTTTTTTAAATATGAATTACTGGGAAAAGCCATATTGTACTCTCATAATAGGATGAAGATAATTTTAAACACAATTTTACGCTTCCCTGCCATGCAGGTAACCAAGTCCCTAGAATTATCTTGCAATACTTGCCAGCAGATTTCTTTTTTCCTCTTAATATTTGTGATACACATGACACGGCAGGAATTAAATGTTCTTCCAAATTTATAGGTGTTAACCATTACAACACTATGCCCATCCCATTCTCGTGTAAAACCTCATAGTCACCACGTAACCAAATCAACAACAACAGTTATTCCTTCAACAGGACTCTCGTAAAAATCCATTCACTATATATCCAATCTTCCCTTGAGAATAACATAAAAGGGTATTTACCACATGTATCATCCACCCGGACCAAACCAAACCTTAATTAATCAGGCAAATTTTTTGTTTATAAGGAATTTTTACAAGGCTTGAAGTAAGTTTGTGCAAGTAGAAATGAACCTGGTAAACTATGGAAATCATAAATAATTTATCATGATGAATGAACAGACTTTGGAAGAAATTCAAAAGCATGAGTCAATGACATTTTCTGAATCCAATGGGAACAAAGAAAAACAAATAAGGATTTATTACCCTTTACATCCCTATATATTTGCTATCTATCATAATCTACCTAAATGCAAAATATTACACAAATATCTTCATTTATTCAGATGTAAAAACATAACCACTCACCCCTTAACAAAAGACAGTATTTTCTAACAGCTCTCAGTACAATGCAAACAAAAAAAGACTATTTGTTTTTTTTTTAATTACATTAAATTCCAAAACACTCCAAAGCCTACAAAAGAGTAGATCCTAAGCAAAAACAGCTAGCTTGCCAATTTAGAATCCAAGCTTTTTCAAGCAGCTGATATTCAGAAATAAAGGCACAAGCAGCACATATAACTCATAAGGCCAAGCTTTGGCTTAAATATACATAAACCTCTGTTGCTGAATCTAATATTTTCGAAGATCTACTATTTTCAAAAGATTCACCCAATGTAACTTTGAAAGCTTAGATCCCAAGTAACGCAAAACAATCATTATTAGCATAAACATTTCAATATATCAGGGAAATGAAAAATAAGGAAATTTCAAGAAACTCTATACATAATGTTTCATTCAGGAAGAAAAGTAGAAAACTGATGTAGCCGAGTCAAACCGGTAATAGCTTTTGAATGTCCTTTTAGGAGCTGAATTACTGAAGGAGACTCTGATACATGACAAACAGTAAGACTTCCATCAGTGGCACCATATGCAAGTAAATCAGAACTCATATGCCCAAATTTTAAGATGGTAACTGGAAAAAACCATTCAATTAATTAATGTCCTTTGGAAACTCGTTTTATCATTGAATAGAAATCATATAAAAAGAAGTATATTAAAATGATTTTTTTTTCATTTAACATAAATAACCTGAAGCTTTGCAGTTGTCAAAGATGCAATGCATCCCAACAAAAGAATATGCAGGCTCAACAAGCCCAAACTGGTGATCTGCATCATTTGAACTAAAACTTGAGCGGTGACCAACTGATAAACCGAAACCTCTCAAGTCCTACAAAGAAAAATAGCTCTTTAATACAATCCTAAGTTTGCTTCAAGTTCCTATAGCTTAAATTTGGTTCAAAAGTGTGTAGAATTTGATCCTGTCCCATACCTTACACATGAAGACCAAAGACTAGTCCAAAATGCCAATCATTGTTTTAAAAAACAACACAGTTTATATAACCACCCATATGAAAATATTACAGTTATATGAAGAATTTGACTCCTAAGTCTCACTTATGCTGGATTTCTCTGGAATTTGATTATATTTGAAAGGTTCTTTTCAACTAAGGTGAGCCTGCCATGTAAAACCTTATTGAAGTACATTTTAAAACCATTTCCAATGATCTTTCAGACATTTATTAATGCAACAGACATATTGGTAATTACTCATCGAAGCATCAACTGACTCAATTAAGACTAGAGCAAGCTATTTTCAAAACCTCCAGACATTTAAAACTTTTGACAGAGTTTTAATAATTGACTAATTTTAAACCGTCTATAAAACAACAGCATAAAACGGGTATGGGATCAAATGAATCAAAACCAAACTCTGCAAATATTATTGAGTTAGTCTCTACGTAAATTTCATTTAACAGAATAATGAAAATGAAAGAAAGTAAACTTCACAATGAAAAATGACCGAGAAGAATTAATTTTATCAATTTGAACAACAAAACAATGACTGAAAAGTGGCATATCAACTTCGAGGTTTTATTAGAACGTACAAATGTACACAAGCACAACAAACGCATAAGGCTAGACCTATGAAGTCATGACTTAGGAGAAGCTATCATCAAAAACAGTAATTGTGGAATACAAAAGAGAAAAGATATACACACCCGGCTAGAACTTTGGCTCTCTGTGTCAAACAAAATAGATTGGGGGCCTTGAGATGAGGCCCAATGCCCACTGAAATGATAACATTACCTTGACATCAGAATTGTTTAACAAAATAAACATTGGGTGTTTAAAAAAAAAGTATTGAAGTATAAGGAATGTAGAATACAAAGATAAAAATTAATTACATACACCTAGAAACCCCCAAATAACAATTTCAAGGTGTATTTAAACTCAAAAGGTTTAAATTGACAGATAATATAAACAAAGTAATCCACCAATAATCATTATTTCTTTCCTCTTGCTCTCCATGAGCCGATTCGAGTAACAGTTTAAATTTTTATCGTCCATTAACTTCTTTAGAACAATTTCCAACCCAACAAGAGCAAGGACATATATAAAATATTCAGATATACAAAAATAATTCACATGTATTTTCCTTCACTAATAAATTCAAATATGCATACTCTTTTTTTACATAGTACTATTAAATTCTTTAATTTTTACCCATTAGTAATTAGCTCCCAAATAGATGGTAAAAGTCCTAATATGCTGATGAAAAAGATGAGGATAGTAACAGGTTGCATCTCATTATAGTTAACAACCTCAAGCCATTTCTTTTTAAGCTCTTCATTTTCAAACAAAAGTAGCTAAAATAGAAGTGGCACTTTATTCACGGTTTTAAGCCTTTCTAGCAAACAATGTCAGACGATTCACGTTGTTTCTAAAGTCAGGTTGAGCACGTTCAAATATCTTCAAAGAACTTTGAACATGAAACAGCACTAACCTAAGGTTGTACGAGCCCAAAGCCGAACTCAAATTCATCTACGTTTAACATGGTTTAAAATCAACTGTGGTATAGATTTATTTTAAGTCAAGCTTGCTTGAAATAAAAATTAATTCATTTCAAAATCAATTGGAGCAGACTTGAAGTTAAAAATTAAGTGTTCAGAGGAGAATCCAAACCTAAGAAGTTATGCATGCAAGAAAGGCATCTAACCAATGGACCAATCAACTTCTAATTTTCATAACAAACAAATAAATGTCTAAAAAATTTCAAGCCGAACTGAATAATATTTTGATTGATCCACTTCGACTATAAATTGACTAGAAGGTTGGTTTCCTTGCTTGAAGCTCGATTCAAATCGAATTAGAATAATTCAAAATCCAACCAAGTTTTAATTTAGGGTATTCTTAAAAAATTATATTCCAGCCCACCATCAATGAGCAATGAAGTCACTAGATAGATAAATGATAAAAGGAGACGGGCATAAACAAATTCTTGTATATATTAAAGCTCCATAATGATAATCAAGGACAACAAAACTTTATACAGTAAAACCAAATGCTGGACAAGCTTCAATAAATATGACCATATATAATATGACAAATTTAGTACTCTTCTAAAACCTTAAAGATAAGCAACCATCAACTTCAAATCAAGGCCCTTTCCAATAAAATTATCTTATTTAATCCTTGACCAATAAAAGCAAAAGGAGCATAAAACGTGCCCACACCTCTTACTAAGTGCAAATAATAAAATTTTCTTCTCTACCATACTTAAGGTATTTAGGTTATCGATGAAAAAAATAATAAAAATCTTGAAGGAAGAGTCGCCCTTAGAAATCAACCTGATGGGGACATCAGATCATGGAAGGTTTACCAGAGACGTGGTCGCCGATCTACGGACACGATCGATTCATTGTATTTCTGATTATGTCATGTATTGTTTTATTTCCATGTCGTGTAGTTTGTTTGTTTTATTTTATGTCCTTTATTTCCCATTGTACCCTTCTAGTGAATGAGTGTCGTATGTAAGCCCCGAGGGAATTTTAGTCTTTTATTTCTTGAGTCTCTTGTATTAGGCTATTTATAGCCCACTGTTCTATTTTCTGAGTTAATGAATGATTATTATGAGAATTGTGTTTTCTTGCTTGAAGTTCTTGAGAGAGCTTGAGAGTGGAGAGAGATCTCTAGGCGAGGGAGATTGGCGCATCACCCACCAACCTTGGAAATGGTCGGGTTCATGGTTACCTTTCTTATCTTCCTTCCTTCCTCCTCCCACCACCACCACCGGACATCTCCCCATCCAAACCATCTCCAACTCCAAGCCATTGTTTCCTCCACCAGAGCTCTACAATTTTCTTTCCCCACAAGCCGCCGGCCACCATACCCGAAAATCCCCATGCCGTCGGCCCTAGCCCCTGACCACCGACCATCCAACCTCCCTCCTTCCCCACTTGCTATCCGTTTTTTTCCTAAATTAGATTTCATAAATTTGGTAACTGATGCAGGCAAAAAATATAGGGGAGCCTATATCTCTTGAACCCACAAAAGAAGAGGAAACGAAGCACCAAGATAGAACGGAATCACTTAGAGATATTAGAACAAACTCTTACATTTCAAATCTAAAATAAACTTTGAAATAAAAGACTTACAAATCTTTAAAATTTAAACGACCAGCAAACAAAATGACACCCTAAAATTGCTTCACAATTAGAAGAAGGATACAGGTGGAGTGGCACTTGCGGAGAGACGAAAGATATTAGAAGCCGAGAAGAAAGGTTGGAAAGAGCTCGCAATATTTCTGGAGGGGATGAGAAAGAAGACGAACAAAGCTCGCAAGCTTTTCCAAGCAAACCCGCAGGTTATAGCTTTTTCAAAAATAACATTTCATTCACTTTTTTTAAACATTACAAGCCACACATATTTATAGGTATGAAAGTGGAATACCAAAAGACACAAACATTGAATTCTCATTGGAATTCCAAACATCACAAACCATAAAACCCTATTGCTTTTCACGGAAAAACAGCCCAAGCCCAGGAACCGAAGGAGCAACCACAGGAGCCAAGGAGGCCGCACGGAACCAAGGCGCCAAAGCTACGGGAAAACTCCCAGGCTCGAAAAACCAGCAGCCGGCCGGAAATCCAAGGAGCAAAGGCACGGAAAACAGCAGCCCATGGTGGAAGCCAAGGAGCCACGACATGGGAAAACGAAACAACTTTTTTGAGATTCCAAAAGCCCTTTTGGAACCCAAGAGACAACTTAAATTAAGACATTAAAAAACTATAAAAATTACATTTAATAAATATGATAACAATGAACTAAAATGTTAGTTAATAATGAGTTAACCCTTAGTTCAATAAGTGAACTAAAGACCAGCTCATAAATGAGCTAAAATTTCAGCTCAATTTTAATTGAGCTTGTAAACTCGAGGGAGGCCAAAATTAATTTATTTTGGACATGAGTTGACCCCCCCCCCCCCCCCCTTTGTCTACATCAGACTCCCCTTCTTGAGAACTCATCTCCCGATGAGTTAGCTTTGGTTTCTCTTGAGGAGGTGAATACTGTGCATCCAATTCATTGATCAAATCTTCATACTTCTGCATGATCTCATCTTGTTCTTTCAAAAATCGATCTTGTAAATGCTATTTTTTCTTGAAGTATCTTTTTGTACGTATGTGCATCCATGATTGAAGTTTGTATAGTTCATACTCCAGAGGATTTGTTGATTTTGATGGAATCCACCTATCCATAGGATCTTCAATTTCTTCATGTTTGCTTCTTCTGTCTTTTTGTCTTTTTTCATTTTTTTGAAGACTGAAACAAGACTCGAAAAACAAGACTCAAAGAAAGACACAAAAGACTTAACCTTAAAAACTTAAGACAAGACTTGACTTGACAAAATAAAACTTGACAAACCACAACTAGGACTTCCTAACTTGCTCTGATACCAAATGATGCGGGCAAAAAATAATGGGGGAGCCTATATCTCTTGAACCCACAAAAGAAGAGGAAACGAAGCACCAAGATAGAAGGGAATCACTTAGAGATATTAGAACAAACTCTTACATTTCAAACCTAAAATAAACTTAGAAATAAAAGACTTACAACTCTTTAAAATTTAAACGACTAGCAAACAAAATGACACCCTAAAATTGCTTCACAATTAGAATAGGGATACAAGTGGAGTGGCACTTGCGGAGAGACGAAAGATATTAGAAGTCGAGAAGAAAGGTTGGAAAGAGCTCGCAAGATTTCCTGAGGGGATGAGAAAGAAGACGGACAAAGCTCGCAAGCTTTTCCAAGCAAACTCGCAGGTTATAGCTTTTCCAAAAATAATATTTCATTCACTTTTTTTAAACATTATCAACCCCTCATATTTATAGGTATGAAAGGGGAATACCAAAAGACACGAACATTGAATTCTCATTGGAATTCCAAACATCACAAACCATAAAACCCTATTGCTTTTTACGGAAAAACAGCCCAAGCCCAGGAACCGAAGGAGCAACCACGGGAGCCAAGGAGGCCGCACGGAACCAAGGCGCCAAAGCCACGGGAAAACTCTCAGGCTCGAAAAACCAGCAGTCGGCAAGAAATCCAAGGGGCAAAGGCACAGAAAATAGCAGCCCATGGTGGAAGCCAAGGAGCCATGGCATGGGAAAACGAAACAACTTTCTTGAGATTCCAAAAGCCCTTTTGGAACCCAAGAGACAACTTAAATTAAGACATTAAAAAACTATAAAAAATACATTTAATATAAAGATAACTATGAACTAAAATGTTAGCTAATAATGAGCTAAAATTTCAGCTCAATTTTGATTGAGCTTGTAAACTCGAGAGAGGCCAAAATTGATTTATTTTGGACATGAGTTGACCCCCCTTTGTCTACATCAGTAACTATTACTTGAATTAATTCAAATCAATTTGAATTTCAAATAGTTACTTAAATTATAAATCTTATTTTAGGAAACATTTTGAATTAATTCTTATTTAAATTTTAAATTAAGAAAGGATGAAATATTTCTTTCCAATCTTGATTTATTAGTTAAGCATTAATAGCCCCATTAATTTCCCCTGGCTCATGCATGCCGCCGGCCCCACCTTATAAAAAATCCTAGAGATTTATTTCCTATTCCCCTATCCCCACTTGGAAAGTACTCAAGACCCCCTCATCTAAACCTGGCCGAAATTCCCCTTGCTGAAATTCCCCTTGCAGTATTCACCTCTCAGATCTTTCCAAAACTCATTCTTTTACTTTGGGAATTAAATCTACCCCATAGTCCACTGCTGGCCGAAATCTCCCAAGGCCTTCACGTGGAATTTCCTCCATTAAACTCTCTTCAAATTCCTGACAACATGGATCCCTCTTCCTCCCAAGACTGCAGCTAAAATTTTTCAGTCGTTGCTTTACTTCCTCCACCCGTGGAAGATCTTTAATTGCTATTTGGAAAAATCAAGTTGTTGTCCACTAATTTCCTTCAGTCCAGACTACCGACCAATATCTTCTAGAGCCCAAAACAGCGACTTCTCGCATGGATGGCTGACCCCGAAACGGAGTACGTTTGAGTACGACGAGGACGGCTTCGTACGCATTCTTTAGTCAACTTTCTTTGACGTTAATTCGAGGATCGACCACACTGTTGAAGATTACATAGATCGTATCCTAGACACGTCGGTGGAAGCAATTGAAGAGCAACTTGAAGGCGTTGAGTGGCAGATTGCCACCGATCCTTGACAAAGGGTTTGACTTCCCCCTTTCCTTATATTTCTTAAGTCTAACCTTATCTTGTGCTTGATTGTAGTCACGAAGGACGATTCTCCCTGCTTCTGCTAAGCTTAATAAACGTAGGGTTTTGAGTTTGCCTCTATGCTTATTAATTCTCATTGTTATATTAGGGATATTATTTGAAACTACTACTCTGGCATCATGTTGTTTACTAATTTATTTTGAAAGCTTTTCAAATCTCTGGTTATGTGATTTAGCCTAAGCGGGTGTGACCCCTTTCTCGTTTTATTCGTTATTTTAAAACGCTAATGGTTTCTTCAGTGTTATTCTAATCAATAGTCGTGCAACTCCTTACATAACATTGCATTTGTACGTAGTCCTACATCACAACCTCTTAAATAAACCAAACCATGAGGCATTAGGTAAGCTAGTTGTTGTTCCAAGATTGGTTTAAGATGCACCTTCTCGACAAAAAAATATTTACAAAAGGCAATCTTGTTCTTAAAGTTTGCTAGCGTTATTACCATGATAGAAATCCAAGGATCACGCATCCTTCATTATTATCCTGAGGTTAATCCTAAAGAACCCCAAGCATGTTAGAACCCTAATTATAGAGAGAAATTAGATGAGGGTATTCAAGATCAATATGTACAACAGTGAAATTATAATAGAATAATCAAAATAATTAATGAATTTTCCAAAAAGGTTCAGGTTAATCATAATTCAAATGTCCTTTTGGAATGGTTCTCCGTGATGCAGAAGGCTCACAAGAATATTTTAAAATTTAAACTGTGGATAAATTTTTGTATATGTGAATTGAGTGGAGACTTCATTGAAATTTAGAATCAAGAAGAAAAATAAGAAGAAATGAGTGAAAATAGTTGAAAAAATCAAGGAAACTTACCTAAATTTTCTCCACAAAATTCTTCTTATCCTGCTTGGTCGATCACCTTTTAAGGAGAGAGTTCGCTATTTTAATGAGGTATTTCCTATCTTCTAGTAACATTTGAATTTGAATTAATCTCCAGATGTTTCTTTGATCTCTATAAATAGAGATCTAAGTTTGAAATCTAAAATGAAGTTTTGATTGAGTGCAATTTTATCTTTAATTTTATGAATTTCCTTTCCCTTCACTGTCTTTATCTCCTATGTTTCACCGACTCCTACGTCTTCAAGCACCAAAATTCCCTCTGCCAGTATTTGACCTCCTAAACCACTGATCATCCAGTAGCTCATCCAACCATCGATGTTCCTAGTTGCTATTCTCATTAGCTGTTTATAAGCCTAGTACAACAAACTGCTTTTGAACAAATGCCAAAAATGGTCTCATATAAAATGAGTCAATGGCCTATATATTGGCATCAAGTGAGATTGCATAATAAAAGGAGAAAAGAGAGAACACTTTCACGGAGTTCATTCAAACAAAATACATTGAGCTACATGTCAATGATCCAAATCACTGCCACTTTACATAACCTTAGACGATGTAAAAGCTAAAAGAGAATTGAGCTAGTTTAACTCATCAAAAATTATAACAACACATTTCTTCCAACTGCAAGTTCAGAAGTAACCACACATATTGAAGAACTTAATTGTGACCTATGTTTTATAAAATATTGAATGCGATTTGCATCTATGAGGAAACCAGCCAATTTCCATTTCTCCAACATTTTAAGTTGTTCTAATCTGGAAGTTCATCCATAATCGACTAAGTAAATACACTAAATAACTTATAATCAGGTATCATCACAGCTGGGTATAACTTCTACTCTATAAACCAATTCAAATCATTGCTACTCTTATGATTCAGAATAACTGTTAGCAGACGAATCAAGTAATTATTCAACCATTTTCCAAGTGATAATGCAAGAGAAACCAGTAGATGTAGTTAACCAATATTTATTCAGATAATTTGGAAAAGACTTCTAATGTGTGCATGCTTTAGGGAAGGGCAATTCTTTCCATAGAGTTTTTTGTGTTCATGGTTTTTGTGAAACCACATGACATGTTCTCAAAATGATGCCCCATATATGACACTCTATGGGAAGGAAAAGCACGAAATAACATTAGACTAGATCTTCTAGCCGCATAGTCTAAAAACCCAAAACATCATGCAATTTATCCAAAGATTCCTATTTTTCTTCTAAAATTTATAATTTCATATTCCGGATTAAGTTCCACATGACTACATTTCCCTTTCCAAGTCAGTTACAAACTTCCCATGATAATCTACTGCTTTGTTGACTCGACAACGGTTAGGCCGGCCCCTCATGGGCCGGCTAGACCGGTCCTTACTTACTCCAGGCGGGCCCCACATGGGGTTTAATTCAAGTGTTGGAGGAGGGAAAGCATTGGGGCCCATTATGGTATTTCATTCAAGTGTTGGAGGGAAAATTTGAATGGAAGGGGGAGAAATTTGAATAGAATGGTTGTTTAGGGATTTTGTATGGGCATTGGAGTTAAAGAGGGAGAAAGGGGGGATTTAAGTTTTCATCTTGAATTTGGGCTGATTTTTGGGATCTTCTTGGAGGCTTGGGCTCTAGTCTTCTTGGCTAGAGATTTTGGAGAGATCTCTTCCTCTTGAATTGAAGAATCTTGTATGGCTATTGTTTTCTTTCATCTACTAGTGGAATACAAGTGGTTGGCTTGATTTTCTTCAGATTCCTACTCAATTTCTTGTTGTTTTCTAACTGTTTGGGGCTGTTAAACTGCTGCAAACAACAGTTTTGTTGATGTTTTCTCTCCAATTTGGGATAGGGTTGCTTGTGAACTCAAGTATTACCTTATGGTTACTTGCGAACTCAAGTATTTCCTATCAACAATCCTCCAATTTCGAGTTGGAATTGACATTATTTACAATGGTGCGAACTCCATACACAGACTTCCAAATCAAGCAAACAGCCAGTGCCGGAGCCACGGTGGGAGCACCGGGGGCATTGGCCCCCCACTAGCCTAATGGAATTTTTTTTTTTTTTTTGTACATTTTTATAATTTTATATGTACAAAAAAAAAAACTTACAAACGATTCAGACATTCAGATATTTCGCCATTGAGTCCCGCCCTTCTCCTTCGGTTGTATATGTGTAATAATATAGTCATGTGTGGACAACAATATTATGTTGTTTTTCAATTTATTCCAGTTTAAAATTTCCTTTTGGCTACTTCTGTTGTTCATCTTTATTTAATAATTTCCTATTTTCTTGAGCAGATATAAGGGAAAAAGTATCCAAAAGATCTAAGTGGTTAAAGTATTCCTTAAAGTTTAAATAGATCTCAGGCTTTCATGCACTTTGAGTTCAATTGAGCAAGTTTCAGTTGCCACAACAACAGTTGAATAAGCATTTTCCACTATAAAGATTATAAGGAATCATTTGTGCAATTTTATGAGAAAGTCTTAGATGAATGGTTGTTTGATTACTTATATTGAAAATATATATATATTTAATTGTATTGATAATAAAGTTATTGTACAACCATTTTAAAATATGAAGATTTGGAGAGAGAAACTAAGAATAATATAAATAGCATATCTCTCAATTGTAAGTTTTTCTTTTTTATATAATTTATCTTTTTATGATAACAAGTCTAACATAAAAGTTTTTCAACATGTCAATGCCGGTCTCAAATGTAGATGAAAAAGAATGAGGTTTTTTTTAAGATCCATAATTTGTGCCCCCACAAGAAAAAAAATCCTGACTTCGCCACTGCGAACAACGACAATCCAATCCAATTTTAAACAAGTTGCAGAATCAAACCTGTTACTTGGTGTGCTTAGATAGCTCTGTGTGATTTGACTTTCCCAATTCCTTGGCCTCCGGATGAAATTTCGATATGCAGAATAGCTTCTCGTGTTGCACCGCCAGTCCTTCAATACAATAGGATGTTAAAAATAAACTGCATACTACCAAACAAGAATTTAGCATTGCATCAAAATTTTATTTCTTGTCACTATGCCAATCCTTCATTACAGAATATTCAACAAACCCACAACATATTACTAAACGGGCACATGAGCATCAATTCAAGTGCCAAACTGCCATTCAAATGGCAATTTAACGTACCATGCCCAACTATTATCAAAACGAAGTATATATCATGCAAGAGGTACATCAAAATGGACGCTAGTGTCCATAGCCCTTGGAATGGAAAGTGCCACTGGTAGATCTCGTAACTTAACACTGATATGTATTGCATACAGATGTAGATCTCACTTCTTTCTCAACAGATTATGCTAAAGAAAAACAACTCAAGCCCTAGACAAGTGAAACCCTAGTTATACAATCAGAAAGAAGGTTACCTTGCGTTGGAGGAGTGAATGGCCTTTGCGATGGAGGAGAATACGACGGATCCCAACGTAGTTGGGATCATGGTGGGACACGGGAGGCTGCAGCAGGCAGCTGATAAACACTGGATCCATTTCCTCTGGCGACGGGCCTTCTTCCTCCTCTGTCTTCAACTCCATCACCACACCTCCGCCGCCGCTCTCCTCCATTACTGGCTCGCCGTGCTTCTATCACTCCTCGCCCTAGAGATCGAGAACGGATAAAGATTTTAGCGGAGAAGAAGACCATCCACGGATCCCTTCTCCGATATTCCAATATAGAAATCAGAGTTGGAGGGAGCAGATTCGCACTACAATTAACTGAAAACATTGGAGAATGATGGACGTTATAGCAAGGGATTTCCCATAGCAAGAGCGAAGACTACGCGTGAGATGAAGGGGTATTTACATTCATGCCACTTTATTTCATGCTATTTTGGCCATCTTCAATCAAAAAACTCAATTTTCACTCTAAAATATATCAATACTCTAAGATGTAGTAATTTATTTTCAATCAAACTTTATTTTCTAATATAATTTATTTCATGCTATTCTTTCTCATACTTTATTTAACCTAATTTTCATATTTAAAAAAAACGTGTGAACAATGGAACGCCTTCACCATCACGCAAATGACATTTTTTTTACGATCGGCTGGAGCAAATAACGGACGTCAAACGAGTGTTAGGAATGAAATATATGGGTTATGCATGGAATGAAATATTAAAGTATATAGAATGGTATGAGTGTTAAGAATGAAATATATGAGTGGTATATTTAATATTAAAAATTTATATGAATGATAGAAATATAATATTAAAGTTTGAAGTGCTAGATATGTAAATAGTATGAAATAATGTGGTACGTATATAAATCCTAATGTTTTCAACAGTTAAAGCGTCAACACTCTCAACGGCTAACAGAGTTCATATGACATTTGAAATTTTGGAGATACCAGCCAGGTTTCAATAGCTAAGAGGGACATCCAAAATTTGGATCCAAAGGGGAAGAGAAGATAATTCTTATCTCTTCCACCTAAATTCAAGGGACAATTTTTTTAAGAATAAAAAGATTTTCCAAAAAGGTCCCTGCTTCAAGCCATCTCAGTCTTCCACCTATATAAAATTTCTGGTCGAATTTTTGTGTCGTGTTCATTTTTTATAGCCCTACTCTCTCTTCTCTCTCACTCTCTTAATTTTATCTATTTTTTGTTAAACAAGTCTTCTCAATAAGAAATCCTAGTTGTATATAATTTTTTGTACTTGAAATCCTTAAAGCAAAGATTAAGGTTTGGCATGATTGTTGATATGAACTAAAAGTTTTATGCAGACTATACAATCATGAAGAGAGGAGTTAATTTGACAAGTTTGGTTAAGTTTAAGATTTAATTTACAGCTAAAAGGATGCCTTATTTTTGATTGAAACAAACAGTTGTATAAATCATTTGAATAATTTATCCTTCTCAATGCTCATAAGTTAGACACCAACATTTATGCTTCGTTTGGGACGGCTTTTTTACTGCTTTGTGAAGCAGTTTTTTAGCATAAAAATTAAAATTTTCGTACTAAAAAGCTGCTTCAAGAAGCAGAAAAAAAGCCGTCCCAAACGAAGCCTTGATATTCGTTTGGGATAATTATCTTACCCCTTTTTAAAATAACTTTCTAGCGCAAAAATTTCTAATTTAAATTTTTTTGCACTAAAAATCTACTACATAAAATAGTAAGAGAACTATCCCAAATAAAATCTTAAGCCTTTTATTGTTTCTTAAAGCAGCTCTTTAGTAAAAATTTTGTAATAAAAAACTGCTTTAAAGACAGTAAGAAAGCCATCCCATGGGATAGCTTTTTCATGTTTCTAAAAACAATTTTTTTAGTACAAAAAATTTATTTTTTGTACTAAAAAGTTATTTAAAGAAGCAGTAAAAAAGTCATCTCAAACGAAGTCTTACTTCAATCAAAATTAGTAATTTGTGCATGATTCAACTGCATTACAAATCTAAATTGGATGAAGGTCAACCTTCAATGATTTTGATTTACCACATCACACTAAAATATGATTTCCATAAAACTTGAATTAGAGAAACATAATGCTTGATGTTGTTACATCAAATTCCAATAAACTCAATGAGATTGACCATCACCAGCACTAAAATTTGCAATATTTATTAGTAATTGAATAAATGACATGGAAGTTTCTAGAATATTCTAGGATGACACAATATCATTTTTGACCATCGAATTAATTATGTCATTATTACATCCTCAGTTATATTATATTAATTTTTTAATTCAATAAACTGGCAGGAATTACTGTGCTTCGGTCATTACTCATTGATCATTGTTATTTCCTTGTTCGCTAAAATTGTAATATAAAATATTTTGCCTTCAATGCAACGATCCTAAGCGTTGATCATCTAGTTTTACAAAACATTTAGTACTTTAGTATCATTTCGTAAGTATCATACATTGTATACCTTCTTACAACCAAAGAAAAAACCTTTTTTAAAGCTTCGTTTGAAATAATTTTTTTTTATATATTTTTTTAAATATTTTTTTCTACAAAAAATTTATTAAAAACAATAAAAAAATATTAATCAATAGCTGTCTCTAATGAAATCTTAGACTTAGGCTTCGTTTGGGACAGCTTTTTTGTTGCTTTTTAAAACGAAGTTTTAGTACAAAAATAAAAGTTTTTGTACTAAAACTCCGTTTTAGAAAGCAATAAAAAAGCCATCCCAAAGGCTTCGTTTGGGACGGCTTTTTTATTGCTTTCTAAAACGGAGTTTTAATACAAAAATAAAAAATTTTGTACTAAAACTCCGTTTTAGAAAGCAGCAAAAAAGCCGTCCCAAACGAAGCCTTAAGCTTCATTTAGGACAATTTTCTTATTGCTTCTTAAAGCAACTTCTTAATACAAAATTTTAATTTTTATATTAAAAAGCTGAATTAAGAAGCAAAAAAGAATATCCCAACCAAACCTTAATTTCAAATATCTTTTTGCTTCTTCTTAAAGCAACTTTCTATTACAATATTTTTAATTTTTATATTAAAAAACTATTTAAAAAAAAATAAAAATAAAAACCGTCTCAAACAAAATCTTAAACCAAAGAGAAGAATCAAAATTTGCTTACTAATACTTTCCTTCCTTGCCCTTCATGCAATTAATTAAAAATACTCTCATGACTCATTAATTTAATTGCTTGCAATATTTGTAAGGAAGAATATGTATAAATTCCTCATGGTTTGTTCTTTATGAAATCAAAATAATAATAAGTATAAAACTTTATTAACAGAAAAATTATGTATCCCATTTTGCAAACAACCCTAACCAATCCTATCATATTTGTCAAATCTTCTTAAATCCCTTAAAAAAAAGAAAAAAAAAAAAAACTTCTTAAATCCCTCACATATATGTATGAGCTCTAAATATCGCTGTATGAAAAGTTCATATTATTACTTGAAATTTATGATAAATCTAAGTAGCAATGTCACAGGAATTACAAATTGATGATCACAGAACAAGATACAGGCAAAAACAGTTGAATATATCAACATTATATCTTACAAAGCATGAAAAACAAAAGCATGGACTCTTTTATAGTCTATCAAGGATCTTTACCTTACCAGCCTCTCTCATCCCATAATGTCCTGGCCAAATGGTTGGAAATCTCTCTCTCTCTCTCTCTCTCTCTCTCTCTCTCTCTCTCTCTCTCATCCGAGTTAAAAAATGAAAAAAAAAATGTAAATATTATATATAGTAGTAAAGCTTGAACTTATTGGGTTTTAGCTTTATGCAAGTTTTTTGAAGAGCTCACAGTAACTTAATGGGTTTTAGCTTCATGTCTAGTAGGACTGTGGCAGCTGCTATATCCTTTCAGGGCCTTACCTGTCTTGAAATGATGCATTCATAAGGTTCACAGCTGAATCCATGAACTGCGACATGAAAGAAGATAAAATGAGTCCCTGAAACTATCATAAATCATCAATATTATGTGAAAATTGAAGGTTTACTCATAAAGAATATGATACTTGAAATCTTATAATCTAACGGTAAATTTTTTAAAACTTTTCTGCATGATAAGGTCTGCTAGTAGAGGGAACAATATCAACTTCGATGGCAGATTACAGCCCCCATGTCTGTGTTTGTTGTATTTATTTATTTTTTTATTGCTTTTGGGCTATTATGAACTAACCTCATATCATAGGAAACGGAGAAATTATTCGACCGTCCAGAGACGAATGAGAGTGCGCCACGTCACTCGGTACATAGCACTGATACACAGCAAAAAGTGACTATCGCTGGTAGTCCCAAAAGAGCAAGGGGACTACCATAAACTAAGGAATCCAATTTGTGTTGTTTGAAAACCTCAAAGACAGGAAACTTGCATTCACTCAGAAAAGCCATTAAAAGGAATAGCATAATATGACCGACGATATAATAGCCCTTATTATTTGTATAAATAAAAATAATCCAATAGATTACTACTGAAGGCATAAACATTCAAACTAATCAATGAAGTTGATGAATACTGACTCAGTGGTCTTAATCATGCAAACATAAGGGGTTGCCCAATACATGAAGCCTCTACCAATGTATGGTTTGGAGAGAGATTAATGTGCACAACCTTATCTTACATTACAAATGAGGTTATTCGATTGAATTGATGCCATGACCTTCAAGTCACAATGAAGGCAACCTAACGATTGCTCCAAGCATGCACTCTGGAAGACGACAAGAGTACAGCCATGTTGGTTGGCCTAAGATTTGCATTTGTGTGAAGATCTAAAATTTGATGATGTTCAATGATTCTTAGCTAGTTATAAATCAAATTTTAATAAAGTTTGAAGTTAGAAAATAAGCGTTGGCTTGGTGCGTGATCAAGATGAAGGTGAATTTGTAAAATTTGAAAAGTTAAAAATGACATATGACTTAAGAGAAGAGAAGCAATTGGCTGACCTCTTAGCGAAATTTGGAAATTCTCACATAACTCTAATATGGGAACTATTAGAATCAACCATCGACGACCAAAGGAAAAGGATGTTAACTAAATGGGTGTAACTTAATGTCAATCTACAACTAAAGGGCAAAAAGCCTTCCATCTAAAAAGGCATCTAAATACTTGATAAATGATATCCAAAGAGATCCTTTACAAGAAAAATTTTCTAAAGCAAGTAAGAATTGTCTTCGATCCAACCAACACAAAGAGATCATTGACAGAGAACTGCCAGCATGTACCCACTCATTCCCATCATCTCTAAATCTAATTACAAGAGAAGGTTGGCATAATAAAAAATGTTATGACAATCTTCTAAGCTCCTATATAACTTAAAACTCTTATTTCTTTTATATATACTTCATCTAATCATGTATTAAGGATTTTGGCATTCCAACTTCTCTAAGAGAGTAAGCTTAGTGTGTAGAAGAGATATATCTAGAGCCTAAAAGCTTCCAATTTAATACAAAACCAAAAAAATACTATGAAGCTTTGTCTTCTCCCAAGAGTCATGTCTAATTGTCTACATTGCTTTCTTCTATTACTTAATTGTCAATTCTTCATTTCAACTCTCTCTTTCTTCATGATCTTACTTCTTGGAGTAACTTTATTGGTTGAAGTTACGTAAGTCACTCCAAAGACACAAAAGATCAGCATGAAGATAAGTGCAAATCGCTTAATAATTATATAAGACTTCAAAATGCAGATACATCTAATTTCAACATTGCCTAGAAAAATATTCTCATTGGTGTTTGAACAAAAAAATATTCATTAAAAGTATTTTCCGATCAAACAAATACAAAACAAAAAAAATTATGATGAGGAAGTAGAATATTGGTAAACATAATCTTTATAGATTACTTTATCTCAGGGGTGACACTCTTTATCAAGAATCATTTGGGTTACTAATCGTTCTTAAGCTAATAAAAATCAATTGATTGATATCATAAGTCAAATCTCCAATCAAGGCAAAAAAAAATCACTGCTAAAGCCAATGAGTGACCTAAGCTCTAATACTTCAAAAACCTTGAGAAGGATGACTTCATGTTGTACTCTCTGTTAATTAACTAGGATATTAATTACACAAAAATTCTTCACTCAACTACCCTTCATCTCTACAGAGTAAAGTTCTTCGCAATAAAGGGGTACTGATAGCGCATATGATGGCTACTTTTGTTTTAGGGGTATTAACCCAGATTATATCATTTATATATCGCCATATCCGTTAAATGTTATGGTTAGTTCTCCACTGAACTACTCTTTCATTAGTCATTTAGGACGAGTTTGATATTTTTCTAATTTGTTTAAAGATAGTTTTGGTATCTTGTCATTATAAAGAGTGTATGGAGTATGGAATTAAACTGGCGATAAACTTTAAATTTTGGTTCCATGAGATTTAAACCCCTGATGGATGATTGAGAATTTGCACCTTCTTTGTGACTTCAGAATTCAAAATTTTGCTTTGAGGTTAGACAATCTTAGGCGTTGAGGAATCATCACTAACAACATAAGATATGTTGTGCATCTTTATAATCCTATCACAATTTCTCTTTCTTTCATTCTTCATCTTATCAATCAATTATACAAAGCTTTCACCATGTTGCTCCTTTTTTCCGATTTATTAAGTTACAATTTATTAGAAGTATAACTCCTTGAAAATTCAAAATCTTAGCCATCATGAATATCAAGTTGTCTTCCCCAAAAAAAAAAATCCCAAGCGTACTTTTAATCCAACTCAACTTGCTCAGAAAGTTAAAATTTTGATTCTAGAATTTCCATGTAGTCCAAAGTTAATTAACCAGAATTTCTGTTTGTGTATCACAATATAAACCATTAAAAGGATAAAAAATAATTTAATGGAAGATTATAATAAATTTCTAGCAATGCATAACAATATAAGAGAATCACATCTTGTTATATAAATTTAGGAATCAGAAATTAAATATGGAATATTATTAATTGGGTATGGGGATGCAACCTTAAAAGTATAAGTTGGATTGGCATCAGCTACCAACCATGATAAAGTATTGGTAACTAAGTAATAACAACAGCATATATGAGTATTGCAGAACATTGAGGGTGGGTTTGTCCACATGCATCTTGACTTTCTTCAGATGTAAAACCATAATCAAATTAGGTTCATGTGCAATTATGGTGAACTGTGGACATACAACAAAATGCATCCAAGCTTGTGAGCTTTTAGGATATCATGTGTGACAAAAAAAGAAAACTGCAAAAAATGAAAAAAAAAAAAAAAAAAACTAAAATCTTTTCTTTTGACACAAATCAAAGGTGGTGCTATCTTATGAGATAATCATCCTATGTGCTCCCAAATTATACAGCATCATTATTAGGCTTATTCAAACTATTTAGGGGTTAACTTTAAGAATCCTCATTTTTATTCATTCATATTGAGTGTTAGTTTAAGTATTAGAGCTACTCTACACACATCATTTTAAACTTCTATCCATATTACCTGAGGTTTAGCCCTTCTTCCTACTAATCATTTGGTATTAATTTTAGTTGCCCACCCAATGGTGCTTTGCTACCCTTTGTTATACGGATCCAAACCACCCAAGTCCACTTAAAATTAGTTTATTTTCAACTTATTTCATTCTATTCATTTATCTAATATAATCATTCCTTAAGTTATCATTTTTAATTGTTCCATACATCCAATTTAACATTCACATTTTCACAAAACCAAACCTAGCTATCAACAAAAACTTTTTACCATCCACTAGTCGAATCCCATACGATATTGCCGACGTAACACACTATTTCAAAATTCACCTTTGAGTATTCACAATACTCCTACACTTCATCATTTTAATCGCCTAACCTTAACACTAGAATATATATCCTCATATGTATCTCCATTCTTCTATATAATAAATCTAACATACTTAAGTCTATCAAACCAAAGTATCACAATATATTCTAATAATATTGATTGATAATTATAATATCACATTAGATAAAATTATAACTCATATACCAAATATTTATTCTAATAATTCTAAGCTTTCTATCTTCTAAACATTATCTCTATTATTCTCTATTTCCACATAAAACTATCATTTTGGTTCCCAAGAATGGTTGAGAGATTAAAAGTCAATGTTGGGTAGACAACTAATTGTATAACTTAGCCAGAACTACTGAAATAAACCCAAATTTTAAATATTCTCCCAAATTATACATAACAAAGGCAATTTGATTACGGAAAAGTAAATAATTATTTAGCCTACCAAGAAATTTGATGCATAAAAATGACGAAGTCCTTTTATATAACATAACATTCAGTATGAGCATCAAATATTCCCCACCTGCATCACTAGCCATCCCTTATGATTTCAATGTGGTAAAATAAATAGTCTCAACTCTCAAGCCCTATCAGTATATTGCACTTTTATTTAAAAGAAAAATACATAGGCTATTCATCCAAAAGTGCAGTTCATGTTTGGTAAATAATAAGCCAAGCAATGAGATGTTTCAAGGATCATATGTAGTAGCTTAGGCACGAATAGTGTAACTAATTCAGCAGACAAGAAGCCACTATTCATCCTATCAAATGAAACTGATACCATTTTTCCAGAATTAAAACAACAATATGATACAAAAACTTCAACAAAAAACAATTAATGTAATTATGTGAGAGTGCCTTTAAAATTTCCTAACAAAAAAAAAACTTGCTCTAACATGAAGAAAAAAAGAGAACAAATTGACATTCAACCGTACCTTTCCCAGAGCTTGAAGCTCCCGTCCAACAGGTTCGATAAACTTGAAGTTAATATTGATAGGCCAAATCTGTTAGTCAACAACAAAGATTTAATTTTGAGCACAATCTCCCAAAAAGAAACAGGTAGAAAGAAGGAACAAATAATTGTAATATATTGTCATTAGACCTTACAGAAGGCTATTTTTTCTCTTATATTACAAGGCTATAACTTTCAGAATTGAATAATGCCACAAATTTAATATCTTAACAAAATTATTGCATATGGCAGTCTTTACAAGCATAATTAAACAAACCTAGACAACATATAATATCCAACAAAAAATAAAAGAAGTGATGACTTGTTAACAAGGAAAGCAGGCAAACTTATAAGCATGATAATCTGTTTGGATGTATATCTGCTCCATAAGTCAAACAGTCCCTAATTTTTTCTAATCGAAATGTTTGCAAACAACTGATTAAGTTAAGACAATAATGTGTTCTAGAATGCAACTGACAGCACAAAGTAAAAAAAAAAAAAAAAACTAGGCGTCCTATTAGAAAAATGTTCGACTGACCCTATCATTTTGTTCATATTTGCAATATTTCCGCTATTACAATGACCCCGAAACATATACTTCAGATGGGAAAAAGAAATCACACTGGCTAACTTTAATAACAGGCCATTTTTTTAAGGTAATCACTAATCACCATAGCTTTTGCCGGTAAATATGTTTCAGAATGATGGAAGCAGATTGTGCGGTTCACAATCTATTTTCTTCGAAAGAAATAAAAGAAACAAGAAAAGAACCAAAGAATATGCTATTGGAAATAATTCTCATAAACTTCAAATCACGATGACGTAGATAACGATTCAATCCAACCTTTATTCCAAGAATTCTCACGGGAGTGACCTGACCAGGAACGATGCACTCCGGCCCCGCCGCTTCCAGCCTCGCCTCCGTCGCAAAACCCTCTCCAATAGGATTCGGATGCTAAGAAACAAAACAACAAATCAACACGAAAATACCCAGGGATGTCAAAAGAAGCAGAAAACGCAGCGGAACCAACTTTCATGACGCTGAGAGCGTAGCTGGCATTAGGGTTTTGAGGGAGGCGAAGAACGGGGCTTTGGTGGATCCTCGGAACCGGCTTCATTCCGACCGGAGACGCCCTCCATGGTACGTCTTCGGCGAGCAGCACTCTCTTGGAGGCAGCGGCGGAGGCCATCTGGGAGGTCGGAACCGGGCGGGAGAGAATCGAATGGCAGGAACGAGAAGCCAGAGGAAGAGGCTTCCCTTATAGATAGATAAAGAGATAATTTCAATATCATAATGAGCTTGTAGTATATAATTTTCGGTTTTTATTTTTTAGAATTTTATTTTTTAGTCAGTTAAAAAAAAATAAAAAATAAATTTGAAATTAAAATTTTGATATTGAGATAGAAATAAAAATAAAACTCGTGTAGCTATTAAGATAAGAGTTTTAGAATGTATCTAAGACTTCATTTGGGACGGCTTTTTTACTGCTTTCTAAAATGGAGTACAAATTTTTTTATTTTTGTACTAAAACTCCGTTTTAGAAAGCAATAAAAAAACCGTCCCAAACGAAGCCTAATATAGAGCCTTTTGAATTTAAATTTATTTGATGAATGATATAGCAGTTCTATCTATTAAGCTTGAGGACCTAATGGTCAGAATGAAGGATGGAAAAGAACAGAGAAGAATGAATTAAACAAAATCTTCACTATCATAATCAAGAATACATAAGCTTGGAGCCTCTAAATGATCTAAAGATTTAGAAAGTCATCCCAATTGTGCATCATCACCTTTTATTTATAAGGTTTTGAAGGCTACACCGGAAAAAATAGAAGCATGGGCTACACAAAAATATTCGTACAATGCTACGTGCTAGTCTTAGATGCGTGGCACCTCCTAATTGACTGTAGAAAGATGAAATCAATGAACTGGGGGCTATTTGACATTAGGCAAGCTCAGCATAGGGTGAGTAGTTGTCGAGCGAGACTTGAGAGAAGATGGGTTCATGGCTGGTGAGAGAATTTCTCCTATTTAGGTGAGTTCCTCTAGTAGTCGTGGGGAAGTCTTTCAAGGCATTTATTTCTGAAAAAAAAAAAAAATTTTATCACGACCTGTTTGTTACCTATAAAGACACCTAAGAAGGCAATTGTGTAATAACCCTATAAAATAAAATTGTTAAGGGGTCATTATAAGTCAAATTTGAAATCTATCTTCACCAAAAGATAGATCTTCTTTTGTTTTAATTATAATAAATGTTTAATAATTTTTTTAGCACTAATAAAAATCCTTAATAAATTAATGTTGTAGATATAAGTTGAAATTTTGGAACCGTTAGGTGTCTGTTTTGCAAATCAATTTCATCAGAATTTTTTTAAATAAAATGAGTTATGTATAGATATTTTATGACCCCCCTCTCCGCTCTCACACTGACGACACAGCCAAGCCCGCGCTCGCCTTGCGACATAACCCTACGCATGCATCACGAACTACACCACGACCTAGCATGTGCTCGCACATCGACCCCTACCCGCGCTTGCACAACAATTTGCCTCGCACTTGCCCCCATGCCCCCTCTGCGCCTGGGTCAGCGCAAGGGCGGAACCCAATAGGTTCCAGGGGGGGCAGTTGCCCCCCCTCAAAATTTTTTTAAAATTTTTTTATATGATTTTTTTAGGTAATTTACCAATTTTTATTCATTTTTTAGTCTTTATTACAAGGGTTTTCATGCAATTGCCCCCCTAAAATTTTTAAAATACTATGGTCTTTAAGTAATTGCCCCCAACAGGTCGAACCCCGCCAGAAGACACTGCCCCCTTGGACCTCCAACATTTATATCTTATAAGTTTGCCCCCTTGAAAATTAGGGCTGGTTCCGCCCCTGGGTCAGCGTATCATGTCGGGTCGGGTTGACCCAGGTTTGGGACCAGTCAAGTCCAGGTTAGAATTTCTGACCCAATTCTAAAATCATGTCGGATTCGGGTTGAGCCAATTAAAGCCGGGTCAATAACGGATTGGACTAGAACCTGTCCCGAATCCGATATTGACCCCTAGATTGAAGGTTGGAACATAAAAAGATTTGTCAAGATAACTCATAATTTAGCAGACTTATATACCATTTAGATGATATTACAAAGAGTTGTATGTACATTTACATAGCAGTATTCAAGCACAGACAGTGAGCTGAATTTGGACCACAGGTCCACAATAAGATTTCTCATTGAGAGAGAGTGTGTGTGTGTGTTTTCATTTGGGATATGTATCATCATTTAATTATGTAACAATTTTTAAATCACAAGAAAAATAAGTTCCTGACAAATTCAGTCTAAGGGCTCATTTGGTTCCCCATTTCTTCTCCGTTTTTCGGTTTGAAACGGAGAAATCAGTTGACGAAGATGTTTGAATGTAAGGTAATTTTTTTTTTTAAACTCCATTTCTCTTCTTATTTGAGAAACATTATATATTAGCTTATCCATTTCAAAAAATTCATTTCTTATAGTGACATTTTTGAAACTGAAACGGCAAATAAACCAAAACGAAGCCTAATAGAAAATCCAAATGAAATTCAACTCTTATTGCAAACTTGACTGCAACATCCCTTCACAAGGGCAAATTATTACGTCCGGTGTCCGGATTCGTCCGGACACCAATACAGATGTGTCACGTCACCAAAATACACCGGGTCCCAGTATATTTGGGTGACGTGACGCATCTGAATTGGATGTCCGAACGTCCAGTGACCGGGCGTAATAATTCGCCCTTCGCAACATGTTGCACAAACTTCTGAGAGAATAGAATTGTTGAACAAATGAGGATTTACCGAGAGATGATCCTAAAGGACCTTTGAAACAGGTTGTATTCATGAAAAGAATGCTCCTCATTATGATGTGTTGTAGCTTTTTACTTTACACGAAGTTGTATCAATCTCAATGGGCTTTAAATAAATATTCAATGGTAAAAATAAATCATTTTATTTTTATATAAGAAATCAAACATATTTTTTTTTTAAAGAAATTAATATGAAAATGATTTATTCAATTATAATCTCACAAAATAAAAAAAAATAAAAAAAGATTGAAATATCTTATAGTTCAATCACAATTGAGCGCCATTATTTTCTCACTTTATTATATTAATTTTTTGTTATTTTATTACAACTTAAAACATTAAGAGCAATGAAACGATGATGATTTTTCTGTCTTAAAAAATAGGAACCTTAGTCCTTAAATCAGCTGGTAAATTCTTTTAGAAACTATTATTAACATTTTGATTTTTGAGGTAAAATTTTATTAATATCAAAATTTCAAAATTAATTTAAAAAAAAAATTTATTGTCCCGTCTTTATTTCTGCAGGTCCGATTCTACGCCCTTAATCCTCACTTGGCTCTATACAGATGAAGAGATTATTACGTGCGAAGTCTAGGACACAAAACTGTTTGATTTTATGACTGTTAACAATAAAACACAATTGTTATTCATTTATGCATTTTTCTTGTTGACAATCACAAAATCGAACGATTCTCTCCGTCCGGACTTCGCACGTAGTAATATCTCATATATATGGAACTATTCTATCAAATATAATTTAGATCAAAGTTTGGCCAGAAAATGAATCTTGAGGGCCATATGAACAAATAGCATGACAAAGACTAACAATGTTTGGGACAATTTCTTGAATGACTTATTCTTCATATAGCAACACAATTTCATTAGAATATTACTTTCTCATTACCTTCCCACAACTTTTCATAAATTTTTAGGGTGAAATTTTACTTTTTGCAACAATAATAACAAAGTTATTTTTTCTACAGCAACTTCACAACCAACTCTATAAAAAACTACCGCCATCCCAACCCAACCCTAAGACTTAGGCTTCGTTTACAATTTTCTTACTGTTGCTTAAAGTAGCCTTCTAACAGAAAAATTAAATAAAAAACCGTCCCAAACATAGCCTTTGACTTCTTCAACAACAACAATATCAAACCTTTATCTCACTACTTAGATCCAACTACATGAATCATTTTTCTCCATTGTTCTATTAAAAGTGAAATTATCATTTAACTATAATAAAAATATAATTTCTAATATATTCTAACTAAGTCTTTTAAAGTCTTCGTTTGGGACGGCTTTCTTACTACTTAAAACAGCTTTTTAATAAAGTTCTTTTAAAAAACAACAAAAATATCATCCCAAACGAAACCTAAGTCTACATCTATCAATCTTACCATAATCTAATACATCCATTCTCTTAACCAGATCAACGGAAGGCCGACATTTTAATAAACAGCAATTAATATAAATAATTCTCTATGGTGAAAAAGAGACCACCTACTAAAGCTCTTCTAAAAGAATCTTTGATACAATGGAGAAGCAGAAGAAGCAAATAGCAATGGAAAAAAAAAATCTCAAACCTCAACCCATCTTTTATTACACAAAGAAAACTAACAGAAATATTTAGAAGAAATTAAAGAAGGCACATTAGCATTCACCTAAATTGTCTCCTGCTCTTCGATGACAAGGTTTGATATAGGACTGTGCTGCTCTAATAATGCCTTCACATCAAAGCTTTTAACTAATAGCCATAATAGGAATCATAAGGAGGGCCATATCCACCACCAGCATAAGGCGGAGCTCCGCCGTTGGCCGGAGTAGTAGAATACATACCGTGTGGCTGGTAGGAACTGTAACCCTGATCAGCTGAGCCGATAGCGTTCTGTGCAGGAGCAGATCCAGATGCAGTTGCAGCAGCTTCCGCCATGAAATTCTGCAATAGAAGCAAAGGTCAAATACAAATTAACTACAAGCCTACAATCAAAAAGTCTAGAAAGAAACTGGGATATTATTGTTTGATTGAGCTTATTAGCTTTTCAGTTTTCTCGGCCATCATCAATGGTATGTTTTTAAATATAGAAATAAAAAGTAAAAACAAACAAACAAATGAAAAGAAAATGAGCAAATTGCATTGAAATTGACGGTCGATGCGATGCATCCAATGAAAGTAATTGTAAGGATTTTCATCAGGAAGGTCCTCTAGAAAAAGGAACCACTACAACCAAAATCATGACTATTATTATTATTATTCAACATTTTGTGCCAAATGTTGGCCATTAAAAGAGAAGCAAAATACTAAGTTAAGTGTTGCAGAGATGAGGATGCTCACAGGTGGATAAGTGGCATTACGCTTAGAGATAGGATACAAAATGAGCATATACGTGAAAAGGCTAGAGTAGCTCCAGTGGAAGATAAGATTAGAGAGAGTCGCCTTAGATGGTTTGGTCGCATAAAACGGCGGCCTTCCGATGACCCGGTTAGGAAAATAAAGGTATTAGATTTGACTTATGTTAAGAAAGATAGAGGTAAATCGAAAAAGACTTAATTAGAAATGATCTATGAAAAGAGAGATGGCCGAGTATATGACTGATCAAATGGCCACAATGATGGAAGACTTTAAAAACCTTGCTACTAAAGTAGCACCACCATTATCTACCATACCAGATGTCTAAATAGAAGGAGAGCTATCCATTAGAAGAGAATAACTCAAAAAGGAAAATCAATCAATAAGGAAAGAAGCTGAGAAGAATACATAAATGACAAACGAAAAAGAACCAACTAAAATTAAAGTTGCCTTATTATGACAGAACACTCAACACTGAGGTGACAGATAATTTGGTTTGGTCTGCTAACAAGATAGAAAATTGCATTTGCTCATTGTCATCACACTTTGTGCGCTGAACTACACAATTTCTGAGCTATCATCTATCATCAACATTGACATGATCAAAGTTTAAAGTTCCTTTATATCTTAGAAATTTAAAAAAAAAAAACGGAAAGAAGGTTATATCCAAACAAAAATGTGGCATTGACCTTTAAAGCAGTGAAAAAGTAGTCCCAAATGCAGCCTATCTACTACATCAGAGGAAGCGTTTCAAACTTACACCAAAGAAAAGCTTCTGAGTAGATACATCAAGAACAATTATGAACGAATGTTGACGAATGCTTTTGAATGAATTTTATAGTTTATAGAACACTTCTGAACAAATCCTTAAGGACGCCTTTGAGAAAAACCTTGAGGAACATTTTGCAGTAATAAAGATCACCCCATTTTCATATGAACGTCATTGCTCGGCTCGAAGCACTCAACCGCAATAATGAAAACAAGAAAATGAAGCACCGAAAGCTAAAGAATGGTTGAGAAAAGGCACATAGGACACCCTCGGGATGGCATGCAAGACTTCTAGAAAACTCATAAGGAAACCATAATTGCACAAATGAGCATTGCCAACAACGGTGTGAAATCTCCAAAATGCTAGAAGTGGCCTATGAGGAAACATCATTTACAATCCTGGATGAGATTCATTGGCCTATATCTTAGCTAAAAAAAAGGGGGATTCATCTCTCTGCCTGAATGAAAAATGAAATTTTAACATGGGTTCCCAAAAAACAACAATAGAGATTCCTCTATTTAAGAAGTCATCATGAATAATGCCTATAAATACTTTGCAAAAATGAACAAATGAGGGGAATCCCGTCCCAATTTTACTGAATCCTTCAAGTTCAAAAAGCAATTGAGCCTTCTAACTCTTCAATTTTTAGAAGAAAACATTTTTTACCATCTATTTCCTAGACTCATCTCTAGAATTAGTTAGACATGCTATCTCGCTCTTTAAGTCCTCAAAACTCCAAATCTAGACATTATCAGGTAGCGAATAATCGTTTAAAATCAAGATGGGTCATTATTGCATGGTTTACCAC
Source organism: Dendrobium huoshanense (assembly GCA_016618105.1). Taxonomy (NCBI): domain Eukaryota; kingdom Viridiplantae; phylum Streptophyta; class Magnoliopsida; order Asparagales; family Orchidaceae; genus Dendrobium; species Dendrobium huoshanense. The sequence goes on along the minus strand of CM028358.1, from coordinate 61,238,084 downwards.
ATTTAATCATAGACTCTGAAATGTCCTACATCATTTTGCAACAAATTATAGAAATTCTTAGCTTGAAAAATGTGTTATGGTCAAAAGATAAGTAACATGATGAAATCTTAGACCTGTATCAATTGCTGAGCAGTTTGAACTTGGGTAGAACTCCCAATAATTTCAACAGTCATTTCCCCAGGCACACCCCTTGTTTCCTGTATTGTTACAGCTGCTCCACTGGCACGGCGGATGTAGCTGATATTAGCGCCTGCAGCCCCTATTACAGCATCAGCATATGAAAGTGGAATTTGCATATGCTGTGTAACCTAACAAAGGATGGGCAAGTTAAAGATTAAGCAGAACAAACCAATTCCGCTACAAAACCGCTATCATTTAACATAAAACAAATCAGAATATTATTTATACCTGTGCAACCAATGGCGTTGCTGGTTGTAGAGTAGCTGCAGGATAACTGCCCATTGATGTCGCATCTCGACCATAAGCAGATATGCCATGGTGAGGTTGTTTTTCTAATGTAGGAAGGTCGGGTGGATGAAAATAATTATCATGAGGACGAGGAATGTACTGAGGATTAGCACCGTAGCCTGGGCCACCAGCATTTGGAGGAAGGCCTTGCGGGTGACCCCAGGGTTGAGATGGTTGCATTTTGTGGTCCAGTTGCAGATTCTGCATTGACATCCGTAGGGTTATTCAGATAAATTTCAAATTTTAATTTGCACAAATGAATGACTCCAGAAAATAGATTAGTTCATCCAATGCTATTTCTAGTAAATCTATGGAGTGAGAATAAGTAACATCCACCTCAAATAACGGCAGCACACCGCGGTCAACCACAAACTTCCTTAAATGATTTGATATTAACTCCAGCGCCTTATGCACCCCCGCTGGTTCTCCTTGTATTTCAACAACTCTATCATCTGGCAAAGCAACAGAGGGCAAATCTTCTGCGCAAAATCAAAAAAGATATGAAGAAACATATTTGCTATAACTAAGTTACTTTACAAAGTAAAATGTTATCAAAAAATAAAGAGCTAGTGAATATTTTCTTGATAATAAATTTGACAGTTAAAAGCTAATAAATTCATTATATAACATGTAATTGAAGGAACTTGCTGTTTTATTTCATTTAAACAAAACTTAACAACAAAAGGTTTTCATTTTTCGCATCACCAGCCCAAAACTACAACAGTCTCTTGAAAGTTGATCTCATATTGAAGATTGTTGAGCCAAATAGACCTACATAGAGGCAAAGAGCTTTGGATATAACATGGAAATCATCTCCATGCAAATAAATTGTAAGTTCAACCAGTGGTTTTCTTTACCGGTCAAATGTTTTTTTTACTGAAAACATTTAAAAAATCTTTTAAAAGATCAAGGATAGACCTTTTAAACACAAAGATGAGCATCCTTTATACAAATACAACACAACAACAACAACAATATCAAGCCTTTATCCCACTATGTGGAGTCGGCTACATGAATCTTTTTTCTCCATTGTTGGTTTAAGAGTTTTAGATCACTTTAAAATTCTACAGGTTCCGGTTGAAACCTTGGTACGAAATATGTTCAAGATGAACGCCACAACTTGTGCCTCACCATGGGGAAATTATTGGGTCAGGTCACCGGACGTGTTCGGAGCCCAATAAAAATGCGCCACATCACCTCTTACTCGGTACTGAGCTCGGTACTGAGCAGTACCAAGCAGTACGAGCTTGGTACTGCTTAGTACCGAGCTCGGTACTGCTTACTGCTTAGTACCGAGCTCGGTACTCAGTACTTCATAGTACCGAGCTCAGTACTGCTCAGTACTGTGAATACCGAACGTAAGCTGTGTCCGGTGACCTGACCCAATAATTTCCCCTCGCCAAGAGGCGCCCCAAAAACTACCTCAAGGCTTAACTTTTTATGGTCTAAGTGAGGCTTTCACTTTTTTTATTAGAAGCATACGGCTTGAGTCTTTATAACTTGAGGCATTTGATGCAGACCTCTCAAACTAATACGATAGTTAAAAAAACTTTCTTTATATGATATTATGATACACCAAATATAGCTTATATTCAAGTTCCTGATTAAATTTTTTAAGCTTGCATTACGAGTTAAGAAATAAGGTTTTACTTATGCGAGTGGGAAGCAAAGTTAAAAAAAAACCTATATTAATAATCAAAGCGATTTCCTCAATTGAATCAAAACATAGGTTACGAATTGAAAATAGAAAAAGTCATAAAATTATGAAAAATTAGAAAACACATAAAGTGCATTCAAATATAACCTTCATTCCTTAAAAAAAAACATCATAGGAAAGCACACAAAATTCAAAAAATTGAATAAAAGCCTGAATTTGAAAATATAAAAATTAGTAACCAATGATAGAACTACATTCTAAATGAGATCTTTTTTGCCCTAAAGATAATAATCATTATCATCATTCATAATCGCTAGCAGGATCATCCAAGGAATCAAAGTGATATATAATAGCTCCATCGTCCTCCCAATCACTCATGTGAGTTATCCCATACATCTTTTTTTTTTATCCAACATTATTATTTTCTTCTTTCCTGCATCCAGATTATTATCATAATAAGCACACTCATAACCAAAAAATATTATATAACAATTTATTACATATTTCTTAATGCATATACTCTATCAACCATTCAAGGTATTTGAAGTTTTATGTCGTTTGTATTTGGCGGATCTTTAGGAATTTTCGCTAATTTCTGTTACATGAGCATCATAAATTGATGAGGACATCGACAGACGCTACCGACATGTTTATCGCCGGCGAAACCGCAGATCGACGGCCACGATTCAGCGCCTTTACTTTTGATATCGATGTCATGATGTATTTTATTCTTGTCTTGTTTTATTTACTGTTTTTCCCCATTTTACCCCTGTGGGGAGTTATTTTATCATTGTAGCCCAAAGGGCAATTTAGTACTTTCGCTTTGTATGAGTTGAGACCTATATATAGTGGTCTCTTGTATCATTTTGAGCTTAATGAAGTTTACGAATGAAAATTTGTTTTGAATTCCTTGTCTTCTTCTTCTTGTGGAGAGCTAGAAAGGAGAGTGAGAGCCCAAGGTGGGGTGAAACGCAACACCCATCAGTCATTGGAAGAGTCTGTGGCTCGTGGCCTATCCCCCATACCCGATTTCCCCTCTTTCTCTCCAACCCGCCCACCTCAACTCTCCCCTTAGCCGCCGGCCATCCTACCACCACCATCCGGCCGGGAATTTTCCAACCATTGATCCAATCTCCTCTTCCATTCGGATCCAAATTTTGAAGTTCGAATTTCGAATGTCAAAATCTTTCCTATTTTAGAATTTCAATTTCAAATGGATTTTGTTTTAGCTCTTTTCAAACATCATGTATGCAATTTTGGAAGCCACCCACTTACACCCACACCAAGTTCCCCCTTCTAGAAGCCGCCGGCCACATGCTTGGATGGAACCCCATTAATGCTCCAATAAGGCATTGATTTCTCTTGAATTAGGAATTAACTCAACATCAATTTTCCCTCCTAATTTACTTAAAACTGAAATCTAATTTCAGTTTTAAGTTTTCAAATCTCTCCCTCTCTCTATTGACCGCCGACCCCCTTTCATGGGCTTTCCCCTTGTTGTTTCCTATTATAGCCCCTCTCCTATTTGAAATCAAATTCAAATCCTAATTTAATTCCCTCCAAACATCATTAATTCTGAAATTTATTTTAGATTTAATTAGGGAATTAACTAAGATTGCAATTTCAAACCCTAAGCTCCTCTCATTGTTGGAACCCGCCACCCCTTCCCATTGGAGATTCCGCCGGCCTCTCATACCTCATCCTCCCTTCTTTTGGCGCAAGGCTCCTCCGTCATCATCACTCAAAGTTCGTCTCTTTGGAAGATTTGCCAACATCAAGCATGCATGGCGGACCCGGAGCTTGAGTGGGGTCTTGTATTCAACGCCGACGGGAGCATCAACATCCTACGATCACCGTGCTTCGACGTAGGATTTGAAGACGAGACCACCGTGGAAGAGTACTTGGAGAGAGTCGTCCCGATCCTTGCAAGCATCTACGACCGACAATTTTCAAAGTACACTTGGAGCCTCGACGGCCACTTACAACATCCCTCCCTACCGGCTACTTTTCCTCCGACGAAGTTCTTCGGCGCCCTCTCTCTAGTGGTAACATCATTCATCGCTTGGATCTTCTATCTCCGCCAAAAGCCTACCAATCCTTGAATGAAACGGCCACGAGGTGAAAATTCTCGTTGTTAAACGTTGGGTTTTTGTTACTTGTACTTCGCATTTAATTCCCTTGGATTTTGAATGAACTATTTCGGTTAATCTCAAGTGCATCTCTTTGGCCTAAGCAAGTTAATATTTTCGAATTCCTAACTCAAACTTTATGTGCTAGCTTTAAATTCGTAACAAGCAATACTTTAATCGTTTCTCTTTAATTTCCACATAACTCCTAGTAGTTTCACATCATAAATATAAATATCTTCATTCACATCTGATCAAATAGCACTTCATTTTCTTCGTCATCTTGTTAAGCACCCATTCATAAGATGGTGAGGCCTGCAATGCTTTATGGTGCCGAATGTTGGCCATTAAAAGAGAAGCATAATACTGAGTTAAGTGTGACAGAGATGAGGATGCTAAGGTGGATGAGTGGCTTTACCATTAGAGATAAGATACAAAATGGGCATATACGTGAAAAGGTTGGAGTAGCTCCAGTAGAAGATAATATAGAGAGAGTCGCCTTAGATGTTTGGACACATAAAATGGCGGCGTTCTGATGACCCGGTTAGTAGAGGTATTAGATTTGACTTATATTAAGAAAGGTAGAGGCAAACCTAAAAAGACTTGGTTAGAAAATATTAGGAATGATCTTTCTTTATTAGATTTAAACGAGATTTTGACTTTTAATAGAACAAAATGGAGAAAAAAGATTCATGTAGCCGACCCCACGTAGTGGGATAAAGGCTTGATGTTGTTGTTCTTGTTATCTTGTTAAGCACTCATTCATAATTTGATGACAAATTATCAAGAATTAAAAAATCATATTCATCTTTGCGTGAGATAACTTGACATGTGTGCCATTTAATTTCTTATTATATATGACATAAACTAATTTGTTCATCCTTCATCCTAGCCTTAGCCAATCAAATTATTCTCTTCATATGAATGTGCTCCAATTTCATTCACATGCAAAAACTGAATATGTCATACTTACGACTCTTATTGCAAATGCTTTTAATCCTAGTGATTCGTCTCTAAAGTGCATCCACCAACGCTCTAAAACACAAGTTGAAAAAAGAAAATAAATAATATTAATTACATATTTAACAAATATAACAATAAGATTAATATTAAGTAAAGTGGATAAACATCTTACCAAATGTTTTTGCTTGATAATTAGACATAGAGGTGTAAATGAGTCGAGCCAACTCGAGCTTGGCTCGAAAAATGGCTCGTGAGCTAAGCTCGATGAGCTCACGAGCCAAGCTTGAGCTAACCTCAACTCGTCTCGTTAGCTCAAACAATGCATTCTTTAAAAACAATTAGTATATAATATACTTTAAACATATTAGCATTCAAAATTTTAAGTACAAATTTATTAAAAATATTTAAAATTTATAGAACACTTCCTTATATCAAGTGATTTTTTATAAATAAGCCGGCTAGTGAGCTGTCACGAACTTATAGAATTAAACTCAATCTCGAGCTCGAAATCGAATAATTAATTAAGCTCAAGCTCAATCCAGGGGTGACTCAAGCTCGGCTCGACTCGACTCGTTACCACCCTGAGCAACTCTCATGCCAAACATTCACTTTTTTGTGATAAAATCTTTAATTCATTTAACAATATTCTCAAAATCTTCAAAAGAGCTTATCATTCTCTCAACACATTTACATAAAAGAATTTTATCCTCCGCACATTCAAAGAAATTACCATTAAAACAAAATAAATGATTTAAAAGCATCCAACAAAATGCAAATCACAAAATAATTGGTTGTCTCATTTATGATCAATAATTTCTCATCTCTTTATAAGTTGACTCTTCCCCTCATACGTTCGTTCCTATTTGTTCTCTTGCATTGTTTATAATACCGTAGATAAAGCCCATTATAGAACACTTCACCATCAACCATTCTCAACACTTAACTAAAACTTTGTGGTTTCAAAGACTGTATATCACAGTTAGCAAAAAAGTATTATCTATTAAGATAATCATTTTCTTTTGTTTCCTTTCATATTTTTTGACCCGTGCACTACTATTTCATTCTTGGAGTCCAATATAAATGTTTTATTTTCTCCATTAACATCCTCCATGAGGCCTTATATATACTTGCATTATCTATTATCACTTGAACAACAAAATGTTCTTCAACTTTCTCAACAATAACATCAAGCATTATGAATAACAATCGGTGCAACCTGAATAAACTTAGATAACTAAACACATTTCAAAAACATTATTCCATTATGATTGTTGCAAGAAAGCTGATCAAGCTTCAACCTCTTATGTCTTGCCAACCATGTGATGACATTGAAACTCAAATTTGTGCCCACGTATACTTTATTTCTAGAATTATTTCTAACAATGGTATTCACTTTTCCTTCAATATCCATGTTCAAAGCTCATGAATTCTTGGAAAATTCAATCCTCGACTATAGTTCCTAATGGAACTATACTGAAACAAAATGGGCATCTTAAAACAATAAAAAGGACTCTATTTTCATAAAAAAAGAAAATCTTTCAATATCCATACAAACTTGATTCCAAAATTTTTTATAGGACACTGATGAGATACTATAACATTGGTCTTTTATAATAATATCCAAAAAAGGTTTTAAAAGGTGAAATCTAGAGTTGAGGCGTTTTACTTAGGGAGGCCAAGTGTGAGCCTCCAAGAGGATCGAGACGCAAGCCTCAAGACAAAAAAAAAAAACATGAACTTATAAATAATTCATAAAAATAAAAAAATAAAATAACATATCAACATATTTATTTGATTCATCATCATAAAGATATAAACAACAAATCTCTCAAATGTACTATAAAAAAAAAAGTAGGAAATGAGATTCAAAGTAATCTTGCTTGTTTAAAACTTAAATACACCATAAAGATAAGGATCCACGACGGCCTCATCCTTATTTTCATATTATTCATAATAGCCCTCAAATATAATAATTATATCATCATTGAATTTTATCTCATTGTCATATTCTAAAACTTCTTTAGTTATAACTTTTTTTTTAAACTCCCATATTAATTAACATTGCATTCAGTGTAATGTAAAATAAAACAACAAAATAATTCATTATATTTAAAACAACATTTGATATGTTTTTTTAAGCTTGAACTCCACATTGCTATTGTCTTTAAATTGATTTTGAAGTAAAAGTTATTATCAATTCAATAGTTATTTTAATATTAGCATTAATTTCTTCATTCTCCTCATCATCAAATGCATTCCTCCATTTTCAACTTTAACTCTTTCACTATTATTTGGTATTATCCATTCATCATGGATAATATATCATTAACCACCAAAGAATTTATTTCATCATCACCAATTATTCGCCTCTATAATTTGAAATATTTACCTTTCAATTTTTTATTAACATAACACAACCATTCAACCTTATTCACTCGTCCTATGACTAATTGGTTCCTTCTTTGTATAATAAAATAAAAAATAAATTAATATTAATATAATAAATTATAAAACTTAACCAAAAAGACTCATTGCCTGAAAATACCTTGAGGCGTATGCCTCATTTAAAAACGGCGTAAGCCTCACTAGCACTAGTCAGGCTTAATCCTCGAGGCACTCATTGTGTGCCTTAATTTGAGGCGCGCCTCGAGACGTGCGCCTCAAAAGATGTTTTAAACTATCGAACAAAATATTCAATAAATTGATCCATTGGGCCTCAAATTCTTCAAGTGAAAATAGAGGTACTATCAATACCGCTAGTAGAACCAATATAGGACCAGTAGGGCAAGAATCAAAATATAATCTATTCTTAATAATTTCGTTCATATTTTGTTGGTGTTGATGCTTTGCCTTTGTAAAAGCATTCAAATAGTTTGAACTCTCTCGTTTAGCTTCACAAATTTTATCACGGTCCCATTATATCCTTATGACTTTGCCAAGATGATGTCTTATAACACATCCTATGATAATTTTGATGCAAAAATTACATGTGATATACATGTAGCCTTTCGTCACCTTCTCTAGGTCTCAATCAACTTGACTCCTTGACACAGCCTTACATCATTGTATTTATAGACTAGTAGAACATTAAAAATATTATAAGTATATATATATATATACACACACACTTCCATTCTCTTATTCATGGCATCAAAAGTTCATTTATTTACGCATTGAAGGGCGCATCGAAACCTTACAACAAGCCCGTCGTTGATTGTCGTTTGGAAGGGAAATTGAAATAGTCTACAGAAAGGTGGCGAACAAATGGCCGAATTTTCATCAACGATGATTCTACAAACAAGGAGAGTCACTAGGGTTACAACTTTATATGAGTTCCATCTCTACATGTAATGAGCGAGATCAGGAAATGGGGTAGGAGCAGGGACCATAGCTTTAAAATTTTGATTAAAAATAGTTTTTCAGGTTTTATTTTGATTTTATTGGTTTTTTAAGCCAACAAGCCCAAAATCTAAAAATTCCCATGAAATGCGCAATAGAAATATTGAAAAGAAAAAACACGTAACCATTGCAACTTAAAACCAACACCTTATTGGGTTTCGAGTCATTAAGATTCAAAACCCCTGTGGGTTTTGAAAGGAGAAAAAAAAAAAGGCTCAGAAACTTTTTCTTAGCGCCTCAGAATCAATTTGGTTCCAAGACATAGGTTCAAAAGTTTTTTAAGAAAATATAAGTTCCCAAATAACGCACATAATAACACTATCAAACAACCCATGTCAAATATTGGAAGGAAGGTGCTTTTCCAATTTTGTTGCAATTATTTTTTTAAAATTTTGTTCCTAAACAAGCAGAAGGATTTTCCCAGCTTTTAACAAAAAAAAAATTTTTGAAAGAAAGAAACCTAAATAAAACCAGCAAGCTCAAAAGTTCAATAAAAAATACTCAGCACATTGTGATTACACTGAAATGAACCACTTCAAACGGTTCAGGTACTTGCTAGAAAATGTAAATTATAAGTCTAAAAGTAATAAGAGACAATAAACTTGTATATCCAATAAAGGAACTTCAAGAAAATTTACCAAAAGATAATTGATGTGGATGCACAGATAACAGTGTATTAAAAAACAACACTCCATGTTATATTGTAAAAAACAAACCAAATCCGAAGGTATCAACAATTGTACAACAACAACAACATCAAGCCTTTATCCCACTACGTGGGGTCGGCTACATGAATCCTTTTTCTCCATTGTGTCCTATTAAAAGTCAAATTCTCGTTTAAATCTAATAAAGAAAGGTCATTCCTAATATTTTCTAACCAAGTCTTTTTAGGTCTACCCCTACCTTTCTTAACATAAGTCAAATCTAATACCTCTACTCTCCTAACCGGGTCATCGCAAGGCCGCCGTTTTATGTGACCAAACCATCTAAGGCGACTTTCTCTAATCTTATCTTCTACTGGAGCTACTCCAACCTTTTCACGTATATGCTCATTTTGTATCATATCTCTAAGGTTAAAGCCACTCATCCACCTGAGCATCCTCATCTCTGCCACACTTAACTTAGTATTATGCTTCTCTTTTAAAGGCCAACATTCGGCACCATAAAGCATTGCAAGCCTCACTACCATCTTATAGAATTTTCCCTTAAGTTTGAGGGGTACATTTCTATCACATAACAAGCCCGATGCATTCCTCCACTTCAACCATCCAACTTGAATTCTGCTGATAATATCCCCATCTATTTCACCATCACTCTGAACAATAGATCCAAGATATCTAAAATGTGTACTCTTATTAATGACTTCATCGCCCAAAGTCACAATCCCCTCACTAGGTCTATTACTACTAAAATTACACTCCATATTTTCCGTTTCAAGCGAAAACCTTTAGACTCTAAGGTTGACCTCCATAATTCAAGTTTACCTTCAACTCCCTCTCTAGTCTTATCAACAAGAAGAATACCATCAGCAAAAAACATACACCAAGGTACATCCTCTTGCAAATGTCTAGTGAGAACATCCATGACTAAAGCAAAAAGATATGGGCTTAAGGCTGATCCTTGATGTAACCCAACCGAAGGTATCAACAATTGTGATTCAACAAAAAAAATTAAAGGTACCGTAAACGTGAGGAAGAGAACCCCATACCAACAATACGAACTACAGAACCAGAAGCTTCTTGGATAGATTTAATGGTTGATCCGTGTTTGCCAATAAGACTTCCTGCTTGTGTTGCTCCCAATAATAATCTTGTCAAGACAGCATTGCCAGGATTAGGTGGACCGTGAGAGTCCCCATCTAAGCCATCTATCATGCGTTTATGAACCTTCAGAAGAGCATTCATTGCAGGGGAAATTGTTAAATCTGGCTCTTCCTTCGCTGAAATTATGACCTTCACAAAACCGGAACTGAACGAATAAATACAATAAAAAAAAACAACAAGATAATAAGAGTGGGAAAGTAAAAAAAGCAAAGAATTACAAGGCAACTCAAAAAAATTAGTAAGCTCTGAATGAAAACAGTGCATCAAAAACCACATAGGCAAGCAATTAAGCTAATATCCGAGTGTGACTTAGTATCTAGTTAGTAATAAACATAGCTCCTCCCGATCTACGTGTGCTTAGTTTAGTTAACTTGTCATGGAAATGCACCTAACAATGGGCAACTAGAGATACCTTCTCTTTTTTTTTTTTTCTTTTTTTTTTTTTCTGATGCAGACTGCATAATCTGATTATAGGTATATAAAACAACAGCAATTTAAAAGTGCATATATTGACAAATGATATATGGAAAGAAATACAACGCTTCAAAAGTTGTTATATTGTTTACCACTCATTGAAGTTGAAAAGGATTAAAACAACATTAATTTCAGGGTTTGAGAAATAAAATCCGTTAATAAGAAAACACCAAATGGCAAAAGGCAATGCTAGAGGTTACAGTAATAGGGAAACATTAACTTCAGCAGCATTTGGAGTACTTAAATTTTAATCAAGAGATCTTTCATAATAAGAAATATCTTGAATTCCAGCATTTGCGTGATTCATATAGAAGGCATTATGTCAACAAAGATTTTCAGCTAAATTGAGTTTGGTACAGCACACGCTGTTAAAGATGGTAACCATTTCGAGTAAAAACTTAACCTATTAGATCACAAGACAAGAAGAACTTCATAAATTTTAACTTCAATCATGGAAAAACTATAAAACAGTCTATTTTACCTTTCACTGCTAGACAAAAGCATCTCTCATATTATGTTGGAAAACAATTTGGATTTGGCGGTATAGACCACGTCATCAGCTATTAAAATCATCTTAAACAAAGTCAGAGCTTAAGCTATCACTTTGCAGAATAGAAGCAACTCTATAGTCCAACAGTTCTACAATTTCAAAGATTGAATAATGAATTAAAAGATATCGTAATTCACTAATTCTATTGGCTGCTTCAAATTTTGTCAAATGCGAGGATAGGAACCACATGGTTTTAACTTTGTATGCTACAGCATATATATGTAACTAAGACGAATTAGTGAAAAATGCATAATTATTCTGATTAGCAGATTCTTTGAATTTAATGTTCAAGTTCAAATAAATCACTCTTATACTTGTTAAACATATTACAGACAATAAAATATTTCTCTATAAGGTTGCATATTAGTCCCCTTCAAATTTTGGATTCTCAAAGCATAGATGCAACTCAAGAAAAATTGGTGAGAAACGTATAATTACTTTAATTACCAGATTCTTTGAATTTAATGATAAAGTTATCTTCCAAAAATTCTGATAGATGTATGTACCAAAATATACTATTTCACTACAAGATCAAATATTAGTCCACCTTTCTTACAGCTTTAGAGCAAAACCTTAAGTAGAGATATCAATACTATTATCCAAACTTTGTAGTTGGAAACCAATGTTTTTAATCATATGTAGATAAATTATCAAGGAAATAACACTTTCCATCATTTAAACCAACCTTCATGTAGCCATATAGTACGTTTTCACAGCCCAATCCTTAGCATTTTTTACATGTACTTGGCAAAACTAACTTCAGTCATTTATCATGCTAGCAGCCGGCAAAAAGTCTTATTAAATGTGGTTTTTTTTATTATTTAAAAACTATGAATAAACAAAAGTGGGCTTGGTTTGCAAATCAGAATTAGAATATCATACTTAGGTTATTGTATGAACAAGAAATCCATCTACCCCATGGTTAACCCACTTGTATAGTGTATTTCATTTAAGGAGTTTTTTCGGCCAAATACCAATGAATCAGGTTCTGAGGTTACCCGATCAAAAGTTGAGCTTCTTGGCAAAGTTGTTCATCCAACAAATATTGTAAGTGCTTAGATCAAATTTTGCAGCACTGATGCTCAAAGATAGAACTTTGCAACCTGCATCATTGGCCTTCTACTTTCACTCACATAGAAGATTTGGAATTGTTGCCTTATGTCAGCAGAAGAACCTGCACAGATTCGTTTCATTACCATGATGAAAGGTGCCAAAGTCAGAAGCCTAATGTGTTCCTTTGAAATTAGTTTTTCTTGTACATGTTTTATGGCACTAACAAGTATATTATTGCATATTATCTCAATCAGTTATGTTTATCAGTTCTTCATGTTTATTATCTGTAGTGCAATTGCAGATATGAGAGACTGAAAATTTACATTGATTTTTCTAGCCAGCCATGAGTTACTACGAGAAGCAGTAATAATTGCATGGCAAAAGTTTATTTCATAATTTCGTTCATCAGATCAAAGTCATTAGTATAATAGTTTATTACCAAACAGAAGACAACTAAACAATTCTCCACAGAAATCTACACTTACGTAAATTAAATTAAAAAAAAAAACATAAAGATAGCCATTTGATGACTGATACAAAACATTTTCATGAAATATTTGTCAACAGTAGGTAGCCAGTAGGAAAAAGGTGAATTTACTATGCAACATAAGTACGAATGAGTTTAGAATAAAGAAACTTCTAAAGATCTCGTAGTGATTAAAGTAACAAAAGGAAAGTTAAGTGTCCAATTAAAACACATTTGCAATTAACAGAATAAGAGAAATCATACAATGATGCGAAGCCGCTGCTATCACAAAATTTCAGCCAACGAAAAAAAAAGAAAATTTAGCTGAAATTGGACAAAAAGAGAAACAAGGAGCGCCTTGCACTGTTGTGCAAGTGATGAATCGAGTGAAATCCTTTCAAACCTTATACAAATAAAAGGTGTCTATACTCGTTTCTAATATCATCAAAGGATAACATATTCTTGTCCAAAACTCTTCATCTTCTTCAACGAAATATATTGGACGTTGCTGACCTCCACAGATCCTAAAGAGTAGATGAATATTTTTGCTTTTCACCTAATGTCATCCATCCATTCAGGAAATTTCCAATATCATATCACTTAATCAACCTCATTGCTCATGAACTATTCAATATTGCTTCATCAACCTCACTGATTTATGGTATTGTTCCTTCCTTCTACATGTATCATTAAATATAAAAAGCAATTGAATTCAAATTTTCATATCATGCCTCATCATTTTCCTTCATAGTTTTTTTTTTAGAAAAGTATTTTTGTTTTTCATGGCAAAAAACTTCAATATTTAATAATTGGGATAACTTGACATTTTCATGTATTGAAAAATGCCAATCAATGGATGACATTTCTATATCTCAATGAAATTATGTCCTTGATCGCAAAGAATGCTGGTATGTAAACCAATGGACACACATGGGTCCAAATATTAAAATGAGCATTGAGAATGAAAGTCCTTATACTAATAATGAACGATATCAAAGACTCTGGGAAAATAAACTTAGCTAGCACATATCAAACCAGGCATTTGCTTCTCCGTTAATATTGATAGGAAAATTATGAAAAATCCCATAGAAATGAGAAATTTGTTTTGAATCCGTCAATAAAAGAAAAAGAATCTAGGCAAAGGGTTATTTTAAGAAAACGTGAAAAAGTTCATTGATGAAGGTTGGGCAAGTTTTATTATTAACAAGCGATCAACAACAAGATTATTATACATGGGTATGCGAAAACTTCCACTTGGGCCAATTTATTCAAAGCTTAGTTTTCCATACAGCAGACACTGTTATACTTGGTTATAACATTCTAGCCATTTTATAGAAATTTCTGTCATAGGAAGCAACGTTTTACAGCTAAAATATGCTTGAGTGTAGTAACAGTCAAAAAGTTGTTCAACTTTTTCAAAAGGGAAAAATCTATAATACCCATAATAGCTTCCACAAATGAACCCTTATACTTCTTCTTCTTTGCTTTTCTTTAGAAAGTTCTTTTTTCAACCGCAATTTTATATATGCTTCCCAAAAAGCTATTTTTAAAATAACTTAGGAAAAAACTATGAAAATATGTCATCCAAATGAAAATCAACATTTATTAGTTATACTACCAATTGCTAAAAAAACAACAACAAAAACCATCTCAAACAAAGCCTTAGTTACATGAAAAAGCTATAACAACTTGCGGTGGCAAGAAGCAACTATCAAGGAAAAGCAATTATAATGAAGTTACAGTAGGTTTGAAGAACAAACAAGCCGCCAAAGAATTCGAATTAAAAAAAAAAAACATAATCGATAAACATTATGTAAGAGAAAATAAAGGAAAATAAAATGCTTCTAATTAGAAAAATAAAATTTGATTATATACTCTAAACTTTTAGTGAATATGCAAATAACTATAAGCAATAAATGATATGTGATGATCAAATCATAACTAGGCGCCATATTTTTTCATGTTTAGAAAGTGATACAAAAAAGATGGGAATTTGATGAGGTTATAATTGGAGTGAAATGTAATAACTAATAAGTGGATATCAAGTGGTATTTTAAAGGAAATTTTATAGAATACAATAAGTTTTATAAAAATAAATAAAAGAAAACTTTATACAATACAATAAAACTTTGATGTTGGACACATGAATCTATGTTACAACAACAACAAAGTCGCTAACAGCCAAGGTTAGTGCCGCACAACTGAAAAGATTGTACATGGAGAGCTGAAATTCAATAAAGTGCAATAGTAGTCAATTAAAAGTATGCAGATAGGACTTGCTCTGTACAAGGTTAGAGAAAATAGAGGCTTCCCTGGTAAGTGCACATAGAGATGATCCGAGCAAGCCTACTTTTCATCCACTTTTTTTGGTAGTTATAACTAATTGAGGCACCGCGCTCTAAGATAAGCACATAAAGCTTGTCGAATCAAAGAAAAAGGTAAGATGCTGGTGCAGTGAACTTTCCAAAATGCAATAATGATATATAACTCAGAGTCATTCCTAACTCAGAGGCCAAGGACATGAATTAATTATCAAGTTCAAAGAAAATAAGCATTCACTTTTGGTTGTTGAGTCTATTGATTATCATATTTCATCAAATTATTAATTCAAAAAATACTCTTTCAATATATAAGTTTTGGAGATAAATGCAAGTTGTCATTGTTGAAGGATGTTAGTTCTTTTTACACATCGAAGTTAGATAATTTTCTTCTATACCTCGATAAAATTTTGAACAATCCGACCATCCACATGTTGATGTTTGATTGGGTACTTTGCTAAGTCAGATTAAGCCATTATGCCCAGCCAAACAGCCCATTTTGGCATTCCCTATACCAAACACATTTTATCTGTCTCTTGCAGAGAACCAAGAACAAAAGCACTCCTTGTGGAATCTGATAATTGGAAACAGTAAAAAAACTTGAAACTGTGGAAGGGTCATTATCAATTGAATGCAAAATGTGATTAGGGAAATCTATCATCATGGATCAAAGATTCAAAACTTCATTCAAAGCAGCAAACGTAAGCTATCTTTCACAATGCACATGAAAGGAACCCACTGGAATTACTTAAGAGCAACAAAGGCTGTTCAATTGCTTCTACTATTCTTTGGTTGGAATGCAATCAGTTGGTCCCGCCCTCGTTAAAACTAGCACCCCCTAACCAAAAAGCGCCACCTTCATCTCATCTTAACGGGACGAAAAAACAGCTGCCATAAGTGAAATAACTCTTGCAATGGCACAGGAACAAGGTTATAACACTAACTAGCAAGAACATTATACTATCTTAGAACAGCAGTTTTTAAGGAAAAAAATAATATAAACAAAACAAATGCTTAGTATACAACCAGGATGATACACACAATATGCAATCCAACAAATACATTATAAAAACTCTCATTGCACCAAATAAAAGCATTACGAATGTGCTTCTGCCAACATGGCAAAGCCAATAACCATATTTCACATATGATTCCTGGCACGCACAAGTAATTAGTTTTACTTGTTAAAAGTGAGTTTAGGGCATAGCACCTTGCTACAACAGCTTAAGCACAATATTACTAAACAAACTTGATTGGAAAACTTGCAATATTATTAATGGTCACTATTTTCAAATATTTAAAGCAAACAAAAAAGGCAGTCCAATTATTAAAAGTAGGCCACTGATTATTCAAATAGTTACCTTACTAAAAGATTATAATCATTAAAAAAATGTAGAACAATCAGATATTTCAAATTGATTTATGCATTACGAGCAAAAATTGAGAAACAATAAATAGTTTCTTACCGTTCTTTCTAGAACACCAGGAGGACCATCAATGATCTTAATACGAGCTTTAGATTCCTCGCACATTTTTTTTATGGTCTCCCCTTTTCGCCCAATAATGCTACCTACTTTATGGGCAGGAATCAGTATTCTAAAAACATTCTCACCAGGCCAGCCAGGCCATCTTTTTTCACCAGCTCCAGCTCCCACATTATCCACACTTTCTTCCTTTAGGTTGCCTGAGTTCCCCATTGACTCGGCAACATTATTTTCAGAAAATTTGTCCTCCGGTGTATGTGCATCCATACTGTATAGAACTGAATATGGCATTGGCAATAAGTATTTTTATTCAGATGTCATGTAAAGATAACATGTATTGGGACAATTAATAATAATCAAATTAAACAGTCAGCCACAGAACGAAAGAGTGGGGTAAAAGCATGAAAATATGATCAGTTTAAAAGAAGGAAACACACAGGAAGATTGGGTGAAATACTCAGATAGGATATTCTATCCGAAGAAATGGGAAACAATAAAGCACAAAGAACAGTAAGTCATTCATATAATTAAACTAAAATTAAATGAGAACAAAGTACTATCTTGTAAAATTACAATGCCTGTTCAAAAATAATTAATGCATACTCAAGCATAAATTTTCCTTCAAAAATTTAACCATAGAATCACATCCTTTATGTCAAGTCCTGCCACATATGTCCTCACAAAACCACATAGAAATGAAATAAACTTCATAAACAAAGTACGCTGTTATCTCAATATTCAAAACTTCAATTGACAAATAAGTCCTAGCAGAATTTACCAATAGCTGCAAAAAAGAGACCAATCTCCGCATTGCAAGAAAAGGGAAGTAACAGCTAGAATAGAAAAGTCTTTTTAATGAATCTTTGAAGTATCAAGGGAGATTGATAAAATCATCTCATTTTGAAATAGATATACTAAACTGTAAAATGACCCTGTACTCAGGGGCTGTTATAAAATTCTGACAAAAAATATGCAATAGTTGGCACAAAATCATGAATTGATATAGGACAACTATTTACCACCTACTAAAAAAGTTCGAACTAATGGAGGAAACTCAGCCAAAGTTTTATAAATAATATTCCAACAGAATATTCAGGGATGCCACTAATCCAAACCCCAAAACTCAGACGCCATTCTTGGTTGATTGTAGTACCTGGTACAGCCAAAAAGAAACACGAGGGGATGCATCCCACTCACATAGGAGTTCTATTCTTCTCTTCCCCAAATTTAGAGAGATCACTAGACATCCAAGGAGTAGAGCTACTGATATAAAATTTGATGCTAGTTGATGGAGTTTTAACTAGGAAGAATGGTGGCTAGCATCGTTTGTAAGGGATTGCATGGGTAATAGGTCGGTGGCAAATGTGATGCAAAAAAAAAAATTTGAATTAGAATAAGTAGTTACCTTAAATAGGGGTAGCCAGCAACTCAAATCTATCCCAATTTCAATGGTTTATTCAATCACTCAATGGAGAATAGCATCGCACCAATCCAAGAAGAGGCAGGAAGACTAGCTGAAAACTTGTAACACTAATCCCAATCTCAATAGTTTATGGTTTTAAAACTCTTAAGAGAGAGAGATCTAGAGTTTTGAACAACAAATTTGATTTCTTCCCAGGACTATGCTTACCAACAAAGAGAAACTAGTCTTTGCAGCTCTCATTGGTTCCCTTGGATCAATTCTTGTCAATGGTCAAAGCAGGGAAAGACCTAGGAGGTTAAGGTGACGTTCCTGGAGGGGTATCGAACCAACTCTGGGCTATTGGCAATTGCAAATAAGCTGTGGCTGAGAAAACAAGAAGAAAGGAACAATTGGATTTTTAAACCTTGATTTAGAGGATTTAACTTAGATTGGTTTACTTATTGCCCTAATAAAGGTTTAAATGACCTAGAAGGGTCTAATAACAAAGTAATTATAAATTATAATGCACTGGCCCTCCTCCTTAAGAAGATATGCAATGTCTGACACCCAGACATGGCTTGAACGCTAGTCAAAAATGCATGTTCAATTAAAATAGTATTTTAAAAAAATTAGACACATAAGTCCTAAATATTTAACATAAAAATTATTTTTAAATATAAATACTTTTTATATAATTTCTTAAGAGAAAAATTTTACTTATATTACAGTATCCCCGTAACTCGCAGCCTCCAAACATTTGACTAAGTACAGCTAGGGTTTTATTTTGAAGGCTTGAAGACAACATCCAATGACACTTGAAGGTGGCTCGACGACGACATCAGATGAAGACGCACCTATGATGTCCCCCAAACAATCACGGCCCCGCATCACTACATCATCCTTACATCTCCATACCATGACGATGACATCTAATCATCTCAACTTTGATGACTGATGCCATTTTGACAAAACTATCATCTCCCCCTCTTACCACTAAAGTTTGCAAATAAGGTTTTGAAATCAAGACATCATTCTCTAACAATTAGCAGCATATAGATGGCAAAAGACATTTCTTCCCATATGAGGAACTTCTTGTTATTGTTTTCATATTCAAAATGATGTGAGACATTTTTATCAAAATTGGCCTTTTGATTGAAAATTTAGTTCCATGCACTATTTTTAAGATCAACTTTAAGTCCATGTCTTTTTACTTTAGTCATGGATGTTCTTACTAGAATTTTGCAAGAGGATGTACCCTGGTGTATACTTTTTGTTGATGATATTCTTCTTGTTGATAAGACTTTAATTGTGGAGGGCAACCTTAGAGTCTAAAGGTTTTCGTTTGAGTGGATCTAAAACTAAATACATGAAGTGTAATTTTAATAATAATAGATCTAGTGAGAGGATTGTGACTTTGGGCGATCAAGGCATCAATAAGAAAATAAATACAATTTTATATTTTGTTATATTCTATCCCCTTTCAAAATTTAGATTTAGATTCATGTTTATTACATCAAATTGAAATGTGTCACAGAAATATGCAATCATTAATGAAAATATGTGCCCATTTGTTTACTCCCAACAATTCATTATACTCGTATATTATCAACTTATCCCAAACAAACATTGCACTTGCGGATTAACACGTGCATCGAAGGGAACCACGAAAATAAATATTCATACTAACTCAAGTATGGAAGCATGTATATTGCAATGAGCCATTACAATTATTATATATATATACCAATTGGCATTTCTTTTGGATAAGATTTACAACCTTTAGCCTTTCAAAAACCTAACACATCATCTTTATGAACTGTGCAAGATATAGCACATGCACTCCTCCATGACTTCAAATTATAGGCAAGACAATTACAGAGCAGTCTGTCAATGTTTGTCAGATTAGCAATGAGTTTATTTCATGCCTAACAACAGATCACATCATTACCATTCAAAGTCTAAAACCAAGATTAAATATACTTTCTTATCAAACTCTTGAGTTAAATTTTAGCAAGGCCGCCACAAATAATTCAACATTCAATATGTATATAGGCATGTTCGTTTAAAAAGGGATCTTAATACACGCCTTATCAACAAAGGGGAGTACATGCAACATTATAAAAAATGGCATTCACGGCAAGATCCAAGAACTTCAACATCTGACAAGTAATACGGACCAAATTACGCCAGGAAATGGCGCAATCCTAAATTGAAAGAACAAACAGATCTGTGCTTCACACGAATGAAATACCATCACCGCTAAAAGAAACACCCCAAAAAACAAAGAAAACGTCCATATATGTGAGTAGTTGGGAAACTTCTAACCTGGAGAAACCCTAGAAAGACGAAAAGATCAATAATTGAAATAGTAGAAAGTTGAACGTAGCGATCGAGAGCAACAAAGGCAGAAACGTTGCGGATATGACTAAGAACAGATGCAACGGAAGAAGAAACGGTGCACTTATATGAGATGCGGAGAGCGTACCAGAATAGGCTGAATAGCTGCGAAGGGAATTTTCAGGGTTTCTGACGGATGGATGAGAACCTAACGCTATTTGATGCCGTGGAAAACGAAATTACTTTCCTGTCCTTCATATAATGGGCTGAAATTTGAGCTGGCCCAGTTATTTTCCGACTCAACTACTACTGTTATATCAATTCTTAGGCTGAAAGAAAGCCCGTCAAAACCAAGAGTAGCTGGGCTGGCCCAATTTTCAGTTCAAACAGTATCAAATCCACAAATTTTTATCGATTCCAACAAGAAAAAATAGAGATACAATTTATATTATTATGAATTTAAAATTTATTAAATTTATTTTAAAATAAGTATGATATAATTTATAAAAATATAATATTAATCTTAAGTTAAATCCGACAACTTTTAAATTTATTTGATATAAATTATATCGTAATATTCTAATAATTTTTAAAAAATTTACTATCGAGTTGCATACAAATAACTCTTTTTTGGTAAATTCAAAGTCACAAATGCAACGATGAGGTCCATTTTGTAATTGGACAAAGTTTGAATAATTTCATCATGATCGAGACACTCCGATCTTCGTTCTGAATGATATATTAATCAAACATCATCTATTTTGCTTTCATTGACCATGTGATATATATGGAGGTCATCAATACTCAATAGCAACAATTCAAAAAATAATTCATAAGGAATATTTATAACATTATTTGTGTGTGTTTTTCTTGCAATACTTCCTATTAAAATCAATATAATTAATAAAAACAATGATTGTTGGGCATTTTGACAATGGTGATCTGATGGTTTTGTCAAGCGGTTGCCCAACGACATCGATCGAGCGATGGTTCGAAGGCGGCATTGAGCATGATTCGACAATGATGTTTTGGTGGTGGTTAGGCTACGATGATCAATTATTGGTTCAATGGCGATAGTCGGAATGTGGCCCGATTTTAATACTTGTGGTACTCTAGGTCCTTATGATTTTAAAGCTCTCCTAAATCTTAATTCAAAGCTCCATGGCCTATTCATAAAGAGAGTATGAGTATATATATTTATAAATTGTTGAGTGAGAGATGCCATGTAAAGATTAACAAAACCATGAACACTCCATTAGAAAACCTGTATTAATTACCTCGATCACATACTCTTTTATTTTTTGCAATAAAGTACATTAATGATGTCAAAAATTAAAACATATTGGGCTCATTAGATTCATCTCATTGATACGCTCGATTTGACTATAAGCATGCAAGTTTTAAAGATCATTTAATAATCAAATTAATGCCCTTAAATTTTAATTATGCTTCAAGTGCTCGATCTAAAGCTTATTGAGACTTGGATTGTGCAACTTTTGTTATCGTTGTGCTGTCACGTCGAGTCATTATAAGTTTTGTTGAAATCGTTGTTTATATGATCATGAATTCAATGTTAGAAGCATTTAATTTAAATAAGTATCAAGATTTGCTCGAGTTCAAATTGATTTTCATCGAAATTTCAATTATAATGCTCAAATGATAATTTAGTCTAATTTAAATGCACTATCATTCAACAACAACAACAATTTCATATTTAAATCTAATGAAAAATGTCATTTCTAATATTTTAAAGTCAATGCTTTTCATATCTACATTTATCTTCATTAAAATAGGCCAAATTTAATATACTAGTGTAAATGCCCGTGCACATGATACACGTTAATAAAAATTTTAAACAAAAAAATATATAATAAAATATAAAATTAAGTTATTACTTTGTATATCAATGATGTTAAATTCTATTTAAATATTACATGCAATATTTGCATATTTATAAATATTTTTTACATAATTAATAGGCATATAGACTTTTATCATTTTAATACACTCATTTAAGTTTGATACGGCATCACAAAATCATCTTGATCGGGCACGAATCTCGAGGCAAAACCTAGTTGGAAACTTCAAAAATTAATTTCGGGAGCATATGAACTCCGATTTCAGCGAGCTTACAGTCAAACTGAGCTTCTCGGAAATACAAACCCAACGACACCAAGATCAACCCAATCCGAGCCCAAATGAGTCCGAATCAAAGGTTCGAAGCGCTGTTGTAAGGTTCGAAGCACTGTTGTAAGGTTCAAACCGCAATTTGAGTTACCAAACGGTCTCCGATTTTAACGAGCTTATACTCGAATCGAGCGGCTCGACGAGACGAATCCAACGAGCCCAAGATCATCGAATTCCGACATCATTAAGGCCATCAAATGTCCAACGAACGGTGCATGATTAAAAGATTCGATATCGACCGTCCATTCAAACCACTCCCTGTTCGCCCTTGATCTCACGCCTATTTACGGGCTATGCCACTCCAGAAAAACTATAAATAGAGCCCTCATTCTACACCAAGGGACTCAAGTGAAGAGAGACAAGAAGAAGAGAAGGAGAATGAGAAAGGGGAAAAGGAGATTCCTCACCTCCTCGACCACCGCCGCCGGAGCTCTTCCTGCCGCCTGAAGGCACCGGAACTCTGACGGACTTTCAGGAAACGCCAGGAACTCGCAGAAGAGCGAAGAAGAAGAGGAGAAAGGGGAAAAGGAGATTCCTCACCTCCTCGACCACCGCCGAAACTCTTCCTGCCGCCTGAAGACGCCGGAACTCTGCCGGATTTTCAGAAAACGCAGGGAATTCGCAGGATTCTGTGAAGTTCGTGGAAGAAACAAGTTGTATTTGGATTACCCCGGCTTGTGGGACGAAATCCGCCATTTGTAATCAACAAAAACACTAGTGGAAATTTGCAACTGGGCGAGGCCCCGTGGTTTTTCCCATTTTTGGGTTTTCCACGTAAAAACTCTCGGTGTTCGCTCTCTTTTCCTGTTTGTGTGTTAAACTTACGTGCAACGCTCGGACGCAAATTCATAAAACTCTACCGCCGCGTATTTTCTAACACGCAACAAAGTTAGATGAAAAATAAGAATCAAGTTTATGTACAATATTAGAGTTTCCAATCTATTGATTTTGAAATTAACATAGCACATGCAAGAAGACTAAATTAGCTGTTAAAAAAAAAAAGATTTGCTATGAAAAACCTATCACAATTGCATGCTTATAGATCACAACAAACCATATGGCTAAGTATAATGGCTGTAAATTAGTTGAATTTAAGGGAACTTCGTGTTTGATCGACCTAACTCATTAAACAAAGGAGCCAACTTTGAAATAATATATAGGCTTTGCTTGGGACAGCTTTCTTACTACTTTTTAAGGCTTCATCATAGTTGGCTGATCTAACACTTTGACATCATCAATAGGCCACTAAACATTAAAGACAAGTTTTTGCAAAGAAACTTCTAAAAAAATTGATCAAATTGAAGCAAAAAATAAAGCAATTCAAATAAGTTAAAGTCAAAATATATACCATATAACAAATCGACATATAATATGAAATATGGGATTTTAAATAATTAGACCATATGGATAATAACCGACAACAAGGAATATGAACATCAAACCTACTTATAGACAAGTTATAAGCCATCCGATGAAAAAATGAAAATCAACCCTCCATCATATAAGTACCTGAAAAGACTTCTCCATTCTCTCTTGATTGGAAGCATCTCTCCCCTAAAATATATAACATATAACAACAAGATATGTTATATCACTTAGAATGAAGATCGAATTGTCTTAATCGGGATGAAATGATTAAAGCTTTGTTCGATTACAAAATTGATCATATCGATGCATTCAGGACGTCAAATATATCAAATACAAGTTGTTCGTATGTGACTCGATCAAACGACAGTGTGTTAGTGGATGCGACGCTAGCAAAACACTATCCAAATGGCATCTACTTGTTAAACAAGCTTCGTCGATGAGTTTAGAGCATCGAATTTAACCAAAAATGAATTCCTCGCAATCAAATTGAATGAAAGCGATCGAAGTCGACGGACTACGGACATACTCGATGCTCCTTAAACGTCGTCCGTTTGCAAAATGAAATTCTACATTATGTTTTGAACGTCGAAAACACTGAGAAATGACTGCGATATTATTTGGATATTTGCACGAGTGAAAATATAAAATTCGGTGTGCAAAAATATAAAATTCGACTTGAGTTGCGAGGCGACGACACACAAATTGGAATAAAAAAGTTGTCGTCATAAGGGCATGATAAAAAAAATCAATATTAATAAATAACGAATTTGTGTTTAAATATGTTGTGTGAGTAGAGTAAATTTGATAATAATATATATTGTTATTAAATTCAATGTGCTATTAAATTTAAAAGTGATAATAAAAAAAAATCATTATCTGTTACTATAAATTTGAATTTATTTATATTCCTACATAGTTTTATAAAAAGGTAACTCACTCCACTCAATTCATCTCATAATATCATTCCCTGATACAAAACTTATCTATTTCACTACCCAAGTCTACGTGCCTTCTTCAAGAACTTTTATTCTATCTAGTGAACGTACGCAGAGGAAGGTTCGGTTTTAGGCAAAAAAGCGTCTGTACCGAGTTTTTTTTTAGGCAAAAAAGCGTCTGTACCGAGTTTTTCAAAAAAACTCGGTACTGGCGCGAAAAACTCGGTACAGGCATTTTTTTGCCTAAAATCGAACATTCTTCTGCGTACGTTCACTGGATAGAATAAAAGTTCTTTCTCAAAAGGTTTTGCCAAATGATTCTTCCACACGTCCTTCATGCAAGCTGATTTATCACCCATGTCTACCAAAATCCAGCCACCTAGCCAAAGAGGAGAAATCCAATTTTGTTTACTCATTCTTTTCCATTTATGAAGCCAAGGGACTCATTTTCTCAGGCACGTTTTGCTGCATCTCTCTCCCGTCCTTCTCTGTTCGCAAGTCCAAACCTCTTACGTCCCAAGTACTTCTCTTACTGCAGCCTTCACCTCAACCCATTTCATTCTGCTCTTATCTCCTCCAACAGCAACCCGAGCTCCACCTCCAATCCCAACTTCACCCCTTGTCTGTTCATATAAAAGCCACCAAACTCTCTTAATCTTTCTCTCTCTGTTATATATATTATATATATATATATATATATATATATATATATATATATATATATATATATATATATATATATATATATATATATATATATATATATATATATATATATATATATATATATATATATATATATATATATATATATAAAATAACAAAAAAAATCAGAAAATAAATATAACAAAAAAAAGATCTTCTTTAGCCTCGCTGCAAATCTCTATCGTTGTCGTCGTCGTCTTGCTTGCTCGTCAAGGTATATCATTCGCCAAACTCTAAAATCTCAAATTCCGTTCTCGATGTTTGTGGCGGACCAGCTAACCACCTATACACACTTTTCTTAGCGTGGTAGGAGGAAACCTGGTGCGATACGTACCACGAAGTCGGGATACTCATAAGTACCCGCTTGCGGGGAAACAACTGTTTTTTCTCCTGCAACAGGTACCGGTAGAAGACCCATACACGCTTTTCTTAGCGTGGTGGAGACAAAGACTTTACACGACCGCGGTGTCCTCGAAAGAGGACACCTACCATACACGCTTTTCTTAGCGTGGAGGGTAGGCCTAGAATCCCCGTAGATGCCCCCTACGCGGGGGAGACGTCGGGATACTGCCAAAATTTTGACGAACATAAGCTCAAATAAAATAATTTGATATTTCAACCTCAAATAAATAATTTTTTGAGATTTTTTGAACTCAAAATTAAATAAAATTTGAACAATATTTGAACTTGAGTTGAATTATTAATATAAAAATCAAATCATTTAATTAATCAAATGAATATT
Source organism: Dendrobium huoshanense (assembly GCA_016618105.1). NCBI lineage: Eukaryota > Viridiplantae > Streptophyta > Magnoliopsida > Asparagales > Orchidaceae > Dendrobium > Dendrobium huoshanense. Next base: position 61,211,627 of record CM028358.1, on the reverse strand, counting down.
AAATTATTTTGTTTGGCAACATTTCTCTATTATGCCTTTTGGGTCATGTATGATGGAAACTCTTTGGAAATATTTATAAAGTGAAAGTGACAAATAAATTTTATCATAACATGTTGGTTTGTGTTTCTAATAGCTTCCATGTTACAAAAAAGAAGAAGAAGAATATATAACATGTGGGTTTGTGTCTCCAGCAACCTTCATGTAAACAATAATAAAAAATAAAAAAAGAGAAGTAGAATTTATCTTTTCATGTGTATGCAAGGAGAAATAATAAGTAATTTAAAGTCTCAAGGAAGAGCATTGATTGTTGGGAGAAACTCAAGTCCAATGTGGACAAATCCAGATGCAATCATAACAAATCTAATGGCCACGATTAGATTATGATTGGTAGAGAGAGACACAAATGAACAGATCTTAGTTGTTATCTTTATAATTTGGTGTATTGAATTCAATCTTACAATGAATTCAAAATTAAAAAAAAGATAGGGGTGAAGAATGTGGAAGGAAGGAGTTGATTGAGAAAGTTGGCAAGATTCATGAGTTCTTTATTAATATCTTTAAACCCATTTTTATCATCTTTGGAGATGTTATAATTCATAGAAGAATGAAAAAGTCCTCCATTCTTTGTTAATATTGTTATTATATTATGATAGTAACTTCGATAAATATTAATTCAAGGCATAAGTTGATTGAGTGGACTAAAATATAATCAATAGAATGGAAAAATATTGTTTTGTAGAGCCATCCGTAAGTGTTCATAACTATCAAAGACATGGACACCACATGTAAGAAGAAATTGATGCAGCTGAAGGAAAATAAATTTTAGTAGCAAGTGGAAACAAAGTTCTCATATAAGGCAATGAAATAAGATAGCAATGATTTTGGTAAGATTTTTTATGCAAAATGTGACTTTTTTCAAATATCTTGTTTAAAATCAACGCCACCGGATCCGCACCATTTTTACAAGCGGACAGAAGGCGTTTATTGCCCCCCCTCCTGCATACAAAAATAATTTTTTAAATGTCAATATAATGCACCGAGCAGGGTGTCAACACCTCTAAGATGAGTGTAGCAGCCTTGGAAAGCAAGCGACTATCCCAAGAAGAGTGCTACCGCCTTGAGAAGTGAATCACCGCCTCGAGAAATGTGCATATTTAATTTTAAAAGTCTAATATACATGCTATTCAGTCCCCAATGATGGCCGTGTTGAAAGTCTATATCAACCAGAGGGGATCAACTATTTAAATGTCCTCAAATTTCTATAAATGATAAAAATTTGCAAATGACTCCAAATTCATCCCCGATGATGGCCGTGTTGAAAGTCTATATCAACAGGAGGAGATCAACTATTTAAATGCCCTCAAATTTCTATAAATGAAAAAAAATTGCAAATGACTCCAAATTAATCCCCGATGATGGCCGTGTTGAAATTCTATATCAATCGGAGGGGATCAACTATTTAAATGCCCTCAAATTTCTAAAAATGATAAAAATTTGCAAATGACTCCAAATTCATCCCCGATGATGGCCGTGTTGAAAGCTAATCTCAACCAAAGGGGACTTCAAAACATGCATATTTGAAATAAAATCTTGAAAAATTTTAAAATATTCAAATAAAATTTATTATTTAAAACTTAAAGCAAAATTCCATTCATTATCCGTAAACGTTTGTTAAGGATGATAAATTTCAAAATAACTTTAACTCATAAAGAGCAAAATGTCTAATTGAATGTATCACTGTGATTCATTCTCAAATGATTTCTCACCAACGAAGACGTGGCATGTGCCCTCTGACCGGGTGGTTTTGCTGCAAAATAGCACCACTATATTACGGTTACGATCAAAGCCTGTATGTTCTCCAATGGTTAAAAGCCCCTTGAGTAATGAATTATAGGGTGTATTTAATAAGGCATAAAGCTTTCTATTAGCTAAGGTTGACTAAAATTTGTCTCCTTAAACAAGCATCCACCCCATGTCTACAAGTTCTCCTTGGATGAAGCAATCCATGGCTGTCGACAAGGATCTTTCTGTCAGGTTGGGTCGACTACCTCCTCTGACTAAGTAGACTAGGGACCACGATAGCCCGGGACGACGGAACCATGGGATCTTGATCGGGCTCATCATCATTCCCCCCACCATCTGCTTTAAGAATAAAAATAATAAATTTATAAATTTACAAAAAAACAAAAACAAAAAAATATTTACATGTTGCTACTATATGCTAGGTATTTTGTACCTACTTCATGACTAGTCTTAATCGAAAGTGCTCTCTCGTGATCGAGGGGGTAATTAACCATCGGTGCTTGCGCTTATGGGAAACCTAGAACCAGATTTTAAAGTCCTCACAAAATGAGGGCGAAATCTCTGGGTGGTGCTTTATCCCAAAGTTCATCTGCCTTCTGAAAATTTGACCCGGAACATCGTTAAAACTCTCCTACGCAAGGGAGGCCGGGGCACAAATTTTTGGAGCCCACATAAGGTATGTCAAGGTTGGCATTGAAATTGTCAAGCACATTATGAAGGGTTGATTCGTCAAAGAGAAAATCCCCAAAGAAGCTTGTAGCTATATAAACAATAAAGCAGAGTGCTAATGATGTCTCCACAATAGGCTTTATATGGGAATAGTATTCGAGTTCATTGTCTATGCTTTGAACTGCACAACATCAATCATAAGTATCCGTAGTTTCCAGAGGATCATTTTAAGTTGAAATAGAACATGAGGCAAGAAGTGCTAAAGAAAAAAGAAACAATATAATCAGTGAAAGTGCACCATATCACTTGTGTACAATCACATATTCTTATAATTTGGACATATGAAAATTTAGTTAACAAAATATATCAGCTGATTTAATTGTAATATTTACTTCATTGTAATAAAATATATAAAAAATATTAACATCCTAAACTCATTTATCAAAGCTCCAAGCTTTTTCCTCTTCCACACACTTGGCTCTCAAATCATCTCCATCATTCAAATACTTAATCTCTTTCATGGCTCACATTATTCATTTATCTTCCTCGAAGGGATCGAAGCAGTGCATAATGACGTAAATAACCAAAAGAAGGTAAGAAAATTTTTATGCAAAAAATTTAGCTCAAAATTAATCAACTTTTTACCAAGTTCATTATTATCATAAATCAAAGAAAAAAATCATACCATTGAAATGTCAGTAAAGCCGCTATAAGAACCATAAACTGTGGTGAACAAGTTCCACACAGATTCCAAATCCGATATCACATGAAAGAATTTCGGCATTGGTATGCTTCCATTTAGCAATTGACAATAACAATCCCAACTGTAATCACAACAAAACTACAACAAGAGCAACATATAATGCTGACATGTAACTCAAATAATCTACAAGAGAATGTAACATAACTCTATTAAAAAGAGGAAGCATACTTGAAATCACTATTTTGTCCCCTTTCTTTCTTCTTCTTTCCAACTTTCATTTCAATATCATTGAGTGCTAATTGTGTTTCAGTCTCTCATCATGTTTGAAACACTTTATGAATTTTCTTACAATAGGTGAAAACATGTGATAAAGCTATTGATAATATGAAAAAAATGTGAACTTTACCTTGTTGCACATGAAAATCTCAATTTTCCCAACAAATTATAATGAAAATCTTCCTATAGCCATAAACACCTGATCTTTAACGAAAACAAATAACACCACTGAAGAACCACAATATTGCTTATTCATTCTCTATTTTCAAATGAAAGAAACTGTAAAAGAGATAATAAAACTAAAACATTTACCCCACTGAAGAAGATGAAACAGGGAATGAATTGTTTTCCAACTTGCTTCTGAGGTATTTCACCAAATTGAAAACTAATGAGGAATTGAGGGAGAGAGAGAGTCAGAGAGAGGAAGCTATAGTGAGAGCATAAAATGTAAGAGCGAAAATTAAGAGCGACTCATTTCAAACTCTACCTCATGTGAAGCAAGCGAAGAAGCTTCTTCAACGAAGCACGTGAATCGAGGAGGGAAAGCTGCCGACGAGCTTGTTTCGATTGTGCGAGGTAGGAGGGTTGGGATCGAGGGTTGCGGGATTGGGCTTGTGCGAATGGAATACAAAGCAATGTGCACAGGAGCTGAAGGATCATGCTAGATAGAGGGTTACTTGTAGTTCCTCAGGTCAATACGAAGGAAGAATCACGAACTCAAATGATGTAAATTAATTAGGATTAAAAAAAAAGGACAAGGTTTTGCTAAAGGAGGAATCTTAAGTTGCTTTTAAGTTTTATAAACAATTTAGATTTTTAAATTTATTAATAATTAAAAATATGATGAAATGACATGATAATATTAATAAAATAAAATAAACGACTAGGATTACATTTGGTTGGAAATTCAAACTCCTTCTTTAATAGCATAGATATGCTCTTAATGAGAAGGCCAACAATTTTATGTTTCCAAACCATTTAAGGCATTAAAAAGGATAAATTTTAATGATTTTATATAATTATATGCTTCATGGAATTCTTTTATGTAATTACTAATCAAACTCGAGAGTAATAAAAAAGGTTTTTTTTTTTAGGGATGAAGTGCAGCGCTACCATCCATCGAACTGAAAGCAAGATTATTCCGACATTTGATCAAGTGCGGCCGATCACATGGTCCGATCCGGAGCTCAGCTGCTCTCTTTAGTCGCAAGTTACTCTGCTTTGATTCTTCGAGTTTCCTGCCTCCTCCTCCGCTCTTTTTCCCTGCACGTGAGTCCCCGAGGAGGGAGACAAAATCACAATGGATCGAGATGCTTTCACTCTCGGTAACTCTTACCTTCCTTCTATGCAGTTCTCCGCCATGGGAATCGCGTCCACACCGAGCTCTGTTATTGGAAATTGAGGCGGAGATGACGACACGGTGACACCGGGTCGGTTATCGGTGCTTGAAAGCAACAACTCAGAGAGAGGGAAAAAACTAAAAAAAACCCTCCGAGTACGCTCAAAAACCCTCCCTTTCTTCTGATCTCGGCTTTTCTGATGAGTCTTTACCTCCGTTGTTGAATACTCGCGGAGGCAGGGAAAAGGAAAGAGGAGACATTGAGAAGACCGGCTTGCGTGAGAGAGAGAGAGAGATAGAGAAAGAAAAAGATAGAGTGAGTGTATTAAGGGGCGGGCTTGTGTGATAATGCAGCAGCATCTGATGCAGATGCAGCCCATGATGGCAGCTTACGCTTCTCCGAACCAGGTCACCACCGATATCATTCAGCAGGTCTTTTTCTTCCTTTCATCATCGAAGTTGGTTCCTTTTCACCATTTATTATCACCTCATTGTTTTTCTTATTATGTATTGCTACGGCTCAGGTTTTACTTGTTTTCTTCAATGTTTTTTTGCGAACTTTATGAAGTGTTTGGGAGTGGGAAAGAATGGATTTTGAATGCTTGAGGGCCGAGTTTGGCCAGTTTTTTTTGGTGGCACAGCTAATGATCTTGATATTTATGTTCTCTTTTCTCTGTTCTGTGAGGCGTTGGGGGAGTTTGAGTTTTTTTTTTTTTTTTGGGTTATTGTGGGTTGTTTTTCTTGAGACTAATTGCTCTGATCTTTTTTTTCTGATACTGATCTTGGTGGATGGTTTATGCTCTTTCCTTATTATTTTTTGAATATTTTCTGAAATTTTTTAAAACACAAGACGATGATCATGGTGTTTTGATCATTCTGAACTGAAAATTCACAGCTGAAAAGAAAAAAAAAATCTTGTTTGGAAGAAAGCTAATAGCACCATATTAGTCCTTTCTCGTAGTCATAGTTTTATCTTTAGTACATGCTTGTACTAAAATAAGTCATGTTACCTCTTTGATCTACATCTACATGGCTCTTTATTTTTTCCTTTTACTTGGAATAGCATTTTTTTTTTTTTGGGAAAACTGTGTAAGCATTCCATAGCCACTGGTGGGTATGACTTCTTTTAGGTGTAGCTTTCCCGTTGTTCACAAGTTATTGCTTTTGCTTTGTCTTGCTTTCTTTCTTTCATGATCTCTCCGTCCATCCATGCTAAGTAGATCATCATCATTAGTGTTATCCAACTATTTGGAGTTGGCTTTATTGCTCTATTTGTTCTTGCGGAGGCTTCAAGAGGTCTTCAATCCAATAAATTATTAAGCGCAGACAATGTACCGTTTTAGTTGTGTATGCAATACTTACGTCGTTTGCACCTACTAATTTTAGCTTGAACTCATTTTGTACTAATATTTTTGAACAACTTTCATCCAAGTTATCTTTGCTGTTTTGTGTATACTTAGGCTTCGTTTGGGACGGCTTTCTTACTGCTTTTTGAAGCAGCTTTCTAGTAGAAAAAATTAAATTTTGTAGTAGAAAGATGAAAGCAGTAAGAAAGCCATCCCATATAAAGCCTTAGTGTTATCTTTTCAATGAATCTCTCTTTTAGTAATTTCCTTGCTATAAATCTGGCAAATGGTTAGTACAACTTCAATTTTAGCAGATAAAATGGCCATACCTCATTATAGATAAACAGCCTGACATTGTCATTGAAATAGAGCTTTTTGTGCTGCTATAAAGCTCACTTCTTTGTATACCCCAAAACCCTCTCATTGTTATTTTGTTAATGTTTTAACAGTATTTGAACAAGCCACCATATACAAGCAAAATCCAATTGAAATTTAGAAGAAAATTTTACTGGACCATCACTACTATTAACATGTCCTCTCTTTTTTGAGACGTTCTTAATGTTAATGAAATTTAAATTTACCGCAATATTACCAAGTGCATTTTTGGAGCTTGCTCTTGCAATTACCTTGGATATATGAGCCGCCTGACAGCATCTTTGCCAACCTTACATTGTCTTGGTGGTACGGGATGCTCGCTCTTCCCGATTAACCAAGATTGTTTGAAAGCCCAATAGTAAGTTGATTGGCCTAAGCAGTCTCGTATCTTACCTGGGAGCTTTGCACTCCTCTCTTCAAGGCTTTATGGAATACAAGGGAGTTTACTTGAATGCCATGACATGAAGCGACATTCCAAGTATTAAAGCAATATCTCATCTATCTTTTTGTTCTTTGCAGTCTAAGGGAGGAACTTGGATTGATTTAGCTCAGAGTCCTTAATTGGATGATAAGCCTGATATTTGTTTGTAAGAAAAGTTGGAAGCAACGTGTCTATGTATTCAAGCATGGGCAAGTTAGTGCCTACATTGGTATCATTCACTCGTTCTTTACAATCTTTCTTCCAGGCTTATCCATCAATGTTTTGATTAACATGACACTTTAGGAAGGTCTTTAATATATTGAAATGTCTTGTAGATTGTCATTGAATACCTGCTTGAACTTGGTCTTTTTTTGTTTCAAAATACGCCTTGCTTGAAGAGCCTGCCTAATCATAATTCGGGTTAGAAGAGCCTGAGTATGAAGCCATCTTGGTCGATCTCCATTTCATTGCTGACTTCAACATTGAGAATCTTGTTTTCCATGTCGACTCATAGATGGTGGTAAACCAATCTGTGGGTGGGTATGAAGTTCATGAACTCGATCTTTTCTTAGGATGATGGATAGCGAAGTTCAACCATTTTAAGGCTAAACATATTCTTAGGATGAAAATCAATTGACAGATTTATAAAAATCCTTATGACATGTTCAACTATGGGCTCAATTTGCTTACTACCAATGAGCTGAAAGTTATGCTAGCTGACAAGCTTCTTATTGGTTCACTTCCATTAGAAATTATCAAATTGTTGGTTCCTATTGGTCAGTTGTGGCCATGAGCTCGACCATTTGTTAGGATGGGGATGGTTAAGTTCAACAACTTTGAGGCTAAACATATTTTTATGATGAAAATCAATTGACCAGTCTATGAAAACCCTTATGACATGTCCAATTTTGGGCTCAACTCGCTTACTCGCTTGCTTCCAAATTCCAATGAGTTGAAGTTGTCCTAGCTGCTTATCGATTCACTTCCATCAAAAGTTATCCATTCGATGGTTCCTATCATGAAGTTGTGACCATGCATGGCTGCTCATATACTAGACGATCTGAATTATCTTGATAGATGACATTCTCCTTAAAACAAGCTTCTTCGCAATCTCTCTTTGCTAACTCTTGCCACCAAATCCTAGGAAATGCACGGCGATTAGTGTAATTGTTGCTCAACTAGACATGTTTTCTAAAAGCATCTTCCAACAAGGTTTCTTCTTGTGAACATTAGAAAGTATTCATAAAGGGATGTCTAATTTGCTTGTTCTATGCAAGGATACTTCACCAACCCATTACCAACCTCTGACCACCCCATGGAGGAGAGGAACTACTTTAGTCATCTTCTTTGGGGGGCGGTCAAAGATGCTTCTTGCTCATCTTAGCTGATCACTTCATGAAGTGGGCTAATGTGTAAAGGTGGATAGAAAAGCTTCTTATCTCTTGGTCTTCATTTACTTGACTTTGACTTTTTGAATTGTGACGACGGAATTGGCACAGTTAGTTCGATAAAAAATTTGGTTATTACTTCTACAGATTGGGTCCTTTTCAACTAGCTCATCGATTATCTAACTCTTGATAGCTAGTCTTCTTGGTGTCTAAATTTGAGTTCTTAAAGTGTGCATGTTGTATCCTATGCCAGTTAGCCAACATTGATTGCTTATGGTTTGCTACATAAGTTATTATAACTGATCCGTACACTAGTACATGCTTCATATGTGGCGGCCTATAGCGTGACCTTTTGCAATCATCTCATTATTCCTTTGCATACAAAAATAGTCTAGAGTGTCTTTAGCTTGCCACCAACCAAACATGGTCTCCACTCGATAGTTTTTTCGGTCTACAAGACTTCAACATATGGCACTTAATGCACTCAACTTGAACCATGTCCTCTATTTTTTGTATCACTCTTATGTTGATGTGTGCTCCCTTATTACGATAGTAAGAGAACAACCTTGTTTGTAATTAGGGGTGTAAGTGAGTCAAGCTAACTCGTGAGTCGGCTCGGGCTCGACTCAATAAATGGCTTGTGAGCCAAGCTCGATGAGCTAATGAGCTAAGCTTGAGTCATCCCCGACTCAACTCTTTAGCTCGTGAGCCAGCTCTTTTAAAAATATTAATATAAAATATACTTAAAATATATTATAATTTAGGATTTTAAATACAAAGTTATTAAAAATGTTTAAAATTTATTTATCACTTTTTTTATATTAAGTGATTTATTATTATTATTTATGATTTCTAATTTGTTATCATTTTATTATAATAATTTCTTATATCATAATCATTTTTTCTATTTCATAATAACAAGCTAACTAGTGAGCTAGTTTGAACTCGTAGATTAAAGCTCGAGCTCGAACTAGATAATTAATCAAGCTCAAGCTCAAGCTCAAGCTCAAGCTCAAGCCAATGGTAACTCGAGCTTGGCTCAACTTATTTATACCCCTACTTATAATATATATTCTTTAGACTTTTATAGGGGTCCACAACTTTATTGAGACATTGAAATGTTGTTATTGTGATCAATCTCTCTCTCTCTTGCTCTCTTGTATTTATTCTCCCTCTAGCCAGAAAAGTCAATGACTCTGTTTTCTCTTTTACTCGGATGTAGTTCAACTTGACGACTCTCCCTTCCCTTCAACATGCCCTCCATCAACCATCCCACAAGATTCTAGCGTTCACACCTGGACATCCATACATTCCTATCTTACTCTCCATATCACTGTCATTTTCATGCCATGTGTAGCTAGTTTCATTATGCAGCACAAATAGATAAAAATTGCCTTATTTTCTTTCGATCTTTATAAGTTTTAAACTTTTATGTTAATTTTATTGGACTTTTCTATTATAAACCTGATTCATTTATTTGTGGTTTGATTGGGCGGTGCCTTGTTTGGTCAAATGGAAGTACACCATCATTAAATGGAAGTAGAACGAATTTCTCAATTATCTCCTCCTATGAAGTTTTGGTGTCTGAATAAGTAATCACATGTGCTGAAATTATTTTCATTCATTAACTAATCCTTGACCGGCTATTTTAGTCTTATTATATGCTTCAACAGTCTATGCCAAGCTTTGTCGGATTTTGAATTTCTCTAATAACCATAGTATGGCGCAAATATCTTTTTTTTTTCAATCATCCTTTACGCTTTAGGCAGGTAGAGTTGACTCCATCCATTTTTCTCAAATCCACCATGGTTTTTTTGACTCATTTCGGCGGTCCAATTAGTGCGGATCCTTCTGTTTTTATCACAAAATTAATCATTTAAATCAGCAGAAAATTGGCACATGATGTGTTTTCAGGGTAATTTCTAGTTGTCTTTTTTAAAAAATTAATTATTTTTAAAGTTTGTCTTTCTTAGTTCTAAGCATCAAAATTATGTGTTGGCCATTGATGTGTTGATTATTGCCAGCTTCTACTAATTACCTAGCTTTTCTGCGATAGGTCTACACTATTCTTGCGGGTTTGTAGAAAGTTTTTTTGGTTGGTGAGGAGTTCTTTGTATTAATGCTAATAAATATGCAATATTGTGTTGGACTGGTTGAGCCAGTCCAACCAATCAACCCGGCCCCAACAAGGGGGGCCAGTCTAGCGAGTGGGTAGAAGAGCACTATGGGCCCCACTAGTGTGGGCGGGGGCAAGGGGAGAGGAGGAGGAGGGGAGGGGGGGGTTGGGTGCAAAGCGGATTAATTCTTCCTTTAATCACTAGCCATAAACAATCAAAATTGGGAGATAATTATGAAGGTTTATTTATGATTAATTAAGTTTTATTTTCATGAGGTGATTTTGTGTTTTTGAGTAGTTCTCTTTGGAGTTGTTCCTAGCGAAGTGTAGGATTTCTAGAAAGTTAATATACCTCTCGAATAATAGATTAACTTGTATATTTGTTTGTTGTGATGATATCAATAAAATTAACCCATAATCTCATTCTTTTTCATTGATTTCTGCTGCTTTTTCTCTTTGTTATTGCTGTATTTTTTTGGCTTTGTAGAGATTAGATTTCTGTCATGTTGAAACCAATTGATTAACTAGTAAATAGTAAGGGTGCCCAGATATTGTCAACTGCTTATATACTTGGTTAATTTTCATGATAAAAGATACAACCTAAATCTACAAACATATTTGCTATTCCTAATCAGTTTAATTGGTTTCTTCACTAGTCAATTTAATTGCTCTCAATTCCTTGTGTTAATACGCTTAATCACCACATAGGGTGAATCAAACAACCAATAAAGGGGACAAGAATATGTAGGAATTAGAATTTTATTAATTCTTTACAATAAGAGAGAATAAAATTGGGAGAATCTCTCAAACTTTGATTAGTAATGTTAGCCTGTTAGGTGTCAAGTTTGAGAGATTGGTCCCCTTTCTTCCTGAGTTATGGGGTCTAACTAGATTTCATGGGGGAAAAGAAGTTGGCGCTCGATTGCTCATCTTGATTTACTATGGAGAACCATTTGCTTCATTGAATTCTAAAGGACCTTTTTGGTGTTTACAAATAGACATGTGATCTTGGGGTTTTCTAGTTGTTGTATTTATAGAGTTGTTTGAAAACATAATTTGAGATATTATTATTTTATATCTATGAACGTTGGAGTTGAGAAAACAAGGCACTATTGAGTGTTTTGATTTGTAAAAGTTGAGTCAAGTCATGCAGGGGTCAAATATGTGTCAAGATTAGATTGGTTGTTACAGGTGTGGTGATTTTAGGGCTTACAGCAATATCTTTGTTACATCCTTTATTTGGGCAAAAAAATCTTGATAACCCTTTTCTAACAAATTAAAAGTTTTTGGACTAATATCATTGATGATAATTGTTGATATTGTTAAATATTTATTCACCAGGATAATTACATTTTTTCACCTTACAACAATATATAGTGAGATAAAATGGTTATATAACCAATCTATACTCAAGTTTTTGTTGAATACATATAATTACAATAATATCATATTTGCCTCAAGACTTCTCTTACAAATTTCTATGTTTGTTTGATATATTTGGCTGGCGTCTACATGAGTTCCATTTGGCAAAACTAACAAAAATGTTGCGCCTTGATGTATTTTAAGGGATTTTGTGAAATCCCCAAAGATGAATGAATTTGACTCTCTATTGTGGAACAAATTCTAAGCATGTTCATTCAAAATTATGACTAATAATTTTACTTGTGATGAAGAAAGAATATGACGCTCTAATCAAATGAAATTCTAACAAGCTTATTTTGAATAAACAACATACTTGTAATGAGGTCATGCGATTATTTAGCTTCTTGTTGAGATAAAACATATAATAAAGGCTAAATATTTTAAAAGTTTTTTTTTTTTGGCGTGGAACTGATACAGTCAATTCCACAACTCTCTTCTTTTCATGTTTTCTTTGAGGTGTAGTGCTAGCCAATGTTTAGGTTGATGACATCATAAACAGATATCCATTCTTGAAAGATATTCTCATATTCATATTGATGCTTCTCCCACTGCTATTGGGTTTAGGTTTCTTTCAATGTGAATTCTCAAACTAAGTAGTTTGCACATTTCTTGACCTTTCATTACTCTTTCATTTTTGGAAATCAATATGTATTTCGGTAGCTTGTAAATTTATCTCAAAATTTATAGCTCTTTCCACAAAAAAATGAATAATAATCAATACCCAAAGGTATTTAAGGTTTCAGACTACATCCTTTAATCTTGAGAAGAATTAATGTCATTTTTGTTTTTCATTGGGAATCTTATGAAGTTTATTTCTTGAAAATCTAGTTAAATTAAGCTTCATATTAGATAATGTAATAATCTTTTTCCACCCGTTTTATAAATTTGTCTTGCATATATCTACTCTTAGGAAGAGACACGAACCACTATTGAGAGGTTTTAATTAAATCTTGCCACTTGATCGAGCTATTAGGTCAACTAGCAAACTTGTATTGTAGCTATTCTTGTCGCCTTTTTTTTGCTTCACCCTCGAAAGAAAAAAAAACAGTGAGTGTTACATTTGTGAGGGCAAAATATAATGGCAATAATTTTCCCAACTTGCAACAACTAATTATCGGCCTAAAAAGATTTGATTAGAAAATATTAGAAATGACATTTCTTTATTATATTTAAATGAGAATTTGACTGTTAACAAAACACAATGAATAAAAAGGATTCATGTAGCTGATCCCACATAGTGGGATAAAGATTTGATTTTGTTGTTGTTATTACTGCAATAACCAATTGTTGGCTTTGTTTGGTCCTCCACTAGAAAAGAGAGGCAAATTTATATCTTGGAATAACTTTATATACTTATCCATTTGTGTGCTTCCACTTCCATTGTCCTTAGACTAGAAACTTTGAATTAGTTGTGTTACTGCAACCATGATACGAGTAATAGCTTTCATGGCAAGCCTCATACTAATGGAGTGAGTGCCAATACTTATTGCTTCTCCGTAAGTTGTGATTCATTAATTCTAACTTCTATTGTATAATCATCAATATTTTCTTAATCAACGTCTGTAGAATCAAGACATATAAGGCAAGATTACTTAATTATAGTTAACATAATATTTAACTAGTTTTACAAAATGAAAATTGATTATTGATTATCATAGTCGCCTTTTTCTTGTATTCATTATCCTCTAGTTTAACTTAACCTTGTTCTGATACAACTCTTGTTACAACCCAGCTCAGAAACTTAGTGTCGATGTAGGAACAACAATCGAATGAAAATTTAAACATTCTCACATCACTTTCAAAGTAAAAATTGTCCAAATAGAAAAATGCCAACTAAGCAATAAACTTTTTTTTAATATAAAAATTGTTTAGTACACTTCCCTTTCCTCTTTAATTACAGAATATACAAATTTTCACAAAAAAAAGGCTATACAATACCTAATTTTTGAGGTTATTCTTTTGCTATTCACGAATCCTCTCTTTTCATTCATTTAAGTTAAATGGCATATTCTTGAAAATAGTTATCAATTAAAGGATGATTTAAACAACTTAATGATAAATTACATTTCTAAATTATAGTGTCACGACTCGACCCAGATTCTTTATTTAACGAGGTGGGAACTAAGGCAGACGATAGGATTAAATCACTTCATTTCAAAAGTAATACAATATTTAAAACATTAATTTTTACTCTTATCTACATCTGAAGAGCCACTAAAACACAACATAAATTACATGTTGTCATTTGCACGCCGCTTTTTGTAGACAAATTCTTCTCTTTCAGTCATTTTTTAACTCAGTGAAAACTTACCTGAAACATTTAAATTTATGGTTTGAGTTTACTAAGTAAACTCAGTGGGTAATTAAAATAATTAATATGCTATACGAATAATATAAATATAACCTTTGAAATATGTCCATATTTTATTTCTTTCTTTCATTTCATACCATTAATTTCTTTTTTCATGACATATCATATTTCGTTTATTCCTTAATCTTTATATATCATATATATATATTTATTTATAGCCTTTATTTCAACATGTTTTCCTTTTCCCATTTCTTTTGAACAGGAGCACCGTCTATATGTACCCAAGGGTACATCCTTTTCCATTTCTTTTTCCCTTTTCAATATCCTTTTTCTTTTTAACGTGCACGAGTACGGCGTCCCCAACCAGTACTATAAGGGGGTTAACTCCTGTAGTTTGCATGCATAATCTTTTTCCTTATTACATTTATATGTTTGTTTATCTTTTGGCTTCCCTTTTCTTTTTCCATACTCCATTTTTTTTTCATGTAATCATTTGTATACATTTGCATATCTTACATAAATACAACCTTTTTTACTTTAAGGAAACATTCAAACGATAATAACTTTCAAACATTATTTATTCATTTGCATAATTTTCGAACCATAGTAACAATGAAATTGATAAGAAGACTATATAGCAAACTATATAATCATATAAAAATTTTATACTTTTAACATTTGTAATTTATGCTAAGACATCAAATATTTACAGAAACAACATAAAATGTAATAATGAAGTAACATAAATTTACCCACTTGAATGTTTTGGCTTCAATACTTACCAAATTTCAACTCTTGCGACGATCTTACTTGTCACAATCAAATCTCCCTGAAATTCTCTTATTAACTTTGATCCTTCACCTTGCACACAAGATTAGTCAAATTCTTTCTAATCCAATTGATATTAACATTAAGAATTCTACATCATAGATAAGACATAAAATTCTTAACCCGTATCTTTTACCTCAAAAGACCTTTCTTCTTGCTGAGTCGGACTCCCTCCAAATTTCTTTTTCTTCCCTTCCTTCCTAAAATTGTCACATAATGAATTTTAATAATTTTATCCTACAAAACCTAACAAAAGATGTATGATAAGAAAATCACTTACAAAAGAGCATTATTCCGACCCAATATCCTTCTTCTTTCTTTCCCAATTTCTTTCTCTCCGCTTTCAAATTTCTTCATTTGCCCTTAATGAAACGCCCTCGCTGTTTAGATGAAGAAATAGGAAAGGATTAATATAGAAATAGAGAGAAAAAAGCAAACTAACAATATCTCGCAAGAGGAGTCTATTTTTCATCCTTATACGCAAAAATCCAATCGGCAAAGAAATCCAAGCCGTTCGGGAGGGGTTTCGCATGCGAGCGGCACGCTCGCGGTTTGCCTGGACCGCGATCTCCCTCCCGCGAGCCTCTGTTAAACGGGAAGGGGCCGGTTCAGCTGAACCGGTTGAACCAGTCTTTACATAGAATTAAAAAAAAAATTTGTATGCATGTCTTTATAAACAAATAAGGAGTTAATGCTCATGAAGGGTAAGAGAATGCAGTTGTTACATTGTCATAATAAGGAAATGTTAGCTTTCTTTATCGTTTTTATATAGTAACTTATCTTTTCTTATAATACACCCTTTTCTTATAATTACTATAAAGTAGAAATATAATTACCCACTTTTACTTGGAAAATTGCTTTGCCATTTGAATGTTGTTTCTCTCAATGAGGCCTTAAAAAAATCACTAAATGATGTTAAATATCTTTTTTTTTTAATATGAATACATCAAACTCTCTCACATTATTTCATCTTACTTACATAACACATAATTAATTATGTTGGTTAAAATTCATTCTCATTGGTTAGCTTTATTGTCTTTTATCAATTAATATAGTTTAAAATTATCAATTTTTACTTTATAATTAATTGCTAATACAATCTCTAATCTAATTTTTATTATAATTAAACTATTAATTTTCAATCTTCTTTGAATTATAGTTTAACAGAATTTTCAAAATTTACCCTTATTATTCATATATATATACAACAACAACAACAACATCAAGCTTTTGTCCCACTACGTGGGGTCGGCTACATGAATCCTTTTTCGCCATTATGTCAGGTTAAAAGTCAAATTCTCATTTATATCTAATAAAGAAAGATCATTTATAATATTTTCTAACCAAGTCTTTTTAGGTTTACCTCTACCTTTCTTAACATAAGTCAAATCTAATACCTCAACTTTCCTAACCGGGTCATCGGAAGGCCTCCGTTTAATGTAACCAAACCATCTAAGGCGACTCTCTCTAATCTTATCTTCCACTGGAGCTACTCCAACCTTTTCATGTTTATGCTCATTTCGTATCCTATCTCTAAGGGTCAAGCCACTCATTGATGCAGACATCCAACCGTCCATGCCTATCCGAGGAGCTGAAGATCGATAACTGTGATCACCCACGTTATCTTAAATTTTTATTTTAATTATGCATTTTTTATTTTTACCCTTAAGGGTATAGTCTTATGTAAGCCCTAGGGGCATATTCATCTTATTTTAGTCTTTTAATTTCTGAGGCCTATATATAGAGGCCATTGCTTTTGTATTGGCATGATGGAGTTTTAATAAAAAAAATTGTTCTGCACTTTTGTTCTTTGGGAGGACGTTGATGAGAATCCCTATGGAGGGAATCGTAGTTTCCACCAGCCGCAGGATGGGTCTGGGCTCGTGGCTTGAAATCCCTTGGTGAAGGGCAACGCATCACCCGTCAGTCTTCCGAAGAGTCCAATGCTCGCAGTTCTATCTTTTTTTCTTTGTTTTTGTTTTTCCTTATTTCCCTAAATCGCCACCTTCTCAAGCACTCCACCAAGGCGCCGATCTTCTCACCCCATCACCTCCACACCATCGGCCTACACCAACCCCTCCCTTCCTCCTCCCTCCCCTTGGTCGAAATCCAACAAGGCTCCACCAACCCGTCGACCACCTCTTTGCCTAATATCACTTCCCTCCAAAACTCCTCTTTCCTTATATAGGATGTCATTAATTTGGAAAGATTTCAAATTCGAATTAATCTAATTTGAATTTCAAATCCACCATCATTAATTACATTAATTTTGGAAAGTTTATTTATTTAATTAATTAATCAATTTTGAAATTGATTGATTAATTAATCACATACCCAAATTTTAAATGCTTTCCTAATTAGTACATCTATTTTAGGAAGCATTCTCAATTGATGCAAATCTAAAATTAATTTAGATTTGAAATTATCAATCATTCAATGCAAATATCCACATACATTGAATGCGGTCGCTCCCCTCTTCCCTCCATTGGCTGGCCCACCTTCCCTCTCCTTCTCTAATTATTTTTTCCCTAATTTACGGCCTAAGATTATGGAATATTAATTACCTCTTTCTTCCTTTATTCTTCTTATTTGAAATTCGAAATTGTTAAATCTCTCCCACCAAAATCTGCAATTAATTTCAGATTTCGAAATTATCTCCCCCACCTCCTCCCGTTCTACATCAGTAACATCACTCATCCACCTAAGCATCCTCATCTCTGCAACACAACTTAGTATTATGCTTCTCTTTTAATGGCCAACATTCGGCACCATAAAGCATTGTAGGTCTCATTATATATATATATATTTCATTTATCATAATCCTTGCTCTAAATTTTTTTAGTTTAATTTAAATTAATTATTTATATATCATTTTATTTAAAATTATAATTTCTTACTTAGTCATGGATCATGAAACTAAATTAAGTATTCCTATAATTATTCTTGTTACGCAATTAATTTTCAAAACTTTTGAATTTATTAAAATGTCTCCATTAAATCTGTAAATTAGTTGCAACATAAAATTGTTGAACTTTCAACTTTCTACCCAAGTTTTCCTAGTATTACCAAAAAAAATATTTATAGAAAAATTTATTTATTTTTCTCTCTTTTTCATCTTCTTCCTTCTTGCTGTCTTCTTCTGCCTTCTTCTTCCTATAGAAACCCTAAGAAGTTGTAGGTCGAAATCCAACAAGGCTCCACCAACCCGTCGACCACCTCTTTGCCTAACATCACTTCCCTCCAAAACTCCTCTTTCCTTATATAGGATGTCATTAATTTGGAAAGATTTCAAATTCGAATTAATCTAATTTGAATTTCAAATCCACCATCATTAATCACATTAATTTTGGAAAGTTTATTTATTTAATTAATTAATCAATTTTGAAATTGATTGATTAATTAATCACATACCCAAATTTTAAATGCTTTCCTAATTAGTACATCTATTTTAGGAAGCATTCTCAATTGATGCAAATCTAAAATTAATTCAGATTTGAAATTATCAATCATTCAATGCAAATATCCACATACATTGAATGCGGTCGCTCCCCTCTTCCCTCCATTGGCCGGCCCACCTTCCCTCTCCTTCTCTAATTATTTATTCCCTAATTTACGGCCTAAGATTATGGAATATTAATTACCTCTTTCTTCCTTTATTCTTCTTATTTGAAATTCGAAATTGTTAAATCTCTCCCACCAAAATCTGCAATTAATTTCAGATTTCAAAATTATCTCCCCCACCTCCTCCCGTTCTACATCACTCATCCACCTAAGCATCCTCATCTCTGCAACACAACTTAGTATTATGCTTCTCTTTTAATGGCCAACATTCGGCACCATAAAGCATTGTAGGTCTCATCATAATATATATATATATATATATATATATATATATATATATATATATATATATATATATATATATATATATATATTTCATTTATCATAATCCTTGCTCTAAATTTTTTTAGTTTAATTTAAATTAATTATTTATGTATCATTTTATTTAAAATTATAATTTCTTACTTAGTCATGGATCATGAAACTAAATTAAGTATTCCTATAATTATTCTTGTTACGCAATTAATTTTCAAAACTTTTGAATTTATTAAAATGTCTCCATTAAATCTGTAAATTAGGAGCAACATAAAATTGTTGAACTTTCAACTTTCTACCCAAGTTTTCCTAATATTACCAAAAAAAATATTTATAGAAAAATTTATTTATTTTTCTCTCTTTTTCATCTTCTTCCTTCTTGCTGTCTTCTTCTGCCTTCTTCTTCCTATAGAAACCCTAAGAAGTTGTAGGATGATCCCTAAGTAAAAAAAATTATTTTTAGAAAACATATATTAAAAACGTGAACTTATTTAGATTTAGAACTGTGATAGTCAATGACTCCATGTATGTGATATGTGAGTTTGGTAACTAAGAATTTGATAGGAGAGTTTGATGATTATGTGAATGTAATATTGAGGTCTCTGTGACTTTTTTTATTTTATTATATATATATATATATATATATATATATAGTGAGGTCTCTGCGACTTGTTGCTTGCTTCATTTGGGACAGCTTTCGTACTGCTTTTTAAAAAGGTTTTCTAATAAAAAATTTTCAATTCAAAAATTTTTTATACTTGAAAGTTGTTTTACAAAGCAAAAAGAAAACCGTCCCAAACGAAACCTCATTCAGCTCTATTCGTCATATTTTTAATTGATGCCAACGTCTAACTTATGTGATTTGAATGTCCACTAACCCTGTTAGTTACTGTCATTGATTATTATCACACTCTCACAGATTGTTTGCTCAATTTCTCACCTTTTAAGTTCCAAAAAAGATTTTCTATTCATTTATTCTTATGAACCTGCGAGTCACCTACTTAAAAAATGAGAGTTACCAACCTCACCGTTGTGCTCAAAATTCATTTGGAATTGATGATTTTCATTGACTAAGAACAGCTATGAACAAACATTTTGATATTTAAGTAAGGCTATTTTATAGTATTCTTAGGTTTTCTCAAGATTTTCTACATATGTGCGGTTGTTAGAATTGCTAGGGACAATAAAGAAACAATTCTGCTACATGTGGAATATGTTCAATTCTTTGGCTAGATTCCTACAAACTTCATTTATTAGTGTATATTTGACTGTCTATTTCTATACTTGATATGCCCTTCTTTTATCAACGCCATCTTTGGGTGCTTTTTGATTTCTTTTGCAGTATTTGGATGAAAACAAGCAGTTAATTCTGGCAATTCTTGACAACCAGAATTCTGGAAAAACAGATGAATGTGCTGAGTAAGTATCAAACCTTCTGATCTTGTTAACTTTGAGCTCTTTTTCTATTTTTGCTTGATTTCCTGTTGATCAAAACTACCTACAGTTGTCATTTCAGAGATCTTTGATGTCACAATTAAGAAATTTCTGCAAAGATGACAGCAAACATTGCAGGAATTTATGCAGAAGTTAGACAATTTCGGACTTTAACTTGCTGGTTTTTACTAAAATGATGACCTATTGCCTAAAATATAAAACCTAAAACCCTATGAGAAAGAACTACATAAATGGAAGTGAAGGAAACAACAAGGAATTGCCACAACTTGGAAGGATAATTAGATTTTCTTCGAATGATCCAGTGGGAGATTCGGCATCTCCTTAACATAATATGAAAAGATCAAGAAGTGGGGATTGTGAGCAAGATGAGAGGGGAAGGGATACTGCCTGAGGAGAATCGATGCCTACCACAGTCGAAGATAATTCCACATATGAAGCTTGGAACTTGGAGATGGTCCGCATGCCCCATGCCAAGCTTATATCTGAGGAAGCACAAAGCAACTTTGAACGCACCTGAGTACAGAGACAATCGGCTGGCTAAAGACTCCATTGGATGTTATACTCTTGTTGCATAATTTTATTTGTCAATAGCTTAAAGTATTACAGTACATGGAAAACCCTTTATGTGGGATCACAAGGATAAAGACTGTATTCCTCAGAATAATAAGCAAGCATAAGTCCACAATAATTACTAACCAAACAACCATTACTCTTATAGCACATAAGATTATGATTTTAAGATGATTTTGGCGTCGCTTGGGACGGTTTTCTTGCTGCTTCTTAAAACAGTTTTCTAGTAAAATTTTTTTTATTTTTTATTAAAAATATGCTTTAAGAAGCTGTAAGAAAGCTGTCATAAATGAAGCCTTATTAAACATAAATTTGCTTACTTAACAAAATAATGCAACATAATACAACATTATGTAAAATTTCATTGAACAAAAGAAGGCAACACTTCCAAGTAAAGCCGTAGTGTAGCATACATTTTTTGAGGCATGGGGTGAGATATTGCAAGGGTATGTGATGCGTAGTTTACTATGCCTCTACTTTCCATTGCCCATCCGAGTGATTTTCCCTATATTGCTCTGTTTCCCGTTGTTTTCTCCTTTTCCTATCATTGTTTCTGGCTATTGTTTCCTCCTTTGGCTTCTGTATATTTCAGGCTAAGTTGTTTTCACTACAGTGCCAACTTGCTTTCCTGCTTCTTTGCTTGCCTCCTCTCCTGCAAGTGCTACTTACTGTCCAGGAAATCTATGAAGTGATTGCTACTATGCCATTTTTTTGTTTTCCCTGTTATTGTTGAGATTCTTGGGGAGGAAAGAAGCTTTCTTCAGCTTCTTGGAAGAGAGGAGGATAGAGAGAGGGAAGGGGAGAGGGAGAGCAGCTGAAATCAGATACTTTATTGCATAAACATTCATCTAATTATAACCTATAGAGTCTATTACACAAAAAGCTACACTAATGACAATACAAGCCATACAAGAAACTAAAGAAAAGAACACCTAAAGCTAATAGAAAAATACAAAAACACAAAAAACTCTAACAGTTATGTTGTAGAAAAGATTGGCTTCGTGAAATATCTATAGTTATGTTGCCACCTTCTTATTCCATGTGTTAATGCCTCTAGTTTCCTTTTTGGGGGATATATTCATGTGGAAATACATAAAGCTAAACTTGATCCCTATCCTTTAGTGTTATATTTTACTACATCTATGGATTATAAGAAATTTCTTATTTTGAGTCTTTAGTGGACTAAAAATAGAATTTTGAGGCATATGAAAGGTATTTGACATCAAACATGTTAATTTTATTTCAATCTTGTCAACGGTTGTCGAGTGTATATTCTTTGAGTGCTTCATATGTGTGCAACTATTTAAGATTTCGAATGTACTAATGTGGGACTCCTATTCATTTATTTACTTCAATATGTCCAAATTTCAGAATATCTCAATAAAAGAACTATGCCAATACTCAAATCTTCCATAGATTGTAGATTTATCTGTTTAACTACATTTTGGTTAATCTTGTTGCAGAAACCAGGCTAAACTTCAGCGCAATCTAATGTACCTGGCTGCCATTGCTGATAGCCAACCCCAAATGACCACCATGGCCCAGGTGAAAATCAGTCTGAACATTTATATCAATTCTAGTTTCTTGTTTTTTCCTAATTGAATCATGTCAGGAATATAAATCTGTAGGTGATGTTGATGATGATAGCATGAAGCGACTTACTTTTTATTTCGTCCTTGAATTTGGCAAATTTTGGTGATCTTTTACATTAAAACATAATATAACCTATTGATTTTCCTTAAGCTGGTCAAACCTTTACACTAAAAGCATCAAATAGTAATGACATTAATATATATAACTATTATAGTAAAAAATATTTGATGTTTTGGTTTCTCTTTGATTCATTCTCTTTAGCAAATTCCTTTAAGCTAACAAGGTGCTAAACACTTTTTTTAAAAAAATGTATAATATCAGGGGAAGGTTCGAGAAATTATTACGTGCGGAGTCCGAACATAGAGTTGCGTTCACTTTGCGTATTTACTGAGTATTTGTTAAGTGTTTTTACTGAGTCAATACTCATTAAACACGCAATAAATACTCAACAAATATGCAGTAATATAAAAAAACAATATTTCGACCACATGTGAACATTTCATTGGAGTCCGGACATAGATCTATGCCCCGTTTCCGCAAAATAATTTCTCGCAAGGTTCAGTGGCAGGCCTAAGTTTTTTTCTTAATAGGATAAATATATTAATATTATTATTTGAGTGGGTGCAGCCAAGTTGTTCAAAATTTTCCCTTGGCAAGGATCAAGTATTGTTAATTTTTTGGTCACATTAAAATCGACTTTGGCTAGTATCAAGCATCCTTAATGGTTTCCTATGATAACATCTTAAGCAGTATCCTTCCAATGCGGTCATGCAATCAGGCGCGCGATACATGCAACATCAGCAAGCTCCTCAAATGACTCCACAATCTCTCTTAGCCGCCCGGTCCTCGATGCTATATCCTCAGTCGCCAATGTCTGCATTGCAGCAACAGCAGCAGCTTGCACTCCACAGCCAGCTGAGCATGAGCTCTGGCACGACCGCAGGCTTCAATGTGTTTCACGGCGACGCCAATATGGGCGGCAACGGGACGCTCGGATCTGGAGTGTTCCCCGACTTTGGGCGTAGCGGCGTTGGAGCTTTGAAGCAGGGAATGGCAAGCGAAGGACGAACCGGCAACTCAGGAGGGCAGAATGGTGATGGAACTGAGCCTTTGTACCTGAAAGGTTCAGAAGCAGAAGGTAACTGATATCTGTTGGGTTGAAATTGGTTGTTGTAATATGAATAGCTCTGTAGCAGGTGGTTTCCCAAACCTGGTAGCTGGTAATCTGATTTGGGTGGTTCGGGTTTTGTGACTCATTTTGTGGAACTATGATGAACTGTTGGGCTTGTGAGTCAAGTAGGTTGGGAAGAATGCTTTTTATTTTTTTTTCTTTTTTCTTTTTCTGTTAATGTGTTGCTTACCAGTCATATCCTCTCATCTGTTATGCCTTGAATGTTTAATTGCTAATTTAGTTAGATGTTGTTCTTTCTGTACAGAAGCAAAGCTATGCATGGCTGATTTTATTATCATTTTCATATGGTGATATGTATTTACATGGAGCTGGATTTGATTCTTGCTGTGCTTGGGTTATATGCTGTGTTTGGAATTGGAGTGATTATTACGTGCAGAGTCCGGATCGAAGTTGTGTCCGGTTTTTGTGAGTGTGCACAATAAAAGCATAATACAAGCATAGTGGTGAATAGAAATTGTGTTTTTATCATGCACATTCATAAAAAACGGACGGTTTTCCTATTCGGACTCTGCACGTAATAATCTCCTGGGATTG
Source organism: Dendrobium huoshanense (assembly GCA_016618105.1). Taxonomy (NCBI): domain Eukaryota; kingdom Viridiplantae; phylum Streptophyta; class Magnoliopsida; order Asparagales; family Orchidaceae; genus Dendrobium; species Dendrobium huoshanense. The sequence goes on along the minus strand of CM028358.1, from coordinate 61,187,410 downwards.
ACCTATGCCTGGGCTTTGGAGAAATTATTATGTGCGGAATTCGGACGAGAGAATTATTCGGATTTGCTGAGTATTTACTCAATATTTGTTGAGTGATGCGGGGTTTTTTGTGTTTTTGTGAAGTAGATTGTGAACAGTTCACATTGATTTAGCGTTCGGTTGGAGATGTCACTCATCTTTTCATAAACTATTAGTGGTCTCTCTCTCTCTCTCTCTCTCTCTCTCTCTCCTCGCATTGCATCTTGATTTATTGATTAGAAGTTTTGGTTACCAACTAAGAGATTGTGTTCGAGTTTTTTATATATGATGTATATATGTTTATGAGTTTGACTTAATTGACCTAAATATTTCGAAAAAGAAATGTATATACATGAATAATGAAGATTAGGAGGATTGACACCCAATTAAAATAAAAATTGTCATTGTTAAATTAAATGAAATACATAATTATTATCTTTTAGTTATAATATATTACATATTAGCTGATTAATAGAAAATAATAATAAAAGTAATATATATATATATATATATATATACTCAAATTTATAAAATTATATTTTTATAGTCATTCTCATTATTAACTAATTTAATTTAATAAAAAAATATCAAAGTTTAACTAAAAATAATTAAATTTTAAATAGGTCAAATTATAAAAAGAAGCATACTTTATATGAAATTAAGCGGTAGAAGTGCGTTATCAAATAAATTTAGAAAGGAGCGAATACAGAGTTTTCAAGTAGCGTATACATAATCGGAAAATGTTAATCCAATTTCATAGAAATCACATAATTAAATTCAATTTATATAGAAACCGGAATTTCATTATTTGATTTCTTAAGAAACTGAATTTTCCTAATCTGTTTTTTATGTGAACCAGATTTCTTCTCTCCATTTTTGCTCATTTTTAAATTTATTTTTAAACATGATTTTTATGCGTATTTTCTTATAAAATGTCATACTTTTTATAATTTGGCCTTTTAAATATTGAAAATAAATGAATGAATAAATAAAAAACAAATAAATAAAATCTAAAATTTATCAAATTATCAACAATTTAATTGTGAATTTAATAGTTTAAAAAATATTATAATTTATAATTTTAAAATATTTAAAATTTGAGTGCTAATGCCATAAATAAAACCATTTTTACTCACCCCACGTCGGATCTTCGCCTCACACGACGGCCAGCTACTTCACGCCGGAATCCGAACAGCCCCTCTACACCGCCCTATCCTTCCTTCTCTCTTCTTTGAAAGGCACCACCGCCGCCCTCACCGACGCTGCCGCCCTCGCCGACGTTGTTCTCCCGTTCGCACAACTGCCGTAGATCCTGCCAACGACTCTTCCTCCTCTCAGATCTACAAGCGACGCTTCCAACGTCGTCGATCTTAGCCCTTATTCCTCTCCCCATTCATGGCTCTTCCACTCGACGCCAACCATGCAACCGCAAGCCCAACTCACAATTTCGCGTTGAACTGAAGTACACCAAAACAAAAATTTAAATGAACATCAAAACAAAAATGAAAGAGTGAAGCACGATATGTACCCCTTTAAATGAGTAAAAGTTGAAGTCTTAGGGCCTCTTTGAGAAAATAACTTCTCTATTTTAGTTGTGGAAAATAATTTTACACTAGATAAATTTCTGAAAAATAAATGACCAAACAAAATTATGTTAGATCGGTCCACTGGACCAATCCAGCCGGTCCATATAGAACCGGCTTACGAATGAAACAGGCGGAGGTTCCACCTCATGTATGTGCCGAAGGCATGCTCGAGCGTGCAGAGTTGTTTATAAAGGATTTTTGAGGGAGTTAGGAGGAAAATTTGAATGTGGAGATAGTTTAAGGATTTTCTTTTGATTTGTATGCTTCAAATAGTTTGTTTTCCTAGGATTAGGACATCTTGAATTTGGCTGAAATTTGAGATCTCTTAGGTTTTAGATTTTTTTTTGCTCTAGTGACGTCTAGTCATTTGGGAGAGATTGATCCTCCTCTAGAAATGAAGATCAAGTGTATCATGCTATTTTCCATTTTTATTTCATCAAATAATACAAATTATCTATAATTTTCGTGGTTTTGTGTGAATTTTTGTAGAGAATTCTCGTTGTTTTTCGAAGATTGATAGGAAATACTTGAGATCTACAAGTGTTTTCTATCAAATTATGATTGATGTCTGAAAAAACAAAACAACAAAAAAACTTTCGCAAACAAGAGAATTTATTGTGCAAAGTCCAAATGTAGCTTGCTTCCGGCTGCAATCAAAATAGGCTACGTCGTTTGTACACAATCTGTGCACAACCTTGTACACAATCTGTGTACGACGTAGTTAATTTTAATTAGAATCAAGACACATCTGAACTCTGCACAAAATAATTTATCCACAAACAGACCTTAAAAGAAAACCTAAAAAAAGACTTAAAAACTCACTCGTGAGCGATAAACATAACTTTCTTACTCCAACAAAATAAGTAAAATTCTCAAAACTTTGGAGTGGATAATATCCGGAATGAGACGAATAAATAGAAGGTTGACATTTATTTACAACAAAAACAAAAAGGGAAAGAAATGATTTCCCCTTATGAAATCCATTTATTGAAATGCAAATAGCACACTATTCACACTTATGAAAGAAATAATTTTCCCTAAATAAATAGGGGTATTTACATACATACTACTATATACCATTCTTTTTATATATCTAACATCTAAAACTTTAATATTACATACATACCACCGATAGTTCACTTTCATATCAAATATGAGTGGTATGTATGTAAACCCCCCCATAAAAAAATGCAATATTGCATATATCTTAGCAATAAATATTCATACGAATAATAAAATTAGGATATTCTCAAGTCATGAGCACTTATCAAATATGAGTGGTATGTATGTAAATCCCCCATAAATATGAGTGGTATTTATGTAAATCCCCCATCATCCACTATAAGCTAACATTTAACAACAAATATGCTCATATATTAAGAAATAAAAAAAAAATTAATACTATGTATTAAATATGTAGTAAATCTTATAATCGGGATGATTTGAGAAGCAAATTTATGAAGTCCTGCAATGCAAAGTAACATAACAGAAATAGTTGATGAATTCTGTAGCCATGTAAGATGAAATGAAAACCTTTCCATCCAGTTGCGCGGACTGTAAATATGCTGAACAAGATTAGAACTCGATTTGAAAACATGAGATTAATCTTCACAGCTTCTGGGACAACTGAGGATACTATCCTTTACTCAGAAATTTCAATTTAGGCTTCGTTTGTGATCGATACTGTTTTCTAAAACAGCTTTTTAGTATAAAAAATTCTAGTTCAAAAAAAAAAAAAAAAAAAAAAAATTGCTTTAAAAAGTAGTAAGAAAGCTGTCCCTAATGAAGCATTAATTACCAATAAAAAATATTGAAGTTACAAACATACTTAGTGCGGCCTCGAAAAACCAAAACTGAAACTTGATGAAGGCAATGCACAGATACAAAATTAGGTGAATTGATGATACTTACTACTGGCAATTGTCAACAACAACAACAAAAACATCAAGCCTTCGTCCCACTACGTGGGGTCGGCTACATGAATCCTTTTTTTCCATTGTCCTGTTAAAAGTCAATTCTCGTTTAAATCTAATAAAGAAAGATAATTTCTAATATTTTCTTAGCAAGACTTTTTAGGTCTATATCTATCTTTCTTAACATAAGTCAAATCTAATACCTCAACTTTCCTAACTGAGTCATTGGAAGGCCTCTGTTTAATGTGACCAAGCCACCTAGGGTGACTCTCTGTAATCTTATCTTCCACTGGAGCTACTCCAATCTTTTCACGTATATTCTCATTTCATATCCTATCTTTACGGGTAAAGCCACTAATTCACCTGAGCACCCTCATCTCTGCAACACTTAACTTAGTATTATGCTTCTCTTTTAATGGCCAACATACGACACCATAAAGCATTGCAGGTCTCACCACCATCTTACCACTGGCAATCATCAAACGTTAGAAATTCTTGCTTCTTGGAGAAGCGAGAAAGCATACCTAAATAGCATATTACACCAAGCAAAAAATAAAAAAAAAAAGACTCCGTAAATTAGGTGAAATTATTTTGAGTGGATGCCGAACGCCGTCCAAAGACCAACTAGAATGCGCCACATAATCCCCTACTCAGTACCCGACTCGATATTGCTCAGTACCCAGCTCAATTACCGCTGATGTGGTGCATTTTGATTGGACTTCGGACGACGAACTGCGTTCGACGTCCGCACAAAATAATCTCTCGTAAATTAGAGGTTGTCAGCACAATTTTTGCTTTTTTACAGCATAGAAGAGAATAAAAACATGGCATGTAACAAATATAACGGAGAAATGTACTAGCCATCGAGAATAGAAGCCCAATTTAATAGCAGATTATCTGGAAATCAGTTGAATTTGCTTTATTTGGTTCTGAGAAAATGTGAATCCAGCTTTCTTTCAGATCATGCAACATAATCTGTTACTAATAGAATTTTGAAACTTTAAGTACATATAGCATACTCAACCTTGTGTAAGAAAGGTGGTCTCACAAATTAGTTCACCCTGTGAAAACAATAGCCAGGTTACAGCACTTTAAGGTCAGAAATGTTACATGCCTTAATAGCAATTCAGCAACATAAGCCGTTCACAAAACAGCAATTGAACTTCAGCACTCAGACTAGCTAGCCAAACTTTGACGTTATCCTACTAGCATTAGGTTTCCTTTGTTTCGGTTCATTGAGCTCCTCAGAAATTAACTAAAGAAATTACACCTTAGAACAGAGCAGCATCGCCTGCACTACTTCTTCCACAAGAAGAAAAAAAAAGGAAGCTAGATAAATCTCAACTCCGAATAGTAAAACAATAGAACTATTATTTAGAAAGGTTAAATGATTAATAAGCATAGAAGTTAGCTCCCAATATTAAACCATTAACACTTTTATTTAAAAAGGAAGAATAATTAATTAGCATACCCGTTACATGTGCTTTTAAGCACAGTGGAGGATGAATGCTTATGCCAATTTCTATTCCTTTGGGTCATAAACCAGTTATTTATCTCCATCAAATGCAACCCAGTTTCCTTGACCAATTTCGCCTTGTCCTCCTCCTAAGTAAAACGAGGATAATATGTCAAACAATGCAAAAACAAAAATACTAGCCATCCAAGTAAATGAGGAAACCACACACACAAAAAAAATCAATTAAATATTGTTGGTAGTTGGTACAACTAGTTACCTAGTAGTCAAAAGCTTTCAAAATACTAATAATTTATGACCATTTATGATGCAAAAGTGAAGTGGAGGAATGCATCAGGCCTGTTGTGTGTTTGGAAAGTACTCCTCAAATTTAAGGGAATTTTTTATAAGATGGTGATGAGAACTACACAATGCTTTATGACGCATAATTTAGGCCACTAAAAAAGAAGCATGCAGGGATGAGGATGCTCAGGTGGATGAGTGAATTCACTCTCATAGACAAAACGCAAAATGAGTATATATATGAAAATGTTGGAGAAGTTCCAGTGGCAGATAATATTAGAAAGAGTATCCGTAGATGGTTAGGTCACATAAAATGTCTACCTTCTAATAACCCAGCTAGGAGAGTAAATGTAATAGATTTGACCTATGTTATGAAAGTTAGAGGTAGAATTAAAAAGACTTGGTTAGAAAATATTAAAAATGACATTTTTTTATTAGATTTAAATAAGAATTTGACTCTTAATAATACACAATAGAGAAAAATTATTCATGTAACCAACCCCATCTAGTGCGATAATGACTTGATGTTGTTGAATGATGCAAATTTGAAACCGAAATTCTATATTCTATTGGAAACACACATTTGTGTATGTTAAGATGATCACATGTCTATTATGAGCTTTGGGTTGTTTTTGTTATTTTGATAGTTTTGATTTTAGCATTACCATAGTGTTGATCATTTCGTGAGAGCGGGTTGTGTTCTCTGATGTTTGTGAGACATGATTGTGTTTTCTGGTTCATCAGTAGATTCATTGTTAGTTCCTAATTTCTATGTTTTGACTGACTCGCTATAGCTCCCTTCAATTAATTAATGGAGCTAGAATCACAGCTTTCATGTAGTTATGTTATTGTTTCCATGTGCACTTGTCACTTCTCTCTTCTTTTCACATACGTTAGTAGTAGTTATTGCTCACTGGATCATTGTTTTGGAAAGGAGGTCGTTGTGTTTTACTTATTCCTTTGATGGTTGTTCAACAATTGTTTGCTTTTGTGGCACAACTCAATTTCGTTCTATATGTAATTTTCATGATAGAGGGATCTACAATCAGTTAACAAAATCTAGACTTCTGCCTACCGCTTGAAATAAGGATTGTGACTTTCTATTTTTGCTAGAATCGAAGATTGTCAAATCAAAGCTTGCTTTTTCCCTTGATTAGTTTTGAATTTAAATAAGTGGTCTCTAAGCATGTTAAAACATTCAATTGTTCAATATCTACATTTTTCATCAAATTTTTGCGTTTTAGTTGAATATGAATTCTTCACCTGAGATGCAAGTTTCAAGGAAATTTTAGTTGAAAAGCTCTCCTTTCACCGACACGAGGCATGGATCTTTTTTGGTGACTTTATCTTTTTTTTATTTTTATAATTTTCATCTATATACTTTGTGAATGCTTTTTGTGTATATGAATAATATTTGGTAAATTTTGATAAAAATTTGGTTCTTTCTTGTGGCGTGAATCCTAATTGTTATGTGGTTTTATTTCACCAAAAACTTCTTGTTAAATTTCTAATTTTGACTATCCTTAAATTCTTGTTTGGATCGCATTTTATGTATTTTCATATTTGCATAAAAATACATGGAGTTTTTCTCTAACTAAAAGTTGGTGGACATTGGATTTTAAACTTTAAATGCATTAGTACGCATGATATTCTAGATTTCTATCAGGCAAACCTAGACCTTGAAATAACTCATGCAAGACATCAGAATACTCATAACCAGAGTGTTAAAAAATATAGTCATTGAGTCTAGTTCTCGTATACATAAACGATCATTTGATGTGTTTTTTTTTTTTGTCATTTAGTTTTCTGTTTTGGCCCTTATGGGTCATTGAGTTTTGCTAAGTCTTGTGATTTATTTATTAAGTCATTATCGTATTTTTACAAGTGTCTTGAAACATTTGGGCTTGGTGTATATAGTGATGGTGGAACCCAAATTAGATAATGATCATTTGACCACGGTTTAGTCATGTTTTACCATCATTTAACTATTGTTTGACTTCTCCCCCACTTGTTCACCCCCATATCATCCTTTGACCATTACATCTCATAATTTCCTCCATATTCTCTCTTTCACATGGACTGGATTAATCTCCCCTCTCCTCTGCATGGTTAAAATTGCGTAATTAGAGGTCTGCCTTAAGGCTCGCCTCAACGCAATTTTTTTAAAAAGGCAACGAAGCATACGCCTCACGCTTGCCAAATAAGGCTTACAACTTAATAGAAGGCGAGGCACGCCTCAGTGGAATTTTAAAGATACATTAAGACTAAAAAATTAATATTTATGTAATTTAAAAAATTAATTTATAAACATTATATTTAACATATTTACTATATCTAAACCAAAACAAAATTGAGAAAAAATGGATAACCTCAATCTAGTTAACGTGGGATCCACACGCCTGCACCTGATCCTACCGCACATACGCACTACTGCATTGCCTCCGTTATTGCATCGCTATTGCTTTTCCAACGTCTTTCTTATGATTAGAAATCTATTTTTTACATAGGGAATGAGAGAAAGCATTTAACTATAATGATAATTATAATGGACCTTCTAAGTTTTTTTATTTTATTTTTTTATTTTTTTTTATTTTTTAGATCTAAGTTATGAGGGGAGGGTGTTAGTTTTGAATTCATAAATTATCACATTATATTACTTATTTATATTGAACTAAGAGTGATAGAGACTATTTATTTAGCATTGTTTATAGCCTTGTATGACTTTTAATGACCTACCTTGATTTTTTATAATCTTATTTTCACATCTTACTTTGATATTAATTTCTTACTAGCCATTTCATATTTTTTATTAATTTAAATCTGAGGCTTATGCCTCGTTTTAGAAAAATAAAATGTTTCAATACTTGATTGCAATATTTAAAACCTTGCTCATTTCTCTTCACTTTAGGTCCTTCATGTTCCCTCTTTATTAAAGCCTTGAACTGTCGAATCTCACTTAAACCCTTAAACTTTACAAATCATCATTTTTATGCGGTGGTGGTGAGAGGACCTGAAGTGTAGGAAACCACCATCTTGCTTGAGGAGATATGCAGAGGTATGGTGGAAGGCCTTTGGAGTGATTGAAAGTTTGCTAAGAAAAAGTTTCATGCAGTTGTATGGAGTTCTCAATAGTTATGATATGAGAGGAATTATTTTTGAGTAGAGGACTCAGGTATGGCAATGTGAAAACTTGGCCAAAAGGTAATAAGGAGATTTTAGGGTCATATGGTGTGGTAAAGTGGACAAGAGCTATGGTATAGGAGGAATTATTGAGGTGATGGTGGTGAGAGGACCTGGATGTAGGGAGTCACTGTCTTGCTTGTGGAGATATGTAGAGGTATGGTGGAAGCCTTTGGGGTGATTGAATGTTTGCTAAAAATAAGTTTCATGCAATTATATGGAGTGGGGAAGATATATGGCATGGGAGGAATTATTTTGAGGCAAGGCCTCAAGTATGGCTATGTGAACTTGGCCAAGAGGTATGGTGTGGTGGAATGGTCAAGAGCTATGGTATGGGAGGAATTATCATTGAGGCAATGGTAGAGAGAAGACCATGGATATAGGAAAGTCACTACCGTGCTCACCAAGATATGCAGAGGTATGGTGGATGCCTTTGGAGCGATTGAAGGTTTGCTAAGAATAAGTTTCATGTACTTATATGGAGCAGTCAAGAGCTGTGGTATGGGAGTAATTATTTTGAGCAGATTTCTAAGGTATGGCTATGTCTAAGGTATGGCTACGTGGAGAGAAGACAAATATGAGAGGTAGTAGAGGGATGGATTAGGTTGTTCACTATGGAGATCTTTAGAAATTGCCATGGAGTTATGGAGAGGGAGAAGGAAGCATTCAAGGTTTTATGTGAGTTCGAGAGTTAGGAGGGAGGAGAGGAGGAGAATTAAACTACGGGATTCTTGAGTTGCAAGTATGTAAGATCCATGCAATTTTTAGAATGCCATGTAAACTCAATACATTGATTTTTCAGATTTTTTTTATTGATTGTAAAATGCATTTAGGGAAACAATTTTAGGTTTTTGATTAGAAGTACAATGTCAGGGTAGAAGGAGAGGAGACAACGGAGCAAAGCCTGAAGTCGGGGTCGAAGGAGGAGTGGCACGAGATTTGGAATCAAAGTTGGACGTGGAGCTAGATACGTTGACATCAAATTTGGCACGGGACTTTGACAACACATTGGGTTTGGGATGGTGATGACTAGGATGACGACAATGAGCTAAGAATGCCAACACAAGAGTGCCAGGGATTGTTTCTAGGAGAGCATAGGACTTCATTTTTGGTTGACTGGAATGATTTTCAAATGCAAGAAAATAGAGGAGTTAACATATTTCCAATGCCTCTAAAGTTTACTTTGTATTTCTTCTACTTTAAGTCAAACACCAACAAGTAAAAATACATGCAAACAAAATATAATACAACCCTAATACTTTAAACCAACAACCCCTAAATAAATACACCTACAAAACTCAACAAAGTTCCCTAAAGGATTTAGCCACCAAACCTTCACCAAGACTTGCAACCGAGAAAATGATTTCAATAATTCTCATTCAAAAGAGGCTAAGTGGTAAATATATAAAGCAAATAAATAAATAAATATAACAAACTATTCAATGATGTGGCCAACTATGCCAAAAAAGGGAGTGTTTTTTTAGTTAATTGTGGTATTCTTGTTTTTCTTCTTGATTTGATCGATCATGCATATAGAGAAGGAGAGTGTTATTGTCTTCAATCAAATATTGCTTGCTTAAATTATGGAGGCGTAGGCATGCTCTTTTAGAAGTGAGTGGTACTGATTTGTGGCACATATTAAAATCCAATAATGAATGAGATTTGTGAATGTTGATGATGATTATGACCTTCAATCTTCATGTGAAGCCCATGTTAACTTTTTTTCACTACTCACTAGTTTGAATAGATAAGTTGATGTTGCTTTAAGTCTAACAAACTATAAAGAACTAAACTTTGCGCAAATTAAAATTAAAATAGTCATCCACAAAGTGAGGTGTGACTTTTCTAGATCTTTCCTTGGTCATCCATGTCTGTTCAAAGGGAGGTAGGTTCTTCCACCAGTTAGGAACCTTTGTGAAGTGTTTGTAAGCGTTGAAACTTCATATGATATAATGTCTTTAACTTTCAAGAAATTTGGACGAAGTGACACCTAAAAATGTGGATCTTTATCTCCTGCTACTGGTTATTTTGCAAGTCTCGAGGTTTTATAATTCATCGAAATGATAAAATATTTCTACATTGAAAACATGATTTCAAAGAACTTAAGAAAATAAGCATTTAATCAAAGATATCAAAGCATTTTAAATAAGCCACAAGCCCTTATAGGAAGATTTTTGAATTTAGTGATTTTGAAGCGTTCTGGTATGTAGTTTTAAACATAGTTACCTTCATTAGATTCCCTTAATCAACTAAATTGCTTAATTCAATTAGTTCTTTCACATGTGCATGAAGAGCATGAAAATTATGTGCAAATGTAAATGCTGCATAAAAAAATGAGATAGAATGCAAGCAAGATCAATATGCCTTTGAGGATTATCACCATAAACAAATATCAAAAGGTAGTTTCTTCATTGTTTTAGAGACAATATTACAAGCAAATACAGATGTCAATAAATGTAAATCTCAAGTCCTAAAATTTTTACAATGAAGTATCTCAAACGATGGCCTAAAGCTCTATTAATAACTTCAATTCAACCATCAATTGTTAGATGAAAGGAGGATAAAACATTTAATTGAACTCCAAGTAATTTTCACAATGTTCTTTAAAAACAAGAGGCAAATATAATATCTCTATTAGATATAATAATGAATGATAAATCATGCAGTCTAACAATTTCTTTTAAAAAAAGCTTAGCAATATTTGAATTATCATTAGCTTTAAAACTTATCAACAACAACAAAAATACGATCATGTCTCCAAGGAGTCATAAACAAGTTTAAAATAAATCCATAGTCTATAAGGGGCAAGTATATTGCTAGATTTATCAAATCTTTGTTTAATCGTTTTTGCAATTTTTTCAAGTAAAAGTGTAAAACAATGTAAAATAACTCTCAGCATCCCTTTTTAGTGAATGTGTGTACAATTCATTTTCCATTAAATTAATTGTTCTTCCCAGAATGACTAGCTTATCTACCAAACGCATAGTCGACCAACCCATCAAGGACTAACATTTCCTTTGCACCGCTATACATAGGCCCCAATGCATATTGTATTTTTTTTTTCCGTAAACTCTTATTGAAAAAGGGGTATTGCGACCCAATGTCTTGTATGGTTACATCTTTGAATAAATAAAGTTTAGTTGCGGTCTTTCACTTTGAAAGTGATTTTCTTTTCGTGTTTCCCACCAAAGAGAAACATTTCTCACATAAGAGTATGCAAGCTCTTGGAGAAGGACGTTTCAGGAAGGAAGGAGACAAACAATGAAGATTTGTTCAAGGATGTCTACTTTAGTTATCTCCATTCTACCACTATAAGAAGTAGATTCTACCATGGTTAGCCTATTCTTAGCTAATCATTATCTATCTTATTATTACATGGCCAGAAGTCTTAGTTTAATAACATAATCTTTTACATTATCATGGTTCATCCCAAGTTGTATCAAAAGTTTCTCTTTGAATCCACCAATAGAGTATTTATAATAACTCGAGTAAGCTTCTCAAGGAACTTTAGTGGAATCTTTGGATCTCTTTTCAATTTGCATTAGTTAGGATATCATCCATCTTAAAACATATTTACATGGCCTAGAGGGTAGAACTTTTTTCATCCTACACCATACATAAATGTTGACAAGATTGGTTCAATGCTTGAAGTGGTTGATTATGAAAAAGAAAAAAAAAAGCTTAATATGGTTTTCCCTCTTGACAAAAGAAAAGAAAAGAAAAGAAAATGTAGTAAAGTTTGGTTGCAAAACAATATATTTTCATTTTCTTTGTAAATAATAGGGACAGTTGAAAATGACTATTACAATTATAATTTAATTACCTCATTCATCATGATCTTCTTCCCCTTTTTTTCCTGAGTCCCCTTTAAAACTGCACCAAACTCCCTTGGTAGCATGAGCTCGGAAAGTGTGCAAGGAATCATACACAGGCTCACCGACCACTGAGAAGATCATGTTAATCGAATCCCATTGTGAGAAAAGTACTGGGATTTTGATCCCAACATCCACTGGGATCTTGCATGATCCCATGATCGCTATGACCCTTCCCAGTGGCTGGCAAACTTGCAAGGGATCCCAAGCTAGCTCACCTAAGCGACCACTAGCACCTAGGAAGAACGGTGTGATGACAAACGAGACAAGAAGGAAGAAGATAATTGATGAGATTAGTAAATTTTAATGAGTAAGCATTTAAATTATACTTAACACTTTATCCTTTTCATCAAGGGAGCACACTGAAGACAAGTCTTAACAAATTTTCCAATTTGAAATAACCAAAAGAATCTGCTGGAAATTGTGAGCGTGCCTAAAATTTTAGTGTGATCCTCGTTTTTTTCAGGCATCCTCTAGCTAGATGACAATTTTTACTTACCGTTGGATAGGGCCACTTAGAGTGAGACCGCCACCATGCTTTCAAAAGGGAGGCGGTGTCTCCAGTTACTCTCACTGCTGTTCTCTTAAGAAGAAACCTTTCTCTTATTCCCATGATCTTCTCTTTGTAACCCTACAAAAGAAATACATCCACTGAGCACTCGATGACTAATCGATGCTTAAAACCCCAGGAATTGCTAAACTTAATAGCCAGAAATACCTTCTTTAGATTATGTTCCAGCTCCTGTCTGGCACGGTCCATCAGTGAACTCTCACTACCAGTCGGAACAACGCAACCAAATCCCAAGCAATCTGGAATTTTCAGAATCCCATTAGGCGATCTTCCGTTTTCACAGATAGATGCGGTAGCATCAGGACATTCGCCGGCAGAATCGGCGCCATTTCCGCTCTTCTTTGTAGGGGAAACCGGCCGTTCGGAGAGCTTCCTGTGCGGGAAGTTCGTCACAGCATTTTCCCCCTTAAGCCTCACAGCAGCGACGTCGTAAGCCGTAGCAGCCTCCTCTGCCGAGTTAAAAGTGCCAAGCCAAACCCTTTTCCTCTGGTTAGGATCCCGAATTTCGGCCGCCCATTTCCCCCAAGGACGACGTCGAACCCCTCGGAACCTCTTCTGGTAACTATCTTCCGGCGACACCCACGTCGCCGTCGCTGGCCCTTTTGCTGGAACCCGGCGATTGACCGGAACCGATTTGAATTCTATCTCGTGCACGTGCCTCCTTGCCCGCCGCCTAATATGGCCGACACCCTCGCGATCGCTCGAAGACGAATCCGTCGCGTCCGCGTCAGTGAATAAGATACGCAGGCTTCTCGGTTTTCCCGCCGGCCATATATCACTCGTCTTCTCGGTTTTCCGGCAAGCAACATCTTCAGCGTTTCCTTCATGACGTGTGGGGCGAGGTTCGCCGGTACGTTCCGGCGAATTTGATTCATCACCATTAGGGCGAGAACTCATCCAACCCACCCACCAAACTGTGAGCTTCTAGTTTACAAACCAATTCCAGGTTCACTGAGCATCCCCCAGTCATGACAGAGATCAGAAATTTCCCGCTGAGTTCGAACTATGTTTGAGCTGAAGAGGCGATCTCATCGGTATGATCGAGAGCTAGGGTTATAAGCAAGGTTTTGGCGGAACGATGGAAGTGAGCACTGAGCGAGCGGAAAAGCCAGAGATAAAAGAGACGAGCGTATACGGCAAGTGGGCGCCTGCGTTGTGATAGCAAGAACGGCAATGGTGCCACGTAGTATAAAAAAAGCTTAATAAAACTCTTCTAAAAATACATAGGTTAAATTTCAAAATAATTATATAATTTTTTTAATCTCCAATTATAATTATTTTAATTTAGGCTTCATTTAAAACAGCTTTTTTGATACTTTATAGAATTACTTTTTAGTAGAAAAATTTCTAATTCAATTTTTTTAAAATAAAAAATCAATTTGTCCCAAACAAAACCCTAGTATCTTATTCATTCAAAATAGATTCGAAATTATCTATTTAAAACTAAATTATGATATATTTTGCAAAGTTTAGGTTAATTTTTTTTACTGCTTTTTACTGAAAAATTTCTAATTTTAAAAAAATTTGTACTAAAAAATTACTTTAAAAAACAAGAAGAAAGCTATCCCAAATGAAATCTAAATTAGGATCAATTTAACATCTCAATTTACAAAATCATGAATTATTTTAGATCAATTTGTATAGTTGAGAGGCTAAATTTTAGTAATGTCATACTCTAAGACTAAATTAATTATACATGAATAATCTAGGGAATATTTAAAAAAAAATTAAAAATAAATTAATTAAGCTCATTTTATTTTGATTACTCTATAATTTTATCTGAAGCACAAATAGATTGATTTTTTTTTTTTTTCATTTAGAGGGCCAACAAAATACAATAATATAAATATAAATTTTAAGACAATTTATTAAGAAAATATATACATGCTTAAAATAAGTTAAAAATTAATGGAGTGAATCACAAATGCACAAGTATATATTTTCTCTTTGTTTTTTTCCTCATAGCCAAGTGCATATCATAAATGAAAAGATAGGGAAAAGGAAACTACCTTTGCTATGGAAAGAGGTGGAGCATATAAGCTATGAATGTTGATGCAAATTCAGCTTGTGCAAGCGCTTTATCTCAAATCATAGAGAGATTATTACATGCGGTCACCGGACCGTCCAGAGTCCAACATGATGCGTCAGGTCACCCGGTATACAATAACGATACACATCGTATTAATGACGTGGAGCTTCCTGATTGCCCTCTGGACAACTTCCTGATTGCCCTCTGGACAACATCAGGTAATCACATATAATAATTTTACCAAACCATAAGCTTCTTCCATCTATGCATCCAATCATGAAGATCAATGTGCAAATGATGACTTTGATTTGTTCATGGAGTCTTACTGGGTATGGGGAAGTCCCAAAATAAAATTTATGTTGAGGTCTTCCCAAATGTTGTTGGGTATGTGTAGAGGATTATAGAGACTGATAGTTTGGGCCTATCTTGTAGCAAACTGGCAGCTGCCACATCTATGTAGAAATTTATAATATCCCTATGGTGACTATACGTTTGTCACATCTCATGTAAGCAGCAAAGTTGTCTACTTGTAAATTATAAATTACAAACTCTAGTAGTAAGGGCGTCTCCAACCGAAAAACTCATTTTCCACTCCAAAATACAGTAATTCATATCCAATCGAACTATATTTCTTTATCCTCTTTCACTTGCTTCTTCATCTCGCTGCAAAGGTAACCATCTTTCTTCTCTTTCACATGCTTCTTCGGCAAATGCCGTAATATAAACAATTGGTGTAGGTGAATAGTTCGACATCAATATTGTCGTCGCACTGTTCACATATAGAATTTTGATGTGTGATTTAGTGTTTGAATGGAGCGACTAACGGACGATATACCACTATATGCAATTCGGTTGGAGATGATCAAATGTTTTTGGCATGCATAACTTGCTTCCCACTCATCACCCCAGGTCCCCAACTAAAATTCCTTTTCTTGAGGTGATTAATTAACAACATAGCGAGAGTGCTAAAATTTTGTTGAGCTTGCTGGGTGTTGCAGCACTAAGCTCGCCAGTTTTTGAAAAATTAAGAGAGTGTTGTGGTGCTGGGGTTTGTAGTGCTATGACGTTGGGTAAAAAACTTTTTTTTTAATAAAATATCAAGTTTCATTTTTTATAAAACCTCATCCAATCCATCCCCTCCCCTATTCTTCTTTGTTTGGCGAGGAGAGAAGATGGGAGAAGGAAGAGAGAAAAGGGAGGAGAGAGGGAGAGAAAGTTGTCTCTCACTCTAATTATGAAAAGTGGTATGATTGTGATAAGTAATTATAATCATATATCTATTTTTAATGATTTTATATTTTCATATTTTCTCCCTCATCAATGAAAAGTGGTATGATAAAAAATATAATATATCTAATTATATTAATTTTTCATTGTAACTTTTGATGTGTAGATATTGTCTTTTTAATTGAATGTTTTTTCTTGAATGTTTTAATATTTTAAAAGTTGTTGTAGTAAATTTCCTTGAATATTTTAACTAATTTATATTAAATTTTCACATGATATTTTGGTTATATGTCATTTTAATTGAAATGGGTAGAGAAATATTGAGTATAAAATGATCAGGAGTTGGTATACTACACTTGGATATGAAATATATGATATACATTAATTTACTACGCATATAGTCCAACATGTATTTTGACATAATACATACATGCATATTGAAGAGTGTGAGAAAATAAAATCATCGAATCTAACTTTTTTATTTTTTTCTTTAAAAATATTTCTTTTATGTAAGTATTTAATTTAATAGAAAATAATAGAATTTATATTATATAATAAATCTATGGTATTTAAATAGAGAAAGAGAATGAGAGAAAGATAGATTTTTAAAATAACTTTTGAAATAAAATTTATCCTATTTTATTTATGAAAAATAATTTACTTTATTTATATTTTTTTTGTGAACATTCTTTTTCAATTGAATCTATATAGTCGGATATCAGACCGTCTCGAAAATAGACTGATATCCTTCTATTGATTCTAAAGAAAGAGAACAGACAATTCGCTTTCCTAATCAGGTATGATATAGGGAATATACAAATCACCCGAAAGGAAGATCCGTATTTTTCCTATTTACCTAACTAGATTAGTGAATTGTCGATTCATCCCAAAAATCAAGAATAAAGACGATATTTGATTTATTCATGAAAGTAGATCAAATACCTATCTATTTCTTGATTGTAAGGAATGGATCTAAATAAAAGTATAGATAAAGCAGGATTTTTTATTTAAAAATAAGAATTTTATCTTCTCACATGATTCGTTTTATTTATATTTAGGATATATTTCTCCCAATTAAACCTACACAGTCAGATATTATACTGCCCCGAAAGACAGATTAATACCCTTCTATTGATTTTAAAGGGAGAAGCATGTACAACTCATTCTCCTAATCAGGTGTAGTATAGAGAATATTCAGATCATCCGGAAGGGACGACGAGTATATTCTCCAGTCTACCCGATTAGGTTAACGAATTGCAAAATTCATTTCTATAATTAAGTATAGAAGACATTTGATTTCGTCAATGAAAACAAATCAAATATCTACCTATTTTTTAATTATAGAAATAACTCCTAAATAATGAATAAAACCTAATCTACTTCCACAGATCTTTCCCCTACCTCAGAAAGAAACTTAAGTAGGGTTTAGATTATTCTGGGATCTAGACTCCCTACAGGGGCAAGCCCCTGTAGTTAATTACATCTCCTAAGAGAACACTCTCGATTTAAACGAAGACTAATTGATTCCAAAATTATATATAAATTTAATTAAATATTTGGGCTAATTTAAATTTTCACGATCAGGCTTTAGATTATAGAGTTGAATTTATAAGAGTTAGAATTGATTAGAAGGAGGAACGTACAGAGAGAAGTGTATACAATCTGGACTTACCACCTGCCTAGAGTGGGCTGCCAGCTAACAACCCTAATCACAACAATTCGCCGATGATGCAAGAGTTAAGGTAGCTCTATCCTAGGAATCAAGGAATTTATTAAAGAATCTGAAAATAAATGCAAGGAGATATGCTTACAAAAACCAAAAATCTACTCGTATGCGAATGATGTATGAAGCAATTTATATATGAAAGAGCTGATTTTATTAATATAATTTTAATTGGTTACACCCCAGAATTTGCAGTAAAGTAATGGTGGCTAGAACCCACCGACAACAAACCTGGATTCTAAGCCTATGAGAAAAATAGAATTAAATATAACTGCTTAGGATCTTCGGGTTCCGGGTCTTCTATGGAATTCCAAAAAGGAACGTCCTTCTAAAGGAGGACATTACTTTTTGGAGCCCCATTTATATATTTATAAGCAGTTATCTTTAATTCTTTTACAGACTCAATCTATATACAACAATTCTAGGAAATGAAAAGCAGTACATCAGATCCTAAAAACATTCTACTGTTACAGTAATATAAAAGACTAGAAATAAAGCAGTTATATAATGATGCATGTTATGAGTGCATTGTGTACAGTTATAAATGCAGGAAAGTAAAGATAGAAAAGTAAAGTACACGGCCCTCACTTTATTCACTCCGCTCTCTGGTGTACAGACAGAAAAATAGATATGCATGCTAATGCAGTACAGAAAAGTAAGCAATCACACATAGGTGCCCTCTAGGCAAGACACCCGCAAGCAAACCACAACAAGCCAACGGCCTAACTTAGGCTAAAGTTGGTTGTCCTAGCAAGCATCTAAGTGTGTGAAGAAAGCTGTGTTGTTTGGGTAAATCCTAATGGGTTTATTTGTTCAAATTGTATGTATTATTAGAATTGATTTATTATAGGCCCAAGGAATTTGATTAAAGTTTAAATAAAATATATTTGAATTCATTAAGAATTATTCCAATTTTAAATGTTAAAGTTTATTAATTTAGATTATAAAGAATTTATAGATTGATAATTCCCTAAGTGCAGGAAATCATCAATTTATAAATCCTAGGACTTTCAGAATAAATACCCGTCTTAGACAGAAGATAGGTATTTATTTTGAGAATCCTTATAATTTATTAAGGAGATAGAGAGGGACCTTACAAATGTAATACAGCGTGCCCTCCCGAAGGAATCTAGCATATCGTATAAGGTCGGTGATTTATTATTCTTTATTTGAAGATCTTTAAATCTAAATGTGTTGGTGCCCTCCTGAAAGGAATCATGCACAACACATACTTTGTTATTTAAGTGTTTTAAGGGTCTTTAAAAGTCAAAATGCCCAAAGTCCTCCAAAAGGAATCAAACTTTAGGCATAGAAGACCCAAATTCATTTAATCTAAATCAATTATCAAATTTGATTGATTAAGATAAATCTTAATCGACCAAATTATCTAATTAATTTAGATTAAAAGACTATAACATTTAATTGAATAATTGATAGATTTTAATTAATAGAATTCAGAAATTATTAAGAATTAGAGGTTTATTGATTTATTAAGGATTTGAAATTGATTTAGAGATTTGACATTTGATTATTGGTTGGATACCACCTTTGTTTCACACCGAGGCCGTGAAATTTATTTCACCTTCCTTGGGGCTAAGCTAATAGCCTCGTAGGCCTGGGTTACCCAGTGGTACCCGATATAGTTAAGTAGCTTAAGTTGATTAATAATTAGGAGTTAAAGATTTTTATTAGAAATGTGTTAGATTGATTACAGTGATTTGAGGTTGATTTAGATTTTTTGAAGGTTTTTATTTGATTTATTTAGGTTTATTAGAACAAGAGAGGAGAGAGTCCTTAATCTATTAGTTGTTATAAGGTCAATTAATGTCCAATCAAGATGTATTTGATTACAAAGGTACATGACACTAGTTTTCTATATTTATGTTCAATCCCAAAAGGGATATATGTGGTTCTTCCTAGATTGATCTAAATTTACTAAGACACCACCTTAATTGTTGTCCTTAGTGTCACTAGGTTATAGGAAAGCAATCAATGTTCACTAACCCTTTAAACACTAATTACAAGCACAACAAAAACAAATCATGAACAAGTGTACTAGATCTAAGGAAATGAAATGAATGTAATGAAATTTGAAGGTTATTTTTAAAACATGTTTTGATTATGCTTGAAGATTCATTCAATAAGCAATCATATCCTTGGTTTAAATCAATGGTACTATGATGCATATAAGATGCCACATAGCCCATCAAAGTATATTTGAAATCAAATCATTGAAGATTTAAAGGACAATCAAGAAGAATTAGAAAGTGATGATTTGAATAAATGCCCTCTAAATACTCAATGAAGACTAAATGCACTTGGATATGATTACTCACTGATATATTATAATACATGCATGGAATCATTGGGAAATCATTGAATTAATAATAAAATTTCTTTTAAAATACTTAGGTTAAATTATAACCTATTTAAAAGAAAATTCAAATAAAAATTTAATGAAATTCCAAATAATCTCATACAAAGATATCTAAGATACGTATAAATCTCTCGATCATGCCATTTAAAACTGAATCATGCTAATTTAAAATAGGAAGGTGATTTAATTTGAAATTTAATTAAAATATAAAATAAGGTTAAAGAAAATAAGGGTCTAAAATATAATTTTTAAAATAATAAAAACCAGGCTCTAATTTTATTTTTAGAAAATAGGAAATTTAATTCCGAGAAAAACGAGTGGTTGTACAAAAATTTTGGCCAAGTATTTTATTTTCTATGATTTTTACAAGTTCTGATATTAAATATAATTAAAATAAACCCTTAAAACTGGATTTACACGTGGCGGAGGGTGATTGGGCCACGTGAACGGCGGCGGTCAAGCGGGCCCCGTTCACTTAAATGAGTCAGCTCGGTCTAAGAACCGTCCGATTCCCGCGGTTTGGATCCGACGGACGGGATTAAATCCCACGGTTTGATCTCAGTTAAGAGATCGGACGGTCAAAGAAAGCCCCGCTGTTTGGAATGGATGGATCAGATGCGGCCGGACTGTAATATCACGATCTGCTCCAGTATCGTCCAGGACGATCTGGGATCGTCCTGGGACGATCAGTGGAATTCAGCTTCAGATTCTGCCCAGAATTGCTCCAGGTGATTTCCTGTAGGGATCGTCCAGGCCGATCGAGGTATCGTCCCGGGACGATCAGTGGATGGCACAAGTCAGAGAATAGGGGTTTTTATCGCCTATGAACAGTAAGTATCGGCCTGAAAAATCGTCCCAGGACGATGGGAATTGGTCTGATCGTCCAGGACGATCGAGACGATCGGCCGGGCCGATCTGAGTATTACTTAAGGGTTTCAGCCGATTTGAAGAGAGAGAAAAGATTTTTATAAATATCTGATTTTTACTGTTCTGAGGAGAGAGAAAAAGAAGGTTTTGGAAAAGTTGATTTCGGGAAGACGCGGAGCCGTTTTCGAGCGAAGTGACTGTTGAAGAATTTGCTGTGCTCGAGGTAAGGCACATTCTACCTTTCTCAATTTTCAGTTCCGTCGCGGTTGGCGGTATTTTTCTGTCCGGATTTCGTTTTCGTTACGATTTTTCGTCCGTATCTTTTGATTGGTTCAGTTTTTACCGCGTAAGTTTCTGTATATCGTTGCCGTGCCGGGTGTGCACGTTTTAATTATATTTTGAAGATTTTCGTCCGGGTATTTTTGATTCGACTGTGTTTTTAGTCGACCGGATTTTTCTGTGAAATTGGAAATTATCTGTGCAGTAGAATAAATGTTCTGGAATGTGATTATCTATATTCGGTGCGAATTCGGTAAATTTTCTTTGCAGGAAATTTTGTGTAAATTCTGTATACTGCCGTTGTGCTGCCCGATTTTCGGGTAATTTCTGAAATGTCCGGATTTCTTCTGTATTGAAATGCTATGTGTATAAGCTATAAAAAGGGAGTTATAAGGGGCCTGAATCCTATGAGATTCAGTTAGTGAAACGGGAAATCTGAAATGAGCTCAAATCTGAAATCTGATATCTGTTTTGTTCCGGATCCGATGAATTCTGTTCTGGTGCTATAAGCACATCTGTTTTGGTGCCGTGAGCACAAAGGGAGACATAAGGGGCCTGGATCCTATGAGATTCAGTCAGTGTCTGGGAAGGGAGGCATAAGGGGCCGGAATCCGTAGAGATTCCGTCAGTGTCAGGGCATTTAGCTATATGTATCTGTTTTGTTTTCTGTATCTGTTCTGTTCCGTACGAAATTGTGATTCTGATATGATATGCTCCGTACGATTCTGATTTCTGAATTTCTGATTCTGACTCTGTTGATTTGTTCTGATATGATCTGTACGATTCCGATTCTGATTTGATATCTGTCCGTATAAGTTCTGATTTCCGACTCTATTCCGATTTCTGATCTGATTTCTGTCTGATGAATTTGGTTTTGGTTTCTGAGAATTTAGATTGGTGGTTTGTTGCTTTGCTGAGCTGTTGAGCTCACCCTTGCTTTCTGGTGGTTTTCAGGTTCTGGGAAGGGCAAGGAGGTCCAGGATTAGTTTCAGAGTCTGATCCGATTAGGTACTTTTGTACTTTTGATTTTTTTGTACAGTCATGGCTTTCCTGTTCTGTCTTTCTTTCTGTTGAAAGCCATGTGCTGTTCTGTAGATGATTATTTTTGAGGAAATGAAAAGATAGATGTTTTGTTCCGCTGCATTTGATGTTTTTAGTAGCTCTGTTGTTCTGTGTGTTTCTGTTGAGTTAAGAATTTGGAAGATCAGTTCAGTAACCTAATCCAAAGCCAGATCCTGGATAAGCAAGTTTAGTTTAGCTCCTCGTCGCGATCCGGCTCGGGCGGGATCCGTCCCCGTCGGGTCGGGTCGTGACACGGACAGGGGCTGATCATCCCTCCATTATAGGCGATCGCAGCCGAGCGTGGATCTAGAAGAAATCCTGGCCGTCCGTGACAAACAAAAGAGACGGACGGCCCTGATTTCGTCACTGAGCTCAGGAACCCGGAACCCTAATTTCAAAATTTGTTTTAAACGTCGTCTATAGAGAGTTAAATGGCATGATCGATGAGATCTAAGTGACAGTCATCGGGACAAAGAGTGGGGGACAGTTTTTAGACTTTTAAAACTCCTATTGGGATGCCTATTTAAGAACTTAGATAAGAGCCTAGGGTTTAAGATTTACCGAGATATACTGGATGGTTTTGAGTGATTCAGGTATTGTTGAATTCGTGGATCGCTCACGCCCACTTTTCCTCAAGACCTCGAACTCGGGAGAAGCTTCTACGGAGAAGTGGAACGGCTTGGACGGTGTAGCTCACGGTTCTTCATGCTCCTCGCCGCCGGTGAGCTCCAGATGACAGGAAAATGATCAGGAGAAGTTTAGAGAGCTATGGGATTTCAAAACGAAATGCCATCCGCTCTGGAGATGCACTGGAAAGAGAGATGGCTTAGAATGAGGTAAACCGTGCCTCCTTGCCCTATTTCTTTTGTTGGAGCCAAAATCAATGGTTAGGATGCATCAGAGGGAGTGTTGGGATGTTAGACAAGTGTCCCTGGCCGTTAGAGAGCAGGGAGAGTGGAGTGTGCTGGCTGGATGAGCTGGAAGTTTGTTTTGGCTTCACATGGGTGGTTGGGACCATCTGAGGTGGCTGGGCCGATTTAGCTGCTGGGTTGGGTTTGGGTTAAGTCCAGGGAGGTCTCTAGAGTTGAGTAAGGGAATTGGGTTGGCCTGGATTGGGTTAGATCAAGCTTAATGGGTCGGGTTGACCACTTGAGCTCATTAGAGCTCTAGTTGACCTGTTGAATGGTCAAAGGGGGTCAAGCCAGTTGAGGTGGCATTTGGACCAAGCCTAGAATATGATTCAATGGCTGGATGGGCCAAGTTAAGGCTGGGTTTATTGAATTGAAGGGTTTGACCATGAGTGGTCATTTAAACATTGAGTTGATTGGTTTGACCAGTCAACTGAGTCAATGTTTGATGAGGTGGATTGTGAGGAGTCCATGGCATGTTGATCGAGGGTTGAGAATTTGATTGAGAGCTTGAAAGGGTTAAAAAGCTCAAATGGGTTGAAAGGACTCATTAAGACCCTTAAAGGGAAATTGAGTCAACTGGGTTGACCTAATTAACCAGGTTGAGCTAGGGTAGGAGGTCTAGACTGGATAGATTTGATTAGACATTTGGAGTTTGATGAGGGTGATTTTAGGATTTCAAAAGGTTATTAAGGCCAATAAGGGTTAATGGGCCCTTAATGGACCTTAGATCAAAATTGGTTGATTTGGTCAACCGGCTGGGTTCAGGGTCTGGAAATGGGTTCGACAGGTTCAGAAGATGATTCTGAATCTATTGAATGTGGTCCCAGAGTTTGGAGAGGTCAATTTGGTCAAAATCACCATTGAACCCTTAAGGGCCTTCTTGGGTCAACTCTGTTGACTTGGTCAACCAGGTTGATCCAGGGGTTGGGAATGAGTTGAACAGGTTTGGTTTGGCATTTGGGAGTTGCTGGAAGTGGTCGCATTCAATTTGGAGCTCATTTGGTTTGAAATCACTGTTTGGGCCCTATGGGGGTATTTTGGTCATTTTGACCCCTAGCTAAATAGGGGTCAAATTGAGCCAGCCCAGAGGTAGATTAATGTTCAGGGAGTCAGGATTGAAGGTCTAAAAGTGATTAGAGACTTTGGGAAGGTCTCTAAGGCCAGGGTCTAGTTAAGGACAGGTCCAGTGGCATGGGCTGTAAATATTTGAAGGTTTTACAGCCTTTGGATTTCAATTTAGTAACTGGGGTTAGAGAGCTCAGGATGGGCTCAAATTTGGAGGGTTGACACTAGAGACATGCCCCATCAGTATGAAACTGACAGAGTTTGAATCTGAGTTCATTTCATTGGGTTTTTAAAATTTTAGAAGATTTGCTGGAAAAGGCCTTTAGGACCAAGCCTTAGGACCTTGGATTTGGGTCTGGAATTGACTGGGATTTGGATTGGCTTGAATATGAATTGAGTTTAAGATTGACTTGAATCTGGATTGGGTTTAGGATCTGATTAAAGACCTCATACAAAAATGAGGTCAACAAAGAGCACACTGGATATATTTACATGTTATAATCATTTCATATGATGTATAGTCGATGCATGTTATTATGATGTGAAATGTATGTTGAAATAAGAAAGTCTGAGTGAATATGAATGGCTAATTCAGATTGACTGGAAAAATATTACTTTATACAGGAGGGTGGGTCGATGATTTTTTTTATTTTAAATAAAGTTTATAGTATAATCCTAAGTGATATGTAAAAAAGAGTTATATGGAGATTGACTAATATGATATGATACACTATTGAGCAGGAAGTGACAACTTCATACGTGAAAGCCACTTGATTTGTGATATATGATATGAGATTGATTCCTGACAATAAGACTAACATGATTAAAATTGATTATCGTAGGATTAGCTTATAGGATTGCATACAAGAAAAAAAAATACCACAGGTAGTCATATGTCATCTCTTGCTTATATATACATATGACATAAACATATATGATAAATTGTATAAGTGATATAATATAACATAATAATATATATTATTAATACATATATATGACAAAACTAGTATGGCTGATAAGATTGATGCAAGAATATATAATACATATGAAATATATGATATACATGCATTGATACTTGATGTTGTACAACATACATAGAACATATGTCCATTTGTTTGATATGATTGCTAGAAAAGATATAATGTACTGATCATTTATATTGTTATTGATCATTGATCACTGAATTTGAATTATATTGCTTTAAATGATTTTTATTGCTCATATGAAATGATATTATTCATATTGACTACTACATAATCTTATAGTTATATATTTATACCAATCTGAATTGAATGGTTATATACATACTGATTCTATTACCTTGCATTGATTACAATTATATGTTCTCGTAACCTATTGAGCTATTAACCCACTTTGTGATTTTTATAGTTTTTTTCAAGAAGGGGGAATGATCCAATGGAGTGAGATAAATTAGGTCTTACAGATTTAGTTTTGATCTTTGTATTATGATTATATTCTTTTGTAACAAAAAATGATAAGTTATAGAGTGATATTGTAGATTGTGTTCCTGATTATTATATATGAATTTTTTGATAAATAAATATAAAATCTATTGATGTATATCATTTATTGTTACTTATGTTGATTTATAGTTACTTCTGTTGGTTGTGGGAATGGTTGGTGATTGTCTGGTGACTAAGAGCATAATTAATTCATTATGATTCATATACATGTTTAATTTTGTCCTAGTGTGCTTAGTGTAGGTGCTCCACGTTAACCCAATTTATGTACTAACGGAAGCAGGACAATCCTTTTTTCACACCCAACGAAAGAAATGGTTGTTCACCTTGCTGTGGTGAGTCACATTGCATCATATTGTTACATACATTCAATCAAGGGGAATGTGGCAAGCATCCATATTGATAATGTCAGTGCACATTATATTTGGTAGAATTTCTTAATAGATAGTGGTACTTTACACAGTTTATTGGCTTAAATTTAATTTCCTTTCTTAATTCACATGACCTTGTAGGGTTGTGAATGATCTTCCTTTGGCAAGTAGAGGAAGATGATGAGGGCTTTAAATACTATATTTTTACAACCACTATTATTAATTATGTCATGAAAAACTCTCTTGTGAATGGTGCAGCAAGTTTGGAATATGGAATGGTGTTCGGTTGAATCATGGAACTTGGTGAGTCGAATGCGTTCAACAATGCAAATTACTAGCTATTTAAATCCCTTTCAACAAATATAATATCCACCACACATTTATCAGAGGATTGTTTTTTTATTTTTTATTTCCTTCTACTTCTGGAGCTCCTTCAAATATGAAGTGTAATATTTTTTTGTTGAGGAATCTCATTAGATTTATGCCTCGTTTGACTACAATGATATCAATAAGTAGGACCATAATGGGCATAAGAATTTTTCATTTTAACATGAGTCGGATCTTTCTCTATGGACATAGGAGGGAAAGAGGTATGCGATGTAGCTGAATTCATTAGACCAGCTTGGTCTGAAGGGAGTTGTAATTTTTCTCTTGATGATTATTGTAGTGATCTACAACTAGAAAGGAATTGGTTGGGGTTCTAGGAGGCACTACTTTCATAGAATCATCATATTTATTAGAATACTTATTAATCTTACAACAAATCCTTCAATATTCTACGATACAGAGACAAAAGGTTTCATTCTGACTACCATAGAATGATTGTATATTCATTGACCGAGCATTTCTCTTTATTGACTATGTTGATTAAAAAGGACAATAATGAAAATGAGAACAAGAAGAAAACAAGGAAAGGATGGACAAATAGATAAGGAAAGCCTTATGAGCCAATTCAAATTCAAACTCTTCAACTTAATATTTTGCTTAAAAAAGAGGAGATACACATTTAACTCAAATAGTCAAATGTCCACACACACACACACACACACAGAGAGAGAGAGAGAGAGAGAGAGAGAGAGAGAGAGAGAGAGAGAGAGAGAGAGAGAGAGAGAGAGAGAGAGAGAGAGAGAGAGAGAGAGAGAGAGAGAGAGAGAGAGAGAGAGAGAGAGAGGAGAGAGAGAGAGAGAGAGAGAGAGAGAGTATTTCCAAGTTGAGTTGCTCACCAATTAGGACTGCTATGGAAGATGTCAATAGAAAGAACAAGTTGAAACCAATGGAAATTCCAATCCTAAACGAGGAGAAATAAATAAAAAAATTTAGTTTCTTTGATTTTCTTAAAACTGAGGAAAAATATAAAAAAGTTCAACTATGTTATGTTCACATGCATGATATGATAAAATAAAGGTTTTGATATAAATTTTTGAACTTACAAAGCCTAAATATTTTAATAAAAAATTTATTCTAAGATTATCCTAAATCTTATTTTTAATGAATTTTTCCTTAAAAATAGTGTCTTCTAATGAGAAAATTTCATTGAAAAATAAACACATGGAATAAGGGATGGATTGAATGATATACGTTTAAAAGAATATTATAAATAAAATATTTTATGATTATGAATCAATAAATGTTATTGTTGAATACACTAATGATTAGTGTTAATTGTTTGTTATATAATCTTAATTATAATTTAAAATTATTATCATTTGTAATGATAGAGTCATTAATCCTCTCTTTAAATTAAAAACAAAAGTGAAGAAAATAAATGTTCTATTATATATTTTAAAATTTTTCCTTTCAAAATTTCTGATAAATGATGAAAAATATGCATCTTTGTTTGGAGAAGCTTCGGGCTTTCTATGTAACTTTTATTCTATCCAGTGAACGTACGCAGAGGACGATTCAGCTTTAGGCAAAAAAACGCCTGAAAAAACTCGGTACAGGCGCGAAAAACTCGGTACAGACGCTTTTTTGCCTAAAACCTAACCTTCCTCTGCATACGTTCACTGGATAGAATAAAAGTTCCTTTCTATGTGACAATTTTATTATTACTTTCTTTATTATAGTTTTAAAAATGCTTTTTCAAAAATACTTTTTTAAGGCAAAATTTTGAAATAAGGTGAAAAAGTTATCTTCCAAATACAAATTCTAAACAATAGTATGTAGCCTCCTCTCTCTCTCTCTCCCTCTCTCTCAAAATTTAAGGGTCAAGCCCTGCCCTTAGTACAAACTATTTCAAAGGGATTTTTTTATATTTAATTTTTTGCTATTGATATGATTTATATGAAAAAAAAAAAAATCTGATATTAGCTGACTTGTTTTATAGAGAAAATGTATAGAAGAAGCATTCGTATATAAAACTATATGATTTTCTTTTCCTGTTTTCAAATTGACATCTCCAATGTTTTCAAACGATATTGTCAAAATAGACTGCATGTATAGCGTATTCCAGTTTGCGTTTTGGTATTTTTGTAAAAAAATAATTTATTTTTTTACTTTATATTATCATTAATGTTTCATTTGAGATTGGTTCCTTGCTTTTTTTTTTTTTTTTAAAGCAACTTTATAGTGCAAAAATTTCAAGCTCAAGAAATTCCTGGACTAAAAAGCTACTTTAAAAATCATGAAAAAAAACTAACTCAAACGAAACCTAAATCAATAAGCCTAAGACTTGTCACTTTCTATTTTATTTTTTATGATTAAGACTTCGTTTGGGGTGATTTTTTTTACTGCTTCTTAAAGTTATTGTCTAGTATAACAATTCAAATTTTTATACTAAAAAGCTATTTTAAGAAGCAGTAAGAAACCTGTCCCAAACGAAGCCTTGTTAAAGTAGCTTTCTAGTGCTAGAAAGCTTCTTTAACAAGCATTAAGAAAGTCGTCCCAAACGAAACCGTAATGATTCTTACAAAACATTTAAAGGTGTACGAACAGGCTAAAAGATTCTTAAAGAAGCAGTAAGAAAATCATCCCAAAGATCATGGTGTGGCGAACGGGCTTAACCTCATCACTGCAGATCTAAATTTGACCAATTCAGTTGGAATTTTTATGAGAAGTAAACTGATTCACAACAATCTGGCAAAAGAATGATGAAAAGAAACTAAATAGCCAAACATGAAATTAAATAAACTTTATTTATTATATGAGGCTCATGACCCATGATTGATACAGCAAAAAGAGGTATTACTCCAATTAGACTGGATAGAATATGACCTGGAACTCCTGCTTGTTCGAACCCTTTAGAACAGCTAGGCCTAGTCTGAGCCCCTCTCTTGACTCCCTTCCAGCCTTTTGTTGACCCTTCGCCTGGAGATAATTTGGTAACAGTAAGATAAACTTAATGGAAGGAACAGTACATTGAAATAGTATTTAATGATATTAGTTCAATATGCTCATATGAAGGCATAACAAATCATAGATAAATTTAGGCTTCATTTGATACAGCTTTTTTACTGTTTCCTAGAACAGCTTTTTAGTATAAAATTGCTTTAGAAAACAGTAAGTAAATTGTCCCAAACGAGCCCTTAGTACAAAGAGTTTATGTATAACAGTGATCAAATATATGCCTTTCTATGTCATGATTTTACTTCCATTCTCAGGTGGTTCATGCATTATTGTTCATTCATTTGTATAATGATGACAAGCCATTCATGTGCATTTATGCTGGATGTTGCATTCCATGAGGTGAATAATGAATCAGAGCTTTGAGATTCATCTATTCCCTTGTGAGAGAATTCATTATGTGCAGTCACCGGACGGCACATTCAGAGGCAAATTAGGAAGCGTCATGTCATTTTTTTTAATGTGTGCCGGGTGACGTGGCTCATCCTGATTCGCCTATGAACTGTCTAGTGACCGCACCGAATAATTTCTCCTTATGAGAAGACTTTTCATGAACAAGAAGTATAGTTTGTCTATGGTAGCAGCAGATAGTTAAAGTGCTCGTTCAAAAAGATGAAAACAAAGCAAATACAAAGAGAAATAAACAATTAATTTATCACAAAGTCACAAAGGATTTAGAGTAATTCGATAAAAGATGCATATTTTCAGTTTGGAACCTACGCACGCATGATATTCTTAGTTTGTGTATCTCAGTATTACAAAGGCTCTCCACAGAGAGAAAAGACGAGAGAAAAGACGGTGAAAAGACTTCTATAATAGCTTTAGGAAAATAGGGGGAGAAGGCAATGAGAAGAGAGTGTCCAAACGCTCACTAGTGACAAATATATTACCACCATAAGGTTTTCCATCTATGACCCATTGGATCAAGTTGCACATGAAACTCAGAGTAAACATCATTTTCATGACAATTTTTATACTATTACAACTCCTTTCATCACAAGCTATGATTGACTTTCAATAAACAACATTAATGATGTGAATGAAACAAACACATTTATTCGAGATCGACAGAGCATGCACATCGAGATTTAAAATGTAAAAGTTAGGAAATATCATACCTAGCTTACTCTAGGCCGGAGTCAAAGAGAAAAGTCACAACATATAAAGAAGCCAGAGGCTTTAGAGTGATTCAGTTGAATGTCCTAACTATGGGGCAAGCTGTGGGAAAATATTCCCTATCTTAGAGTAATAGAGTGCATCAAACAAGCTTGAGAGTTACCTAGTAATATTCTCAAGAATTAAGAGAAAGAGAGGGAGAAAAAAAGAGAGAAGGAGAGAGGAGCGAGAAAACCAAATGCCCAACATGTTAGAAGAATCCCATATACCTTAATAGCTCCCATAGTGAACCTACATTTTTGCATTTATAATGTTGATCCTCTTAAGAGTGCGAGTTGAATCAATATCTGCTTGAGCAAAATGATACAAAGAAATGCACTAAAAGTCAACATTATTGAATTAAACGAGCGAACTAACTGATGCACTGAGGAACATTGGAGGGTTAATATTCCTTCTATGTGCAATAAATATAACATAATAATCATAAATGTGTCAAAATCCTTACATTTCGACTTGCCTTGAACATATTCTCAAAATCACACCTCCCCTCCTAAATTTATAATATTAAAAGATTAAATGCAAAAGGGGAAAAGGAGCTAAGAGAGCAAAACAGGGCAGCGACACTAAAAAGAAACATAATGCTGGTGGAAAGTCGATACTGTCTTTTCTGATTATCTCTTTGAGAGTTTAACGCCCAATGAATTCAAGATGGTACACACCTATACATTTCGACTCTTCTCAACTAATCATTTTGCAAGCCTCTTGATCCCAATTCATAAAATAAAGAGAGACAAGAGGTATAAGAGTGATATAAAATACACAACCGAGAGAACTTGAGCCAATAGGAGCACATTCCCTTTGAGCCGTCCATGCTGAATCTACTAAAGACCATTCACATTTTTGTGAAGTCTAGTCCTCTCCTCAATGTTGATTTGGAGGAGTTTTAAATTATGCTAAAATAATTGTTATTTTGCACCCCTTCATTCATTCTGATGATGGATCATTTGGCTTGTCTATGCAAAGCATTCGAATTTGGAGGAGTTTTAATGTTCTTATCCGTCTAGTTATGTTACTAATTTTTCTATATTTCTATAGATTGTGTTTCGCTAAGTTGAACCATGCTCTCTTTTATGCTATCTAAAATAATGGTTCGCCTTGTTTGCTCCATAAATGTATAGGAATACTCATCCATAAAGAAAAAAAAAATATATCGGCGGCAAAAGAACACAGAACAGAAAGATCCACAAGCAAATTGAAATCAGCTTTCAGTTCTCAGTAAAATCCTTTAATTTAATCCCAAGTCTTAAAAATCTGGTATAAAATACAGAAATTGAGTAACACTTACAAAGAAAAAGGAAATTTTTATTTATCATTTAAGGCGATGGTACTAATAGATGACAGTAGTAAGTAAATTAATGGCTAAATACAAACACCATGAAAAAGGAGGTAAAACGAAGAAGAATTGAAAAATAGATTGATGATCAAGTAAGCATAAATCAATAAGAAGAGACAGATCTCCTCGCCTTAAGCCTGGTAGGAGGGATCGATGGTGAAGAGGACAATAGCGGCTTCTCCGCCATTAGCGTTGCCTTCGATGGATGTCCGGGAGTTGGCGTCGCTTAAGGCAGCGAGGTTATTGGAGGAGGAATAGGAACTGGCTAGGTTAGTGGAGGAGGAAGAGGAAGTCAAGGACTGCCATGAGGAGGATCGCCGGCGGATGGGGTAAGAGACGGTGGAGGAAGAAGGGCAGGGTGCATCGGCAGGGATAGCACGAGAGCGATGAAGGGCGCAGCCACAGTTCCGATGGTACGGACGGCGGCGGATCTCACCGTCGAAATCCGGAATGCTTGCATCCCACATACCCTGCCAATTGTACCAGCCCGGCGTCGCTGCCGAGCCCGGCATTGCTAGTTCTCTTTGAACAGATCAGATCTTACAAAAGCCTTCTTCTTCTTCGTCTTCTTCTTCTTCACTCAGTCGATCGATCGAAATCGAGAGAGAGAGAGAGAGATGGAAGATGAAGAAGGGAGAAATTTGGGGTTTTCTATAGCTTCTGGTTCGTTAGCGACTAAGCGTTTTAAGCGAAAACGTCGAACGAGTCGTTAAATATAGGAACCGAGTTGGGTGAGAATATGGTATCAAATTTACTCGATGAAAATATCGCGATATTTTCACTGTAATGTCACCCTATTTTTTCACGATATTTAATATTTTCCTTTTTTATAGAAAAACGAGGCATATTTTCTTTTTAAATAAAGAGAAAGTAAATTAAAATATTTGAAATTTCATTTTAAACTAGACATAATATATTACAAACAATTAATTTATATTACAATAATTTTAAATAAATTTATGAATTTTA
Organism: Dendrobium huoshanense; assembly: GCA_016618105.1. Lineage (NCBI taxonomy): Eukaryota > Viridiplantae > Streptophyta > Magnoliopsida > Asparagales > Orchidaceae > Dendrobium > Dendrobium huoshanense. The sequence continues at coordinate 61,154,302 of CM028358.1, read as the reverse complement.
AAACCATTTTGATTAAATTTTTAATTTAATATTTTTTGAAATGGGGTTAATATTTGGGAAGGTTAACTTATTTCTTTTTAGTTTATAAATCTATTTAAAATATTTAATGCATTTATATCTATAGCATTTATTTAAATAGTTGGCATGATTTAGTTTTTCTTTAAATGATTTATCAAATTAAGTTGAAATTTTTCTATTAAAAAGCCGTTTAATAAAGCGGTGAGAAAGCTGCCCCTAATAAAACCTAAGGGCTTCATAATATTTTTCAAGATCCTCTCAATTATATCCACCTATATTTTTAATATCTAAATAATAAATGAGTGTTAATTATTTTTTATTTATTAATTATTCTACTTCATATTAAATGAGGATTTGGGTAGAGTAGCTTAATCATCTTTGTGAGTCGTGTAGTTCATAGTTTGTTATAAAATTTAAGCATTTAATATGCTAAATGAGTCATTAAGGTTTTATTTGGGGCAAATTTTTTGTTGCGTTCTAAAGCAACTTTTTTATATAAATTTTTTTTTAAATTATAAATTTTGTACTAAAAATTTGATTTTGAAAATGATAAAAAAGTTGTCCCAAATGAAGTCTAAGGTTTCGTTTGGGACGGCTTTCTTTAAATTTTTATACTAGAAAATTGCTTTAAGAAACAATAAGAAAGTCGTTTCAAATGAAGCATAAGGCTTCGTTTGGGACGGCTTTTTCACTGCTTTCTAAAACGGAGTTTTAATACAAAAATAAAAAAATTTGTACTAAAACTCTGTTTTAGAAAGCAATAAAAAAGCCGTCCCAAACGAAGCCTAAGTGTTTCATAATATATATACATATATTTGTTTCAAGAGTTGAAGAGAATTAATGATGATACTATGCTTACTTGGGCAGATTATTAGGTCTGGTCATCGGACCTATTTCTAGGTCCGGACATCCAATTAAAACTTGCCACGTGGACTGTGCTTTGACAGCGCTTTACCAACGCTTTTGACATGCTTGACTTAAAATTATGCGGACACGTGTACATTCCATGTGGCAAATTTTTAGTGGATGTCCGGACCTAGAAATAGGTCCACGTGGCGAAATGAATTAAGATATGGGAGGGGATCAAACATCATTAGATTATTTTCCTAAGTTTACTCATTGGTCGTTGGACCTTAAATCAATGGCACAAACTTGTCGTTCTTTGAACCGTGTGGTTCATAAGAATCTGCGCTGGTTCTATTGTTTGTCGGTCCGATCGATCAAGGCAAGCGAGCGATTTTTGCTTGGTCTAATTCAAAATCGATTCTAAGGATTAATCGAACTGGCTGACTGACTAGTTCATTGTTCAACCAATTGAACCGACCAATCAGATCCGGTTTTAAAACCATGATCATCACTCAAAACTAGAAATTTATCTCAAATTTCTTATTTTATTTGATGCTTTTATTATTTTTCAGTATATTATTTTATCAAAACTTGAATCATTAATGTTGTTATCCAAATTGCATTTCATTTCAGATCTAATTAAGACTTCTCTAATAAAAAAATACAAATTTTTTTTACTGTTTTTCTATTTTATTAGATTTTATGAAAATAAAAAATAATAATAAAAAAGAAGCCGAAAGCAGAAGGAAAAAAATTAAAAAAACTTGTCAAAGATGTGGGCCCGCAAGTCAAATTAAATAAGCTGGTGAGCGTTATTTTGCAGTTGCAAGTGGGCAGTCGTCGGCACATCTGTCAGTTGGGATTGCAGCTTTAATGGTTTTTTTTTTATTTATTTATTTTATTTACTTAAATTTTGTGAAATCCATAAAGAATGAAGTTAAATTTTTAATCATGGATGTGATTTTTAATGTAAAGATTAAAATTTTATTAGAAAATTTAAAATTAAGGCTTCTTTTTGGACGATTTTTTGTTGATTCTTAAAACAATTTTTTAGTATAAAAATAAAACTTTTATATTAAAAAACTGTTTTAAGAAACAACCAGAAAGTCGTTTCATTTTGTGATGACTTTCTTACTGTTTCTTAAAACAACTTTTTAGTACAAAAGTTAAAATTTTTGTACTAAAAAATTATTTTAAGAAGCAATAAAAAAGCCGTTCCAAACGAAGCCTAAATGAGTGACTTCTTGAAAATTTATTCTGAGAAGAAAAATCACAAAGGCGTTAGATTAAAGCGGATAATATATCGATGGTTATGAGTTTAAGTTGTTACAAATGATATCAGAGAAATAGATCGGCAAAAAATAAGAGCTAAGTGTCATACAAGACAGTGATATACTATCTTGAACCTTAGATAAAACAATAGTTTTATATGACATGAGCTATCTCTTTAACTTATATGAGTTACCTATAGAGACCTATTTGCTTGTGAATGATTTTGGGATAAGGATACTGTTGAGGACATTAGCTACTTAAGCAGAAGAGATTGTGAAAATTGCTAAGTCAAAATGAAGTTAAACTCTTTAACAATGCGGCGTCTTTTGGTGCAACAGTTGAAACTTATACTCCAAAATTAAGTATGCTTGTATAAAGCATTCTGGAAAGTCACACCAACATAACAAAACCGTGAAATCATTGGCCAAAGTAAAAAATCTATGGACGATTGAGAGTTTGGGTTTAAAACAATTTTTTAGTTCAAAAATTTATTAAATTAAAAAATTTCTATACTAAGAAGTTAGTTTAGAAAATAGTTTTTTTTTTTTTTTTTTTTGGACATTTAGGCCATTTAAGGCAAACTCACACACACAATGCATACACATGGACTCGAACCTTGGACCTCTTAGTTGGAAGCCTAAGCTCTCAACCAATAGGCCAAGGGGAGTTGTGTAGAAAATAGTAATAAAGTGGTACCAAACAAAAGCTTAATATGCTAGCACTAACAAAAGAAATAAAAAAACAAAAAAAAGAGAAAATTAAATAAATTACAGTTATTATATGTTTCATGCAATATTTTATGTCAAATAGGATATGGTGCAAGCTGTTATTGTCGAGTTACTCTTTTAAATTAAATTCCATTTGTCAGTATTAGCCATGCAAAATATTCCAAATAAAGAGGGGTTTCACAATTTTAGTATTTTATTTGATGACTGTGTAAAATTTTGAATTATTTTTGTTTCACTATTTAGTTTATTATTTTTTTTTTTTATGTATTTTGAACTTGCCTAGGTCAAATCATTTTCTCATCGCAAGTTTATTATGTTGTCGCCACTCGTCATGACCTGTCAATCAATGCCTAGACGAATTGTCATTGCCACCAATTTTTGCCACACGTAGATGTTGTCGCTGACTACTAGTTGTCGAAACCTCCTGCTTCCCTCGCCTCCGTCCTTCCACCACAACCGCCAACACTATCATTATCGCCTAATGCTACAGATCATTTAAAATTGTCGAATACTCGATAGTAGCTTTTGAGTCTAGACGAGTCACTTTGAATATAGGATGAATAGGCTTAATTGGTCATTAAATCGAGTATGCTTTGAAGCAATATTCTAAGGTGGTTTCATTATGAATCAAGGTATTATAAAATTGATGAAACATTTTTAATGAATTTATAGTTTTTCTGGAGTGGCATAGCCCGTAAATAGGCGTGAGATCAAGGGCGAATTGGGAGTGGTTTGAATGGACGGCCGATATCAAATCCTTTGATCATGCACCGTTCATTGATCATTTGAAGGCCTTAATGATGTTGGAATTTGATGATCTTGAACTCGTTGGATTCGTCTCGTTGAGCCGTTCGATTCGAGTATAAGCTCGTCAAAATCGAAGACCGTTTGGTAACTCAAATTGCGGTTTGAACCTTCCAACAGCGCTTTGGACCCTTGATTCGGACTCATTTGGGCTCGGATTGGGTTGATCTTGGTGTCGTTGGGTTCGTATTTCCGAGACGCTCAGTTTGACTGTAAGCTCGCTGAAATCGAAGTTCAGGAGCTCCCAAAATTAATTTTTAAAGTTTCCAACTAGCTTTTGCCTCGAGATTCGTGCCCGATCAAGCTAATTTTGTGATGTCGTATCAATAATAAATTAATTTTATAACTTATTCACATAAATAAATTGTCTTTTCCTTTGAATCTTGAGATAGTATATTAAATATAAAAACTATATAGAACATAGTCAAAAAAATTTGTATTTTCTGCTAATATTAGCCACAAGTTCAAATTGTTGGATGTATCATATTTATAGCCACAATATTTGTCATAAATCCTAATGGCAAATGCAAGCATATAATAAATTCAAAATCGAGGGCAATGAGATATTTATAAAACTCTTTGGAATATATATATATTGCATAATTATTTTTCCATTTTTTATTTGAACCATTTTATGTATTTTAAAAAATAATTATCATCATTTGCCGATTGTGATCATTAATGGTGTCTAGGATGTCAAATTGGGTCAATGGGCCGGGTTTGGGTCAAACCCGAATTGACATGGGTCCAAACAAGATGATCCTAACCCGATCCAATTTTGCAAATGGGTCAGAAATTCCAACCTGGACTAGACATGCATGGGTTACTAGGTTGACCCGACCCAAACCGTGAACTCGGATGTGAGGGCCTGATGTAGGCTTGGGCTGAGTCCGAATGAGACTCACAATGGCACGACGCAGGAGGGTTGGGAGGCTAAGTCGGGATGCAATATAGGAGAGGGCAGTGTAGTTGTGCATGCTAGTGGGCTATAGGGTCGACCGGTTAGTCAAACGAGTTAGGTCAAATGGTTGTGTCCAGACGGGCTACAAACGAGGCCAACATCGTCGCGGGAGGGCTACGCGGGCAGGGGCGGCAAGAGAGGCTGAGGCGGGACCTGACCCAACATGAATCAGGTGCGGTGCGAGAAGCCAAGTTGGACTCAGGATCGACTAGTGTGTGCATATCAATGTCTTGTGGGTCACACCCGGGTTGATTTTAGATTTTTGTGTCAACCCGAATCTGACCCGGTTTATAAACTAGTTTGAAAATAAAACACAAATCTAACCCGCCATGCAAACTGCTTGTCCATAACTAGAAAATTTTCATGTCAGGTTTCGAATCTGATCAATATGTGACACCCCTACTAGTGTCATCTAATCACTTACCACCATCACTTCTCCATCGACAACCATTACCATCTTTGCATGAATCAAGCTATTCAATATTTAATAGAAAAGCAATAAATTTTTTAGATATCTATAAATAATTTAAACTAGTGCTTATAAATATTATAAACATTATAAAATATTATTGATAGCATTCGCTTTCATCAAATGAAGCAGCTCTATTCAGCACCCACGTTGTATTTCTAGAAATAAAACGTGTTTCCTTCTATTTTGTTGTTTTGTGCGCATCAGCTTCGGTGGATCCGCCCAACATAATAGTAATGATAACAACATATGATTTTTTTTGGGGCATTTAAGTAATTAAATTAAATTCATGGTTATATCAGATAACTGAGATTTAGGTTTCGTTTGGGACAGCTTTTTTACTACTTTATAAAATAAATTTTTAATATAAAATTTTTTAATTTAAGAAATTTTTGTACTAAAAAAATGTTTTAGAAATCAACAAAAAAGTTATTCCAAACTAAGGCTTCGTTTGTGACGGCTTTTTTATTGCTTTCTAAAACGGAGTTTTAGTACAAAAATAAAAAATTTTATACTAAAACTCCGTTTTAGAAAGCAGTAAAAAAGTCGTCCCAAACGAAGCCTAAGCCTTAGGTTTTGTTTGGGATAGCTTTCTTATTGCTTCTTTAAGCTGATTTTTAGTATAAAAATTTTAATTTTTGTTCGTAAAGTAGTTTTTTAGTATAAAAATTTTAATTTTTGTACTAGAAAATTGCTTTATGAAACAGTAAGAAAGTCGTCCCAAACGAAATCATAAATTCAAAATATCTTAGTTGATAGTCAAAATTTCCAATCAACAGAGCAAGATGAGTTGTTGACAAAACATACATTTTATTAAAGTTTTTTTATCTCTATGGCTATTATAGTAAGTTGTTTAATTACCTAAAATGTTAAAATATACAAGGTGATTAATTATCTTTTAATTACCACTTAATTATATGATATGGAATATGGTTAAGTTATTAATCCTTAAACAATTGTGCTCGTGCTCTCTTTTGAAGAATGTTAAGTGTCAAAATATAATTTTATTAGTATAAAAACCTGTTTGGGACGGCTATAACTTTTTATAAAGTAGGTTATGAAATTACTACGTGCAAATCATTGTGGTCATTTCGTTGAGAATAGATTTTTTTTTCATCGTAAAAGTTCATGCAAAACATTGAAAAGTGTTAAGAAAGCAGTAGCCAAATAAAATTGTGGTTGTTATCTGAAAAGCATAGCTGTGGGAAAACTGTTCCAAATAGATCCTAAGAGCCCGTTTGGAACGTCTGCAGCTTTTTATAAAGATGGTTGAAAAGCTGCTGTGGAGAAAGTAAATTTTTTAAATTTTTTTATAGAAAGCAGTGGCGGAGCCAGAATTTTGTATCTGCGGGGGCATAAAATTATTATTTTTAAATGCCCTCAAGCTTTTCATTCGAGCTTGAATTGATTTTGGGTTTTTTTTTTTATATATAATGGTTGTTATAAGAAGATAAATTTTACAATAATGAAAAAATTTATTGTCATGCTCATCTAAATTAATTTCAACATAAATTTATTTGGACTATATATTATCAAGGCTCATCTACTTCAATTATTCTTTTATAGAATATTTTTATATCTAATTTAAATAAAAAAATAAATTAAAAATTATTTATAATGAGTAATAAATATATAAAAAATTGAATATTATTAATATAAAAGTATATTAAAAATATGTGAAGCTCATAATAAGCATATTTTAAGCTATTTGATTTAAATTTAAATATTATATAAAATAGATATGGAGTTTTCAAATTAATAAAAAAAATTGATAGAATTTTTTATTTCCCAAAGAATATACTAATAATGTAGAGAAAAACCATTAAAATGGAGAGAAGATATAAGGAAGATGAGAGAGATAATGTGAAAAGTATATAAAAAAAAATAAAAATTAAGATGATATTCCCCACACCGATTGAGAGAAAAATAATGTAGGTAGTAAAAAAAAGTTTAAGACAGGGTGGGCCAAACAGTGGCACCTCTGGAAAAGAAAAACATAAAAGGGCTGCTGCTTCATGGAGTATTCATGGCAATAGAGAAATACAAATATTAACGTCTTAGTTTTGTACGAAGATCCAACATGCATATATATAAAAAGAAAGGATGCAACATTTATAAGAGACACCAAAAATTTTACGTGGAAAATCCTAAAATTGGGAAAAATCATGGGGCCTAGCCAAGTTTGAACGAATCCACTAATGTTTGTAATTACATATAAATGTGGCCTTTCCTTAGAATGAAGGTCTTGGCTCAGTGTAGCAAATATACATAAAGCAGAGTGCATTATATGTTGGGAGTAGGAAGAATCAGTGGTGATATGTTTGTTTGGATAGTAGGACCATAGTCGGTGAGCGATGTAGGTCAGAAGGACCGTAGTCGATAACAGTGTCGAAAGGACCGTAGTCGGATGCCAAAGGATGGAAGGACCGTAGTCGGGCGGCGGAGGTTAGGAGGACCTTTGTTGGGCATGGTGGTCGGAAGGATCGTAGTTGACGGGCGACGGTGGTTAGAAGAATCGTAGTCGACAGATGACGATGGTCGAAAGGTTCGTAGTCAACGGGCGACGAAGGTCAAGAAGATTGTAATTGGCAATGGGGAAATTTGAAGAATCAAAGTTGGTGGGCGACGGTGATAAAAAAGAAAGTAATCGACAGGAAATAGAGGTCAAAAGGACTATAGTTGGAGGGCGATAGGATCGGAAGGACCTTAGTCGGAGGTCGATGGTGGTTGGAAGAACCGTAGTCGGCGGTTGAAATTGGTCGGAAGGACCGTAGTCGGCGACAATGGTTGAAAGGAGCTTAGTTGGCCGGCGATGGTGGTCGAAAGGACCGTAGTTGGCAGGTGACGGTGGTCGGAAGGATCATAGTAAGCGAAGGTGTTCAAAAGGACCGTAGTTGAGATATGGCAGTCAGGATGATCGTAGTCGGCGGACGACAGAGGTTGAAAGGATTCCAGTCGTCGGGTGACGGAGGTCCAGTGGCGGTTAGTGGACTGGGGAAAGTCTGGCGATGGTCAGCGGACTGGAGAAAGCCCGATGGTGGTCAGCGGAATGACGAAAGGTTTGCAGTGGTCGGTGAATTGGAGGAAGTCCGTTGATGGGAAGAACTTTGGTGGTGGTCGGCGGACTGACAGAAGTTTGATGGTGGTCGGTAGACTAGCAGATGTTCGGCGATGGTCGTCGGATGGGCGGAAGTCCGGCGATGGTTGGGAAACTGGCAGAAGTTCAGCGGTGGTTGGTGAATTGACGAAAGCCCGTGGTGGTTGGGAAGAACTCCAGCAATGGTCGTCAGACTAGCCGAAGTTTAACAATGGTCGTGGGATGGGCAGACGTTCGATGATGGTCGGGAAGAACTCTGGTGGTGGTCGACAGACTAGAAAAAGTTCGACGGTGGTTGGCAAACTGGCGGAAGTCCGGTAGGGGTCGACAGACTTGTGGAAGTCTTACAGTGGTTGACGGAGTGGAGAAAGTTCGGCGGTGGTCGACAGACTGGTAGAAGTCTGTCAGTGGTCGGCAGACTAGCAGAAGTCCATCGATTGTTGGGAAGAACTTCGGCGATGGTCGGCGGCAAGCAGGCTCCCAAATTATTCCCTTATCCACGTCCTTTCCTCCCCTCTCATGAGAAGAATGGGGGCTATTTATAGTTTTCTATGAGCTGAATCAATGGGTTCATGATTAGTTGATTTTGAGGTGCTTAAGGGAATTAAATGCTAAATAAACTATAAATAATTAAAGAATTAACATAGATGGTTTGATGAAGTGCTATAAAAAATTGGCTAAATTTATCCAAATGTCACTCTCAAATTGTTATAAATAGGATCGTATAAACATTGAATCTTCTTATAAAATTATGATGTAAAACTCTTTATCATTCAATATGAAATTTTTTTCTATATGTTATGAGCTAATATAGATCATTATTTTGAAATTTAAATATGACATATGACATAATTTTATTAAAAAATATATTATTATTTTATTTGATATTTAACATTTACATATGGTGCATACCATTTTTTAAAGTTTAAATTCAAGCAAAAATTATAATTATTTTGTTTATAATTTAACTAACTTATTATACCTTTATTTTTAAATATTAAATTCAAATACATATATTTAATAACTCAATATTAAACTGTTTTTATTTCATAATTAACTATTTGAGATATAAGATATTTAATTTAAATTTATTTTTCATATTTCAATCATTTTAATATAAATCAATGCCTTTGATATATATATATATATATATATCAATGCCTTTAGTATACAACTAGAAATCTCACTTCATTTTTAAAAAAAATAGAAATGCACAAATTTTGATCCAAAAAATATTTTAATTCTAACAAATCCAAAATTTTAAAAATATTTGAGTTTTATCATTTTTGGAGCATGTATGAGATATAAAAGGATGGGCTTTCTGGCCACTAGTTCGATAGTAGATGCAAGAAAGAAGGCCCATTTAGCTTTGAAGTTGTTAGTCCAATTAAGAGAAAGGAGGCCCATTTAGCTTTGAAGTTGTTAGTCCAATTAAGAGAAAGGAGGCCCATTTAGCTTTGAGTAAGTGGCCATATGTTGTGGGCTGATTGAGGTAAAGTTAAGAGTAGAGAGGGATGCAAAAAAAAAAATAAAATAAAGATATAATCTGATAATCTAATTTAAGTATGATTTTAAAATTTTAGATTTAGACTTTGTTTGGGACAACTTTTTATTCATTTACTTTTTAGATTGCAATCATAATTTTTTATTTGAACAATAATTATTTTCACTATTTTCAATAAATTTTTTTACTGCAAATTTGCTTACTGTAACAGCTTTTAAAAAAGTTAAATCTTTTCACGAAAATTTTATAACAACTTTTATAAAAAGTTATTGTAATCCCAAATGGACAATTAGGCTTCTTTTGAGAGAGATTTTTTATTTTTTTTTAAAGCTATAGTAGATAAAAATAACTTTTTAAAGCAATTATAAAATAGTTGTTTTTTGGATTTTCTTTATACATTTCTCATTATATATATAAAAAAAATTGTTTAAAAAGTTGGAGGCTTGAAAGTAAGAAAGCAGTCCCAAATGAAGCCTTAGGTTGATGAGATCGAAATTACACATTTGATTATTATTTTGATTGTATTCGGTTGACTCGAATAATTGAAAATTTACCTGATTATTATTTGGGCTTGAATTAGATCTATCACAATTTGACTAAGTTTCAATTCAAACAATTAAGGGTATATTTTACATCAATTTTTGTTATTATTTCAAAAAAATTGTTTGGTTAGGGGCCATTTGAGATTATTTATATTTTATTTGGTTTTATTTATGTTTTTTAAATAAATATATAGTTTATATATTTAATATGTGTTATTTTGTTTTTAAAATAATAAATAAGTGCACCGCAAGTATATTCGTCATAATCAACGAATGATGGTAGCCTATGGTGGCAGCAATGTCAACGACGGAGACAATTGGTAGCTAATCAAGATAAATTTAACTTTTAAAACAATAAATCTTTTTAAAAAAATATTCGAGATGTAATTTAAAATGATTTTTTCAGTGCTTTAAAAACCGGACCGGACCGGCCGGTCCGACCGGTTCAACCGTGAACCGGTTTGAGGACCGGTTCGGTCCAGTCTGAAAACCGCCCTTGCATTAAACCGGGCTGTTTTGGGATGAACCGCCGGTTCAACCGGTAAACCGGCGAACCGGTCCGGTTTTTTAAAACCGGCCGGTTCATTTTTTGAAAAATATTTGTTAAATAAATATTAAACTTAATAATACTTAATATAAATATTATTATAAAACTCTTAAATTAAATTAAAGATAATAATATTATTATTTAATCAATGCCATGTCTTCATGATTTCTTAACAACTCTTGTCATGAGAGAAAGCAAGAAGGTATATACAATATACAAAACAAGACTTCTAAAGGATGTGGGACTAAACATACAAAGGAAAGAGCCCTCTTTAGTTAAATTTTTACACCATACAACTTATTTTTTTTTTAATGATTTGAAAATTAATTTTAATAATATGAATAATTTTTATTTTTTAGTTGATAATATTTTTTTTAATTGATAATATTTATTTTTTTTCTATTTATTTTTTATATTTTTTATCTATTTATTTTTTATATTTTTATTTGGATTCTTTATTAATAGCTCTAAAAATTTATTTGTTTTTCACCTCTAAAAATTTTTTATGTTACTAAATGAAATAATTTTTTATTAAAATATTTAATTATATTATATTTATAATTTTATATATGTGAATTTTTAAATAATTTATATTTATAAATTAAATTTAAATATGTAATATAAATTAGCAATAATTTATATTAAATTATATGATTATTATCTTTCTTTATTTTGTTAATTTTATTAAATATTTATAATAATATTATTATTTATTACGTCATCCGGTTCGACCGGTCGAACCGGTCGAACCGTGAACCTCTCCTTCTTCCGGTTCGGTGTCCGGTCCGATTTTCAGAACCTTGGATTTTTTACTAATACATTCTTTCTCAAAACTCAAATTAAATTTAAGTAGTTTTCATACTAATTTTCTTTAATAACTAATTCTATTTAATAATTATAATATATTTTAAATTTATATAGAAAAGTACATAATAAAAATAAATAAATTATTATTGTTGCGTCCAGGAGTATTCGCGGTGGTAGAGAAATATAAAGTTTATCGTCTTAGTGTTGTACGAAAATCCGGCACGCAATCAGATAAGGAGAGAGGGTCTAGCATTTATGAGACACCAAGATTTTTACGTGGAAAACCCCTGTAAAAAGGGGAAATACCACGGGGCCTAGCACAGTTTGAACGAATCCACTAGTATTGTAGTCGATTACAAATGAGGCCCTTCCTTGGTGGAAGGTCTTAGCTTGATGTACATCTTATGGAGTACATTACATGATGTAAATACAAAGAATCACTATTGACATGTTCGCTTTGTTAGAAGGACTGCAGTCGGCGGGCGACGTAGGTCAGGAGGACCGTAGTCAGCTGGCGACGGAGGACTGTAGTCGGCGGGCGACGTAAGTCAGGAGGACCGTAGTCGGCCGGCGACGGAGGTTAAAAAGACTGTAGTCGGCGGGTGACATAAGTCAGGAGGACCGTATTCAAAGGGCAATGGATGTCGGAAAGACTGTAGTCGGCGGGCGACGTAAGTCAGGAGGACCGTAGTCGGCTGGCGACAGAGGTCGGAAGGACTGTAGTCTGACGACGAAGATCAGTAGGACAACGTCAGGTAGAAGTCCAGCAATGGAAAGAAATGCATCTTCGCATAGACATCTAGCGAAGTCCGATAACCGGTAGAAGTCTGGCGTCGGGTAGAAACTTGGCGAAGAGTGAAGGTCTGACGTCGGGTAGAAGTCCGTCGTCTTTGGTGGCAGAGGAGAACTCCGGCTTCACTTGGGCGGAGTTTCGGCGTCAGGAGGGAACTCTGTTGTTAATTGGGAAGGATTTCAGCATCACGTGGAAGTTGTGCAGAATTGCTGCGTTTCCTGAAAATCCGGCAGAGTTCCGGCGTCTTTAGGCGGCAGGAAGAGCTCCGGCGGTGGTCGAGGAGGTGAGGAATCTCTTTTTCCCCTTTCTCCTCTTCTTCTTCTCTCTCTTCACTTGAGTCCCCTTGGTGTAAAATGAGGGCTATATTTGTAGTTTTTCTGGAGTGGCATAACCCGTAAATAGGCGTGAGATCAAGGGCGAATTGGGAGTGGTTTGAATGGACGGTCGATATCGAATCTTTTGATCATGCACCGTTCGTTGGACATTTGAAGGCCTTAGTGATGTCGGAATTCGATGATCTTAAACTCGTTGGATTCGTCTCATCGAGCCGCTCGATTCTAGTATAAGATCATCAAAATCGGAGGCCGTTTGGTAACTCAAATTGTGGTTGAACCTTCCAACAACGCTTTGAACCCTTGATTCGGACTCATTTGGGCTTGGATTGGGTTGATCTTGGTGTCGTTGGGTTCGTATTTCTGAGACGCTCAGTTTGACTTTAAGATCGCTGAAATCAGAGTTCATATGCTCCTGGAATAAATTTTTGAAGTTTCCAAATTGATTTTGCCTCAAGATTCGTGCCCAATCAAGATTATTTTGTGATGACGTATCAGTTGCCCCCCTATTTTCAGACGTCGAAGCTCCAGGAGTCCGAAAATATGCGCCAGAAATTATAAAGAATTTTCTCGAGCGCGTCGAAATTATTCTTGCGTGTGGGGGCCTTGAACGGCCTTGGAAGTGTCAAAATTGAATCCGGGATGTCGAAAAACGTGTCCGGGGATCCCAAAAATGTCGAATTCGGGCTTGTCGGGACGAAAAACGGGCATAAAAAATGGACCAGGCGGCCGAAACGGCCGGACCGCTGGCCGGCTGCCGCCGGCGGCGTGGAATAGCGGCCGCCAGCCACTCCCGCGCGGAACCGTGGATCGCTCACGCGGTCCGCTCGCGCGGGCGCGCCCGACTCGCGCGCAGGATGCCCCCCGCGGTCGCCTGGTCGCTCCGCGGCCTCTCCCAGGCCGCTCCGCGGCGCCTACCGCCAACGCCTGCCGGCCCGCCTGGCCGTGCCGCGGTCCGCCTGGACCGCTCCGCTGCAGCGCTGCGTTTGCTGCCGGCGGCCAGCCAAAGGCTGGCCGTGATCCGCGTGATTTTTCACGCGGATCGGTGCGCTGTCCGTGGTTTTTTCCGGAGAGATAGGTATGTCGGTTCGGCCCACCGACTTTGTGGGCCCCACCTGCACAAAAATAGCATTTTTTAGCTATTTTTGGGTCGAAAAAATCCCAAAAAATTCTAAAAAATTCAGAATTTTTTTGGAAAATTAGGGAAATTCTAAAATGGCAGTAACTTCCCCTCATTTCTCTCCAAAACCTATAAATAGGCCCCCCTAGGCCTTTATAAAATTTGCAACTTTTCTTTCTTTCTCCCTCTGGCTCTCTGGCGGCTGAGGCCTCCGCTATTTGCGAGCGGAAAACTTCCCCTGCTCGAATTAGCGCCCTCTTCGTGCGCAGAAGTTATGGGATTTTCTTCTCCTCCCCATGTTGACCTCATTTTTGTATGAGGTCATTAAGGAACCCATCCAAATCAATCCTGATCCTAAATCAATTCAATCTCCAAATCAATCTAGACCCTAGGATCTACTCTAGACCCTAGGGCTCTTCTAGACTCCAGACCTTAGGATCAATTTAGATCTTAAGTCAATCCAGACCTTAATTCACTTCAAATTTCAATCAAATCCAGATCAAATTCAAAAATTTAGATTCAAAGCCTAAATCCAAAAGATATTGTCCTAAAGCCTTTTTCAGCAAATTTTCAAACATTTCAAAAATCAATCAAATGACCTCCGATTCAGAGTCTGCTAGTTGCATATTGATAGGACATGTCTGTCACGACCCAACCCGACGGGGACGGATCGCGCCCGAGCCGGATCGCGACGAAACCTTCTTCTTATCCAGGATCTGACTTTGGAATTTGGTTACTGAACTGATCTTCCAAATACTTAACTCAACAGACACACAAACACAGAACAACAGAGCTACTATAAATCATCGAACACAGCGGAACAAAACATCTATCTTTTCATTTCCTCAAAATAATCATCTACAAATACAGTACATGGCTTTTGAACGGAAAGAAAGACAGAACAGAAAAGCCATGACTGTACAAAAATCAAAAGTATACCTATACGGATCAGAACTCTGAACTCTAGTCCTGGACTTCCTTCCCTTTCCCAGAACCTGAAAACCACCAGAAAGCAATGGTGAGCTCAACAGCTCAGCAAAGCAACAAACCACCAATCTAAATTCTCAGAAACCAAAACCAAAATCATCAGACAGAAATCAGATCGGAAATTGGAACAGAATCGGATTTCGAATCAGAACAGAATCGAAAATCAGAACTTATACGGACAGATATCAAATTAGAATCAGAGTCGTACAGATTAGATCACATCACAATACCAATCAGAACAGAATAAATCAACAGAGTCAGAATCATACAGAAATCAGAATCAGATAATAGCGGATATCAGATATTTAATTAATAGCTAAACTAAACTGAACAGAATCACTACGGATTCTGACCCTTATGTCTCCCTTGTGCTCACGGCACCAGAAATTCGCTGAATAATTAATAGCTAAGCTAAATGTGCTCACGGCACCAGAATAATAGAATTCACGGATCCGGAATATAACAAATATTTCTCCAACTTGAGCTCATCTAAATTTTCCCAGACACTAACTGAATCTCATAGGATCCAGGCCCCTTATAGCTCCCTTTTTATAGCTTATACACATAGCATTTCAATTCAGAAGAAATCCGGGTAAATCAGAAATCAGACAAAAATCGGGCAGCACAACGGCATTAGACAGAATTTACACAAAATTTCCTGCAAAGAAAATTTACCGAATTCGCACAGAGTATAGATAATCATATTCCAGAACATTTATTCTACTGCACAGAGAATTTACAATTTCACAGAAAATTATAGTCTACGAAAAACATCGCCGATTCAAAAATACCCGGACAAAAATCTTCGGAAAATAACCAAAATGTGCACACTCGACACGTCAACAATATACGGAAAGTTACGCGGTAAAAACTGAACCAATCAAAAGATACGGACGAAAAACCGTAACGGAAACGAAATCCGGACAGAAATTACCGCCAAACGCGACGGAACTGAAAATTGAGAAAGGCGGAATGTGCCTTACCTCGAGTACAGCAATTTCCTCAACAGTCTCTTCGAACGAAAACGGCTCCGCGTCTTCCCGAAATCAACTTTTCCAAAATCTCTTTTTCTCTCTCCTCAGAACAGTAAATCAGATATTTTTATTTTTTGGATTTTTCTCTCTCTTCAAAACGACTGATTTCCCTTAAGTAATACTCAGATCGGCCCGACCGATCGCGACATCGTCCCGGGACGATCCGACCAAATGGATCGTCCTGGAATCCTCCCAAGGCTGTTGTCTGGCCGATATTTTCTACAGTAACTATCTGCCTGGCCGATGTCTCCAATCGGCCTGGACGATACCTACAGAAAATCACCTGGAGCAAATCTGGGCAAAATCTGGGGCTCATCTTCACTGATCGTCCCAGGACGATCCCAGATCGTCCTGGACGATACTGGAGCAGATTTTTGATATTACAATCTCTCCAACTCAGAAAAATGTCGTCCTCGACATTATCCAATCCAAACTCAGTCAGAACAAATACGGGTACGACCGTCTCATGTCAGACTCCTTTTCCCAAGTCGCTTCCCGTGCAGTCCGGTGCTTCCACTGGACTTTAACTATCGGAATCTCTTTATTTCTTAACTTCCGGACGTCGTACGTCAAAATCAACTCTGGCTCTTCCTTGTACGCCAGATTCTCCTGAATCTCAACCTCATCAGCAGATACCTTCTTCCCAGAGTCTGAAACCCACTTTCTCAGAGTGGATACATGAAACACGTTATGCACATCAGGCATAGAATCAGAAAGTAATAACTTGTAAGCAGCTTTTCCAATCCTTTCCAAAATTTCAAAAGGTCCAACATATCTCGGACTAAGCTTGCTTACCTGACCAAATCTGCTCACACCTTTCATCGGGCTAACTTTGACATACACAAAGTCACCAACCTGAAACTCAACAAATCTGTGCTTCTGATTGTAATACTTCTGCTGATGATCTTGAGCCGCTTTCAATCTTTCTCTTATCAAACTGATCTTCTGAGCAGTTTCATCAGCAAAAGTGGCTCCCAAAGCCAGTCTATCTTCGACCTCTGTCAGAGTCAAAGGAGTACGACACTTCCTGCCATACAGAGCCTCGTACGGTGCCATACCGATACTAGACTGAAAACTGTTGTTATAGGCAAACTCAATCAGCGGAATATGATCTTCCCAGCTTCCGCTAAAGTCCAGAACACAAAGTCTCAACAGATCTTCCAGTACCTGAATAGTCCTCTCAGACTGTCCGTCGGTCTGAGGATGAAAGGCTGTACTGAAATGCAGTTTCGTGCCCAAGCCTTGCTGAATGCCTTTCCAAAGTCTGGAAGTAAACCGTCCATCTCGATCTGAAACAATCACTCGAGGCACACCATGCAATCTGACTATTTCCTTCACATAAATCTGTGCCAAACGATCCACCGGATCGGTCTGTCTGATCGGAAGAAAATGGGCTGACTTCGTCAATCGATCTACAACTACCCAAATGGCATCATGTCCTTGTTTAGATCGAGGAAAACCCATCGCAAAGTCCATTGTTACCTCATCCCACTTCCACTCAGGGATAGGCAACGACTGTAACAGTCCACCTGGTCGCTGATGCTCTGCCTTCACCAACTGACAGGCTTCGCATCTCGACACAAACTCCGCCACATCCTTCTTCATCCCAGGCCACCATAACAAAAGTTTCATATCAGCATACATCTTACCACTGCCTGGATGAACAGTGTAGCCAGAAAAATGAGATTCATACAGAATCTCCTGCCTCAAAGCTCCAAACACAGGTACCCACAACCTGTTCTTACAGAAAATAACCCAGAATCAGAAATTTGAAGTTCAGGAGTCTTACCAGATCCAATCTGAGCTATCAACTTCGAATAATCAGAATCTGACTTCTGGGCTTCCTGAATCCTTATCTCCAAAGAAGACTGAATACTCATCTGAGCCAACTCCAAATCACTGGAGGAAATCACCTCCAACTGTAATCGCTCCAAATCACGAATCAGGAAGTCATCAAAAGTAAGCTGAATACCTGATAATCCAGAAGATTTCCTGCTCAGAGCGTCTGCTACCACATTCGCCTTCCCAGGCTGATACTGAATAGTCAGGTCATAGTCCTTGATCAACTCGAGCCACCGTCTCTGCCTCAAATTCAGATCCTTCTGAGTAAAAATATACTTCAGGCTCTTATGATCAGTAAAGATCTCACATCTGACGCCATACAGGTAGTGACGCCAAATCTTCAAAGTAAAAACTACTGCAGCTAACTCTAGATCATGCGTCGGGTAATTCTTCTCATGTGGTTTCAACTGTCTCGAAGCATAAGCAATTACCCTTCCATTTTGTATCAGAACACAACCCAATCCTTTCAGTGAAGCATCACTGAACACCTGAAAACCTTCCGTACCCGACGGAAGTGCCAACACTGGAGCTGAAGTCAAACAATCCTTCAATCGCTGAAAACTAGCTTCACACTCCGGTGTCCAAACAAAAGGAACTGACTTCTGAGTCAGTCTCGTCAGAGGAGTCGAAATCTGTGAAAATCCCTTCACAAATTTCCTATAATACCCGGCCATGCCCAAGAAACTACGTACCTCAAATATCATAGTCGGCCTTGGCCAATCGACAACTGCTCGAATCTTCTGGGGATCTACAGAAATGCCTTCTCCGCTAACCACATGCCCCAGAAAAGAAATGCTCTTCAACCAGAATTCACACTTGGAGAACTTGGCATACAACTGATGCCTCCTCAAAGTCTCCAACACAATCCTCAAATGTCTGGCATGATCATTCTCAGATGCAGAATATACCAGAATATCGTCAATGAAGACGATCACGAACTGATCCAAATACTCCATGAATACTTGGTTCATCAGATCCATGAAAATAGCAGGCGCATTGGTTACCCCAAAAGGCATACCAAAAACTCGTAGTGCCCGTACCGAGTACTGAAAGCTGTCTTCACCACATCAGCTTCCTTCACCTTCACCTGATAATATCCGGATCGCAAGTCAATCTTCGAAAATACCGAAGATCTGGAAAACTGATCAAACAAGTCGTCAATCCGAGGCAATGGATACTTGTTCTTGATCGTGACCTTGTTCAAATCTCTGTAATCAATACACATACGGAGTGTACCGTCCTTCTTCTTCACAAACAAAATAGGTGCTCCCCAAGGTGAAACACTAGGACGGACAAAACCTCTGTGAACTAACTCCTGAAGCTGAACTTTCAACTCAGAAAGTTCTTTCGGTGCCATCCTGTACGGAGCTTTCGATATCGGAGCGGTACCCGGAAAAATATCGATAGAGAACTCCACATCTCTATCCGGAGGTAAACCAACCAACTCCTCAAAAAAAACATCCACAAACTCCCGTACCACAGGGATCTCAGAAACAGAACCAACCTCTAGGTTCAGATCCCGCACCGAAGCCAAAAATACTGGGCATCCTTTCTTCCACATTCTGCTCACCTCCAACGCAGAAATCAGACTGGAGAGAACACCTCGTAATCCCTGAAATACAACTCGCTCTTTAGTCACAAGCAAACTCACTTGCTTCTTCAGACAGTCAATCTGAGCCTCATACTGTCTCAGCCAATCCATGCCCAGAATCACATCATACGAAGAAATCGGCAACAAAATCAGGCTAGATTTCCACTTCTTGCCAGCAATATCAATCTCACACAAACATAACTTGCGGGCAATCAAATTACTTCCAGCCGGTAAAATCACGGAAAGAGAAACCGGCAGAGAAAACGAAGGCATTTGGATTCGGTCAAAACAATGCTCGGAAAGAAACGAGTGACTAGCTCCAGAGTCAAACAAAACACGACAGGGATGATCAGAAATATAAATCGTACCTGTCACAACATCCGGAGCATCGCGAGCCTCCTGCTGACTCAAACTGTAAACTCGTGGCTGAACTGGAATAGGAGATGAAGCAATAGAACTACTCTGCTCAGAGGGAGTCGTAGGTGGTCTCCGTGGTCCCGAACTAGTACTACCACCTCTACCAGAAAATCCCTCAGGGCGAGGAGGAACTGTCCTCGGTCTTCCTGCTGAACCGGCAGGTCTGACAAAACCCTCAGATCGGTACTCAGAACGCCGATCAAATCCAGTCTGTGGACATTCT
This sequence comes from Dendrobium huoshanense, assembly GCA_016618105.1. Classification (NCBI taxonomy): domain Eukaryota; kingdom Viridiplantae; phylum Streptophyta; class Magnoliopsida; order Asparagales; family Orchidaceae; genus Dendrobium; species Dendrobium huoshanense. Next base: position 61,134,368 of record CM028358.1, on the reverse strand, counting down.
GCAATCCTATGTCCCGGCTGACCACATCTGAAACAAAGACCAGCTATCCTGTAGCACTGGCCATGGTGTCGCCGTCCACAACTCTGGCACACAGGTGCCGTACTGACAGATCTAGAACTAGTCGTACTGGTAACAGTACCAGACGATCCTCCGCTCCTTCTGGAATCTCCAGATCCAGATCCAGGAACAAATCTCCTCTTCCCAGAGGAACCACTGCCAGAAGTCTCACTTCCAAATCTCTTCCTACTCGCAGTCCACCGCTGCTGAGTAGCCGTCATGTCATTCTCAATCAGACGAGCTCGCTCCACAAGCTCAGCGAAGTCAGTGATCCTGAATGGTATCAGAGGCTGCCTCAAAGTGTCTCGTAATCCTCTCAGAAATCTGTAGCACCTCTCAACAGAAGTGCTGACCAGCTGTGGAGCGTACCTGGCCAAGGCAGTAAACTCAGCCTCGTACTGCATTACCGTCTTGCTCCCCTGAACAAGCCTCAGAAAACTCTCCTGCATCTGCTGTCGTGCAGAAGGAGGAACAAACCAGTCTCTGAATACTTTAGTGAACTCTTCCCAAGTGATCAAAGAGTTCAGTCTGCCCTGAAATCTGGCTGCCTGCTGGCCTTCCCACAAGTGCTCAGCCTCTCCATCCAACAGAAAAACAACTAACGGAACCTTCCTATCTGCAGGACACTGCATTCCATCAAAAGTCTTTTCCAATCTCCTCAGCCACTCCTCGGCTGCTCTGGGCTCAACAGCGCCCTCAAATCTCAGAGGCTTCAACCTCAAAAATAACTGCAAGTGTCGATCAATGTCCTCAGATCTAACAGTAGAAGCTCTGCTCTGAGTCTCGCTCATCATCTGAGCAACAAGTGAAGCAAATTGAGACAGTGTATCAGCACCGACCACTGGGGCTGTACTCCCCACTGGTGCTGCCTGATCGGCACTCTGCCCGTCTGTCATGTCTGGATCTGGCTGATCCATACAGAAAAATCTAGAAAATCCGGAAAACTATCACAAAAGCAACACAAAAACAACACAATATAAAGCCAAACGACCCAAAACTACCCCCAGACAGACTCACTGATCACTTCCTAGAGCTCTGTTTTACAATCCAACCAGTTTCCAAAACCAGTGCTCTGATACCACTAAAGTTTGTCACGACCCGACCCGACGGGGACGGATCCCGCCCGAGCCGGATCGCGACAGAACTTTCTTCTTATCCAGGATCTGGCTTTGAAATTTGGTTACTGAACTGATCTTCTAAATACTTAACTCAACAGACACACAAACATAGAACAACAGAGCTACTATAAATCATAAAACACAGCAGAACAAAACATCTATCTTTTCATTTCCTCAAAATAATTATCTACAAATACAGTACATGGCTTTTGAACGAAAAGAAAGACAGAACAGAAAAGCCATGACTGTACAAAAATCAAAAGTATACCTATACGGATCAGAACTCTGAACTCTAGTCCTGGACTTCCTTCCCTTTCCCAGAACCTGAAAACCACCAGAAAGCAATGGTGAGCTCAACAGCTCAGCAAAGCAACAAACCACCAATCTAAATTCTCAGAAACCAAAACCAAACTCATCAGACAGAAATCAGATCGGAAATTGGAACAGAATCGGATTTCGAATCAGAACAGAATCAAAAATCAGAACTTATACGGACAGATATCAAATCAGAATCAGAGTCGTACAGATCAGATCACATCACAATACCAATCAGAACAGAATAAATCAACAGAGTCAGAATCATACAGAAATCAGAATCAGATAATAGCGGATATCAGATATTTAATTAATAGCTAAACTAAACTGAACAGAATCACTACGGATTCTGACCCTTATGTCTCCCTTGTGCTCACGGCACCAGAAATTTGCTGAATAATTAATAGCTAAGCTAAATGTGCTCACGACACCAGAATAATAGAATTCACGGATCCGGAATATAACAGATATTTCTCCAACTTGAGCTCATCTAAATTTCCCCAGACACTAACTGAATCTCATAGGATCCAGGCCCCTTATAGCTCCCTTTTTATAGCTTATACACATAGCATTTCAATTCAGAAGAAATCCGGGTAAATCAGAAATCAGACAAAAATCGGGCAGCACAACGGCATTAGACAGAATTTACACAAAATTTCCTGCAAAGAAAATTTACCGAATTCGCACAGAGTATAGATAATCATATTCCAGAACATTTATTCTACTGCATAGAGAATTTATAATTTCACAGAAAATTATAGTCTACGAAAAACATCGCCGATTCAAAAATACCCGGACAAAAATCTTCGGAAAATAACCAAAATGTGCACACTCGGCACGTCAACAATATACGGAAAGTTACGCGGTAAAAACTGAACCAATCAAAAGATACGGACGAAAAACCGTAACGGAAACGAAATCCGGACAGAAATTACCGCCAAACGCGACGGAACTGAAAATTGAGAAAGGCGGAATGTGCCTTACCTCGAGCACAGCAATTTCCTCAACAGTCTCTTCGAACGAAAATGGCTCCGCGTCTTCCCGAAATCAACTTTTCCAAAATCTCTTTTTCTCTCTCCTCAGAACAGTAAATCAGATATTTTTATTTTTTTGATTTTTCTCTCTCTTCAAAACGACTGATTTCCCTTAAGTAATACTCAGATCGGCCCGGCCGATCGCGACATCGTCCCGGGACGATCCGACCAAATGGATCGTCCTGGAATCCTCCCAGGGCTGTTGTCTGGCCGATATTTTCTACATTAACTATCGGCCTGGCCGATGTCTCCAATCGGCCTGGACGATGCCTACAGAAAATCACCTGGAGCAAATCTGGGCAAAATCTGGGGCTCATCTTCACTGATCGTCCCAGGACGATCCCAGATTGTCCTGGACGATACTGGAGCAGATTTTTGATATTACAATGTCTCTGGAGGCAACCCTCCAAATTTGAGCCCATTCTGAGGTCTCTAACCTCAGAATCTAAATATAAATCCAAAGGCTGTAAAACCTTCAAATATTTACGGCATATGCCATTGGACCTGCCATCCAGTGGATTTTGACCTTAGAGCTTTCTCCAAAGCCTCTAATTACTTCCAGACCCTTAATTATAACTCACTGAACATTAAACTGCATTTTGGTTGACCCACTTTGACCCCCAGTTGACCAGGGGTCAAAGTGACCAAAATATCCCTATGGGACTCAAATGGTGATTTCGAACCAAATGAACTCCGAATCGAGTGTAACCACCTCTAGCAACTTTGAAATATCAAATCAAACCTGTTGGACCCATTTCCAAATCCTGGGTCAACCTGGTTGACCAAGTCAACATAGTTGACCCAAATGGCCCTTTAAGAGTCCAAATAGGTGTTTTGACTCAAATGACCTCTCCAGGCCATAGAACCACTTCCATTGGTCTTCAAATATCATTTGAAACCTGTTGAACCCATTTCCAGATCCTGAACCCAGCCGGTTGACCAAGTCAACCAATTTTGACTTAAGGGCCCATTAAGGGCCCATTAAGCCCTTTTGACCCAAATAACCTATTTAATCCCCAAAATTACTTCTACCAGACCCCAAACATAATTTCAAACCTGTCCAGACTAAACCCACACCCTGGATCAACCTGGTTGACTCAGTCAACCTAGTTTGACCAAACCAACCCTTAAGGCCCTCCACTTTGAATTAAATTTCAAATCCACCCAAGTCTTTGGCAAACCCTCTCCATGCTTTTTAATTAATCTCCTAAATAACTTTGGCTACCACCTCACCCTTGGTCAACCAGTTGACTGATCAACATAGTCAACAAACCCCTTTAAGAGGCTTAAATGCCCCAACTGGCTTGATCCAAGCTAGCCCACTCCCTACCAATCCATTCAAGAAATTCTAAAATATTCCTCACCTGCCACCTCAGCCTCTTTTGACTAGTTGACTGGTCAACATTGTCAACCCTTAATTTAAACCTCTTCAAAGGAGCACCATCATGTGCTAAACCCCTTTTCCTCCATTAGGGCTGCCTTAGGCATTTGTGGTTTAAAGCTCACTCAGAGCTCTCCAAACAAGGATCAGGTCCTCGTTTAGCCTCAAATGGCAGTGGTCCCCCCCACCTCCCAAAGGCTAGCCAATGGTTGGAGGGCCTTTCCCAGCCTTTCTCCCTGCCACCTGACAGTTTGGGACACTTGTCCCTCATCAGGGAGAGCCCCCTGATGCATCACAGTCATCCATTTGGCTTGGGGACGTTTGAATAGAGAGGAAATGCCCTAATGCCTCTCATTCGAAACCTAGCTTCTCTCTCCACTCAAGCTCTCTCAAACCCAGCCTCCTGTTCCATTGAGCTCCCCAGACATCTCTCAACACTCTCCCACCAAAATCCCTCCGGTCAAAGGCCTTTTCCGGCGAGATCCCGGCGATCCTAGCCTAAATCCGTTCAAGAGGACCTAGCAATCGATCCAGGAGTTTATGAGTCGTGGACTCTTCTATAAAAAGGAGCGTGGACAGTCTACAAGTGCAACAAATCCATAAACGGTTCAATCCATCCAGAAATAAAGGTGAAAAACCTAACCCTAGTCTAGGGCACTTAAGTTAAATAGACTTTAATTCAATGAATATTATGCTAAGAAATTAGTTCTCCAAAATTTTTGTTCATTTGCTTAATCTACATTTAAAATTTCAAATCATTTCATCATCTGGATCGTCCGAACGAGCTTGAAAACGAGTTCCAGAGCTCGGTTTGCTGTTGCATGGACCGGGCTCTATTTGGTCCGTTGATCAACGGATCTGATCGAGCCATTTCACGGCATTCTATGTCCGCGTGGTCTGGCTATCGTTTGGATCTTGGTTTGACAAGATCTCAGCCGTCTATCTGAGATCACGGGATAAGCTCCCCACCGTTCGATCTCGTTAATTGAGATCAAATGGTGGGATTTGATCCCTGTTATTGGATGGAAACCAAGGGGATCGAACGGCTGCCGTTTGTGCTGACTGGTTTAAGTGGAAGCCGCGTGGACCCCAGCCGCTGCCATGCATTGAATGCCAATCATTGGCCGCGTTTTGGTCCCGCCAACCATCGAACGCCATGTGGCATGCCATCCGCTGATTAATTAAAGAAATGATTTAATTCGATTTTTTTTTTAAAAAAAAACCAATTTTCTTTTTACATATTTCTTTTAAAATTTAATTAAAAATTATTTCAAAAGTATACAAAAATATTTATTTTATATAAATATTATCAGAAAATTAAAAGTGTTAATTTAAGATTAATCTTAAGTTAAAATATTAATATCTTTTGAAATATTTTAAATATTAAATATTTTAAGCTATATTGAATTAAAATAATATTATACTTCTAATAAAACTCAAGACTTTATTTTAAAATATGTTTAGACGTTTAAAATATGTATGTTCATATTATAAAAATTTTCAAATATATATATATATATATATATATATATATATATATATATATATATATATATATATATATATATATATATATATATATATATATATATATATATATATATATATATATATATATATATATATATATATATATATATATATATATATATTCAATTTCATTTAAAATTTGATTTAATTTTGAATAAATCACATATTTTAAATAGCCTTTTAAGTGTTTGGTTAATTAAATATCTAATTATTATTTAATTAAATTTAAATTCAAACATTAATCTAAATTGTTTTAAAATTCCAGAAACATTCAATATTTAATTTAGTTTAAGTTAAAGAAGTATTTTGAATGTCACTTAATAATTTAAGTTTAATCAAATATTATGTTAAGTATTTTAAAATTAAAAAATAAATAAAAAACTTATTTTCAAATAACTTCAAAAAATCAGTGGATCTCCCAACCATTTAGAGATTTTTTTTAATTATTTTAGTTTAAAATATATATTTATATGTATGGATATATATATATATATATATATATATATATATATATATATATATATATATATATATATATATATATATATATATATATATATATATATATATATATATATATATATATATATACATACATTTATACTTTAAAACAATTTTGAAGTTATACATATATGTAAATCTTTAAACCTTGGGAGATCTCCCTTGAAGCTTTAAATATAGATTGAGCATGTTTGAATGGAAATTATGGGGAGTGATTAGTGCATAGTTGTACTTTAACTATGCACTAGTCAAGATTTAAGTTAAGTTGATAATGTTAGTTCTTGTATGCTTAAGGTGCACACACCACTTAGATTTAGGCTCTCCTAGATTTAGGATTTGCTTGGTGTGATTGCATATTGCTTATGTTAAGTTTGAGGGTTAGTTAAAACCTTGATTCAAACCTATTGAACCTAGTGACACAATTAAGGATAAAAATTAAGGACTTTGATTAGAGAACTTGGAAAATTTATTGTGAATATGATGTACTTCATTTAAACTTGAAATTTGAACCACTTAAACTTAGTGACACTCTCAGCCTTAGAAAAAAAATTCACTGATTTTTGAAATCATTAAGACCATTAATTAATTTTCTAAGTCTTAAACCCTTAATTAGCCCTTAAACCTTTCAGAAAATGTAATAAATCAAATTTAAACCCAAAAAATATGAGTAAGACCTCTAACTGACCAGAATCATACCCTTAACTAATGAAAATTAAAGTCCAATTAATTTGACAGCAATTTAAACTTTAATCTAATTTTAAGTGAAAATCAATATTTTATTAAGATAATTAATTAATAATAATTAAAAATTCCAAAAATTTTCCAAACACTTGGGAATCTCTTCTTAGGTCCTTTCAGACCTTTGGAGTTGATTTCAAGAAGTTTGGGATTCATTTGGAGAAAAATCACAAAATGACTCTCTAATTAAACCTTTTAAAATTCATTAAATGGTCAAAAACTCAAACCTTCATAACTAATTCAAGAAAAATCCAAATCACCTAAACTCACTTGCATTCAACTCCTAATAAGGTCTAATATTTATTAAAAATATTAAATTCTAGAAATCTGTAGTATTTCAAAAAGTCAACAAACCAGTCAACTCTAAGTCAAAACTAGTTCAAAACTTCAAACCTTTGTAATAAAATGTAGCAAAATTAGATTTCAACGTACTTACCTTCTAACTGATCGTAGTAAGGTCTAATATTTTAATAAAATACAAACATTCCAGAATTTGAGCTTAATCAAAAAGTTAATTTCTAACCCCTTAATTAAATGATTAAAATATTCAAAAAATTCATAAAACTCAAAATCATTCTAAAACTCCAGAAAATGTTAGCTTAATGTTTAAAACATTCAACAAATCTTTTAAAATACAACAACCATCTTAAAGATGAAGTTTATTGGCTGGACTACTCCGGGCTGCGGGGCTAAGTGTCCTAAGGAGGCTGGTTCCTCGAGCCTGGTGGCACAATGCCACGAATGGATTCCAAGGGGTGTTAAACCTTAAAAATAGATTAATCATTAATTATATAACCTTTTAAAACTTCTAATTTAACTACATTAATTTGGTTTATCAGCTGGACTACTCCGGGCTGCGGGGCTAAGTGTCCTAAGGAGACTGGTTCCTCGAGCCTGGTGGCACAACGCCACGAATCGATTAATGACAAACTTAAATTAATCAATTTTAAAAATCAGCAATCAAACACTTCTAATAAAATTTATTAATTCTTAAACTTTAATCAAATCAAATCACTTAATTATACTAGGTACCGCTGGGTAACCCAGGCCTACGTGGCAATTAACTTAGCCCCAAGGAAAGTGAAATAAACTTCACGACCTCGGTGTGAAACAAAGGTGGTATTCAGCAAATAATTAAGAATCAACTTTAAAATTAACCTCAAGCCATTAATACTTGAACTCAAACTTAAATCCCTTAAATCTTTCAACAAATCGAACCTTAGATAACTTTAACTAATAATCCTAATTAGGACACATCAAAACCACACAACCTACCTCACACACTTTAGATGGTTTGCTAGGATCACTGACTCTAGTTTTAGGATAAGCCGGTGTTTTACTTTCTGCAGTTGTGTGCCGAGTTTTCGAGTTTTTACTGCATGCTGTTTGCTAGTGTAGAACTGATGTATTTATTTACTTACTTCCTGCATTCTGTGATTGATTGTACGTTAGATTTACCCCTAGGTTATGAGCGAATTATACTTGTGCAATCTTATGCAGGTGACCATGCTCATACAAAGAGCTAAAATTAAAGGGGGCAGTTAATAAAAAAATATATATACTCTTTGCACAGGTACCTGCCGCGCTTAAGACCCCCTTTAAATAAAAAAGAGCATGGTCAAGTGTGGCTAAAAAAATTGTATTTCAATTTTTCATATTATAATTGCTTGAGATTGAATATACAACTGTTGATTATTAGGATAACCTTGCAGGATCGAGTCTAAATTTTTCATTTTTTTTTATTAATGTAAATTCGATTTGATATGGTTGTATTTATTTGAAATGATTTGAGATTGATATATAAATATCAAATTTGAATTCCAAAGAGGTGAAGATATCCCTAAAGGGGAGAGTCTACTTTCATTTGGAAATCAAATTAGGATACTTTTCAAATGTCCAAAGAGAAAAGATAACACCCCGATTAAGGGAGAGTTTCTTTTCATTTGGATATCCAGAACCGACGAATCAAGATGTTCGTAAGAAGACGAAGAAATGGGCAACGAGAAGAATCTCAAATCTCAAAGTCATTTGATCTAGAATTAGAAATCCGGGTTGTAGTCAGTGGTGCCCGGCCACTTTAATTTTATGCAAATTCTGTGATGTAATAATAAGTGGCACTTGCCATATGGACATTCAGTTTGATATATTTAATTTAATTGATTTATTTAATTGATTTCACATTAGAACTCCTACTTTTCTAGTCTTTTTACTTGCATGCCGCATTTGGTTTAACCTGGAATTCGAATTTAGGCTCTTAGGGGTCTGTCAAAAATTCTTCTACTTTTACTAAATAAAATTTTTAAGATAAGATAGAAATTCTAAATGGTCTTAAGAAGTAAGCTCGGACTCGCCGAGGGTTTTTCATGCATCCATATTATACTTTCTCTACCTTGTTAGGCATCTCCCCGCCTGCGGGTTCTGGCAGACCACCTGGCCTATGAGGGTGCTGATCTGTCAAGGGGATGTTATGCAATCTCTAGGAAAAAGTCTATTTTCTAAGCCAAAAATTTTTAAACTGCTACATACTGATTTTGCATTCAATTGAGTCAATTAGCATGCATCACATTAGTAACAAATTAAAATCGAGTCTAATATTTAATTGCATTACTTAGACATCAAATACCCAACATAAGTCTAAGGGGTCAATTAAGGATCTGCTCTAGATGTCGACCCCGTTCCTTTATACTTTTCTAATTAACGTCCCTATCACTCTACAAAAAAGATCGGACTCATATTTTGAAATCGTTTAGGTGGTTTAGCTGGCTCCCCAATCCAGGCCGGGGTAAGATCAGATTCGCATTGCACTAGCTAGGTTCGGGGTGCTAACTTTTAGTGCCCAATTTAGACTTAGGTTCGGAGGCTGGCTCGGGCCATAAGACCTCAATTTTTGGGAATTGAATCCCAAATTTCTAATAAAATCAACCATTCAAACTTAAATCATTTTCAATCAAATTCAAGCCCAACACTTAGGATAGGCTGAGGTGTTTCTGAAGTAGTTCAGAATCCCAAAACACCTCTTACCCTTCTTCCTTTGATTCCAAAAATAAGTCTTCAATTTTGATTCAATCCCGCTTAAACTTCCAACCTTTACCTCCTTTGACATCCAGCTTTGAAAATCTAAATAAAATTTACACCGCTATTTTAATCGAGAGTTTTCGTAGAAAATTTTGATTTTCTACGATGTAATTAACTACGAAAGCTTGCGCTCGTAGGAGATTTAAAACCCAGAATTGATTTTCAAAACCAATTTTTCAAAAACTCTAATTAATTCTCTTTGGGAAATTTAAATTTAACGATCATTTTCATCATTTTCAAACGATCAATAGTGATTGATAATTTCTTTCCTCGGATTGATATATCAATTACTATCGTGATTTTGATTATGAAATTAATAATCTTTTTATCCAAATTAGCATAGTCAAATAATTAATTAAATTCTATTTTTATCCTCCGGGGTCAAATGTGATTCTCCCTTTGAGTTTGACTATGATAATCCGGATAAATTTGAGATTCTGAAATTTGAACCCATTAGGGAACAATATGATCATCTCCTGAGGTGATATACTGTTCATAATGACGCGTTCAATTTTAAAATTCAAAATTAAATATTTCCCAAAGATAATTAATATATTTTCAAAACTATATATACTTAAATAAATATATATTTTAATCAAAACACCCCCACGGCTATCTGGCGGCTGAGGCCTCTGCTATTTGCGAGCGGGAAACTTCCCCTGCTCGAATTAGCGCCCTCTTCGTGCGCAGGAGTTACGAGATTTTCTTCTCCTCCCCCACGGCTCTCTGGCAGCTGAGGCCTCCGCTATTTGCGAGTGGGAAACTTCCCCTGCTCGAATTAGCTCCCTCTTCGTGCGCAGAAGTTACAAGATCTCTTCTCCTCCCCCACGGCTCTCTAGCGGCTGAGGCCTCCGCTATTTGCGAGCGGGAAACTTCTCCTGCTCGAATTAGCGTCCTCTTCGTGCGCAGGAGTTACGGGATTTTCTTCTCCTCCCCCACGGCTCTATGACGGCTGAGGCCTCCGCTATTTGCGAGCGGGAAACTTTCCCTGCTCAAATTAGCGCCCCTCCTCGCGCGTAGGAGTTACGGGATTTGAATGCCATATGAGCGGAAGTTTGCTGGCGAGTAGTAGTCCGCCGACGAGGAGAAGTCCGATGACAAGGAGAAGTCCGACATCGGGTAGAAGACCGATGAAAGTTCGTCAATGGGCAGAAGTCCGACGATGAGTAGACGTTTGCTGACGAGCAGAAGTCCAATGATGCGTATGAGTCTTCTGACGAGCAGAAGTCTGACGACAGAAAGAAGTCCGACGTCGGGTAAAAGACTGATGAAGATTCGTCGACGAGCAGAAGTCCGACGACGAGTAGAAGTCTGAGGACGAGTAGAAGTCTGCTGACGTCGGGTAGAAGACCGATGAAGATTCGTCGACGAGCAGAAGTCCGACGACGAGTAGGAGTCTTCTGACGAGCAGAAGTCCGATGATGCGTAGGAGTCTTCTGACGAGCAGAAGTTTGACGACAGGAAGAAGTCCTACGTCGGGTAGAAGTTCAACGTCGGGTAGAAGACCGACGAAGATTCGTCGACGAGCAAAAGTCCGACGACGAGTAAAAGTCCGAGGACGAGTAGAAGTCTGCTAACGTCGGGTAGAAGACCGACGAAGATTCATCGACGAGCAGAAGTCCGACGACGAGTAGGAGTCTTCTGACGAGCAGAAGTTCGATGATGCGTAGGAGTCTTCTAACGAGCAGAAGTCTGACGACAGGAAGAAGTCCGACGTTGGGTAGAAGTTTAACGTCGGGTAGAAGACCGACAAAGATTCGTCGATGAGCAGAAGTCCGAGGACGAGTAGAAGTCTGTTGACGTCGGGTAGAAGACCGACGAAGATTCGTCGACGAGCAGAAGTCTGACGACGAGTAGGAGTCCACTGACGAGCAGAAGTCCGACGTCGGGTAGAAGTTCAACGTCGGGTAGAAGACCGATGAGAATTCATCGACGAGCAGGAGTCTGACGACGAGTAGGAGTCCGCTGACGAGCAGAAGTCTGACGTCGAGTAGGAGTCCGCTGACGAGCAGAAGTCCGACGTCGGGTAGAAGTTCAACGTCGGGTAGAAGACCGACGAGAATTCGTCGATGAGCAGGAGTCTGACGACGAGTAGGAGTCCGCTGATGAGCAGAAGTCCGACGTCGGGTAGAAGTTCAACGTCGGGTAGAAGTCCGACGAGAATTCGTCGACAAGAAGGAGTCTGACGACGAGTAGGAGTTCGCTGACGAGCAGAAGTCTGACATCAAGTAGGAGTCTGCTGACAAGCAGAAGTCCGACGTCGGGTAGAAATTCAATGTCGGGTAGAAGACTGACGAAGATTCGTCGACGAGCAGAAGTCCGACGACGAGTAGAAGTCCGACGTCGGGTAGAAGTTCAACGTCGGGTAGAAGACCGACGAGAATTCATCGACGAGCAGGAGTCTGATGACGAGTAGGAGTCCGCTGACAAGCAGAAGTCTGACGTCGAGTAGGAGTCCGCTGACGAGCAGAAGTCCGACGTCGGGTATAGGTTCAACGTCGGGTAGAAGACCAACGAGAATTCGTCGACGAGCAGGAGTCTGACGACGAGTAGAAGTCCGCTGACGAGCAGCAGTCCGACGTCGGGTAGAAGTTCAACGTCGGGTAGAAGAATGACGAGAATTCGTCGACGAGCAGGAGTTTGACAACGAGTAGGAGTCTGCTGACGAGTAGAAGTCTGACGTCGGTTAGAAGTCCGACGTCGAGTAGAAGTTTGGTGTTGGGTATTAATCCGTTGAAAGTCCTGCAAGGCAAAAGTTCAGCGAGAGGAAGAAATTCAACATCAAGTAGAAATTTAACTTTGTGCAGAAGTTCGATGGAAGTCGATTGACGACATTGTAGTGACATTAACCAAGGATGTATAATCTATCCGAGGTTGTTTGTTAGAGCCTTTGCTCGATGATGTTAACTGATATTGAATCCACTAATGATGTAAAACCTATCCAAGGTTGCATGTCAGAGCCTTTGCTTGATGACGTTAACCTGTATGGAAGAGGTCGGGAGTGTGAGATCTCGTTCCCTTACTGTTCCTCTATGAATTGATTTTTCTCCCAGGATCGTCCAGGACGATGTTGAGATCGTCCAGGCCGATCAGTGCATTGAAAACAGATGATTTCTGGAGCTATTTCTGGACAGGATCATCCAGGACGATATTGAGATCGTCCAGGACGATCGGCACTGTTCACAATACCGTCCTGATCATCGCCCTGGGAATGGTCCAGGACGATCAGAATTGGTCTGATCGTCCCGGGACGATTGGGCGATCGGCCAGGCCGATCTGAGTATGATATAAGGAAATGAGCTCGTTTTGAGGAGAGAGAAAATCAGATTTTAAAATCAGATATTTTGAGGAGAGAGAAAGAGAAAGGGAAAAAGAGGAAAAGCTTGGTTTTGGAGGCCGCAGAGCGGTTTTCGTCCGACGCTGCTGTTGGGAAAAGTGAAGATCTCGTGGTAAGGACTCCGAACCCTATTTTTGTTTTCAGAGATATTGTGTTTTGATCGAGTTGTGCACTGTTTTGTGTTTTCGTAGTTTACTTTTAGACATGATTTTGATTTGACACGACTTTTACCGCACAACTTCTAGTATGTTATAGATATGACTATTGTACACAATTTGACTGTATTCTACGGAGATTTTATCGGTCGGAATTGATTCTACGCGATTTTAATCGAATAGAAAATTATCAGGACTTGATTTGATTTGGATTATTTACATTGATAGTCTTGTATTGATGCCGTGGATATTCGTTGGTAATTTGGAGAAATTTGGAATTTGTATCTTTTTGCAGGATTTTGTGTAAATTCGATAGACTACCGTTACTCTGCCCGATTTTCGTACGATTTCTGATTTGTCTGAGATTGATAGATTGAATAGATATGAATGTGAATATTGATATGATTGCTTTAATATTGACTATTGCATTGATATGAATTGATTATTGATACTGATCACAAGTGGAACCTAGTTGAACATTGGTTGAAGATTGATAGACCTGTACAGGATGGTGGGCCGACGGGCTTTCCTTTAAACATTGATTATTGATATATTGATGGGAGTCATAAGGAGTTTATTGATATGCCGACGGGCGAAAAGAGTGACGACTCTTATTGATAGAACCAATGTATATGGATATCTACAACAGCAATATGGATTCTACAACAGCAACAAAGCCAGTTGATTGTACTTGTTCAGTATTATAGTATTGAAATGCATGTTTACTGTATTGACTTACGGATCTATTGCTTTATCGATTTCTGCTTTATTGATTTGATCGGATTTACTGTATCGTATGATTTTATTGATTTCATCGATTGATTTCCGAGCATTGATACTACTGGACATTGATATGGACATGGATAAATATAGATATTGCATTGATAGCATGGATATGGACATCATATAGATTCATTGATATTGCTGCCTATAGATTTTATAGATTCGCCATCGCTACTGTTTCTGCACCGTACTGACTGCTTTATGGATTCATTGTTTCGTATTGATTTTCTCGATTGATTTCATTGATTAGATCGTATTGATTCGACAACAAAGATTTGATTGACGGATATTGATTGATTGAGTTGATTTATCGATTTGTCTGCCGCTGCATTGATTGGTTTTATTGACTATTGATCTCCGGATTGCATTGGCTCATTGACCATTGACTGATACGGATTTGATAGATTGACATGCATATTGATAGCATCGCCGTGCTTTGATTTCAGTTATAGGTATTAGGTGACCTGCTGGGCTTTGTAAATCTCATTATATGTGGTTGATATTTTCAGGTCAGGGCTTGGGAGCAGGAGATAGGAATTGATCCAGATCTTCAGGTTTTGTTCTTTTGGGTCGATTGATGATTCTTTTGTACTCAGGACAGGATATATTTCTCTATTTGTATTGTAGTGTAGTTTCTGAGTATTGTACATGATCTTTTGATCTTTTGAGATATAAATCGACTAGTATATTGATGTTTTAAATTTTATAGATGTTGATAGATTGTTAATTGAAGGTTTTAGATAACTCTGGTAAATTGTTGCGAAATTGATCGACATTCTTTCCAAGTTAGATCTTGGGGCGTGACAGGGAGAATCCGCCAAGGATGTAAGACCTTTCCGAGGTTGTATGTCGGAGCCTTTGCTCGACGACGTTAACCTGTATGGAAGAGGTCAGGAGAATCCGCCAAGGATGTGAGACCTTTCCGAGGTTGTATGTCGGAGCCTTTGCTCGACGACGTTAACTTGTGTGGAAGAGGTCGGGAGAATCCACCAAGGATATGAGACCTTTCCGAGGTTGTATGTCGGAGCCTTTGCTCGACGACGTTAACCTGTATGGAAGAGGTCGAATCGAATCCCCCTGAGATTGATTTTGCTTTGATTGGGAGGGGGCGAACGCCGCGTATATCCCGAATCGAAAGTGAAGAAGGTATATCTTTAGACCGTTACTGCCTTATTGAGGTCGAGGTTAAAACCTTGTCCAAGGAGTAGAAGTCCAACAAGGGACTATATAAAGCTTGCAATTGATTTGAAGTATCCTTACATTTGCTCGGATATTCTTGACATATCAACTTGATGTTGAAGGTATTGGAGGATCTATTTGACCATAGTTTAAGTCAAAGTTGCCCCCCATTTTGTATTTGCTTCTTATGATATTGATGCTATGTGTGAACTTTTGAGATTGGAGCAAAAGTTGTCCCCCAATCAGGAACCACGTTCTCACAGACGGCGCCAAACTGTTGCGTCCAGGAGTATTCGCGGCGGTAGAGAAATATAAAGTTTATTGTCTTAGTGTTGTACAAAAATCCGGCACGCAATCAGATAAGGAGAGAGGGTCTAGCATTTATGAGACACCAAGACTTTTACGTGGAAAACCCCTGTAAAAGGGGGAAAAACCACGGGGCCTAGCCCAGTTTGAACGAATCCACTAGTATTGTAGTCGACTACAAATGAGGCCCTTCATTGGTGGAAGGTCTTTGCTTGATGTACATCTTATGGAGTACATTACATGATGTAAATATAAAGAATCACTATTGACATGTTCGATTTGTTAGAAGGACTGCAGTCGGCGGGCGACGTAGGTCAGGAGGACCGTAGTCAGCTGGCGACGGAGGACTGTAGTCGGCGGGCGACGTAAGTCAGGAGGACCGTAGTCGGCGGGCGACGGAGGTTGAAAAGACTGTAGTCGGCGGGCGACATTGTTGACCTCGATTTTGCCCAGAATTGGGCTTGGAGAGTTGACTTGGTCAAATTGACCAAGTCAGACCCCAAGACCCTCTCCAATAGGTTCTGTGGATTGATGTGAGTCTGTTGAGCCCAAACCCAGGTCCTGGGTCAACCTGCTTGACCAGGTCAACCAGGGTTGACCCAAATGGACATATTAATTCCTTTGTTGATTTCAAATTAATTTCAGAACTCTTCGAGCTCATTTCTCCCCTCCACTAGACTCAGTGGGTCAGACCCAACCTACTGGACCAAGTCTTGGGCCTTGGGTCAACCTAGTTGACCAAGTCAACCAAGGTTGACTACCTAGCCCATTAAGAGCTCAAATCAATTTTAAATCATTTTAAACCCTTTCTTGAGCTCGAGCCTCCTCCCCATGGACCTAATTGACTGGTTTGACCAAGTCAAACATTAACTTGGTCAAATCAGGTCATAAATAGGTCTAAATAACCTATTTTATTGCAATTAAGACCTAATTAATGGGAATTAAAGCCTCCCCTTGATTTCAAATTGAAACCACGGCCTAAACCGACCTATTTCCCTCCTATTTACTCAGTGATTCGATCTTGGCCGTTGAGATGAACCCTAGGGCTTTAAATAGCAAAAATTAGGTCAAAATTGGGATCTTTTTGACAATTGCTCTTGGGGCAGACCTCCTTAGGCCTTGAGGTTTTCGGTGAGAGCTCTCACATCTTCCCTAGACCTTCCCCCATCGAATCCCGACGGCCAAAGCTCGCCGGCAGCGAGATTCCGGCGATCCAAGGGTTTGAACGTTTGAAGCTTCGATCCAGCCGATCCGTAGCTCGTTTGATCGAGGATTCAAGAAGGAAAACTTACGAGGACAGCCTACAAGCTCAACCGTGTCAAAGATTTGAAGATCCAACGGTAAAATATCCTAAAATCTCTTAGGATAGTCCAAAACACTTAGATTAAAATAGCTTTTTGTGGAGTTAATATTTTTTCAAAATAAGAATTCCCCATGATTTCTGTACATCTATAGAACTTAGGTTTAAAATTTCATCAATTTTCGTCCACCCGTTTGAGAGAACGAGCCAAAAAAACCCTTAGGGTTTCGGACTGCACCGCCAAGCAGCCAGGGGCGATCTCAGCTGTCGATCCCGTGATCGACGGTCGAGATCGAGCCCTCCGCGGTCTGGGTTGACCGCGGGTGTCAGCTCCGCTGTTCGGCTGGCCACGTGGCACCATCCGGAGCGTCCATCCAAACCGTGCGAGATCAGACGGCCGGGGCGCTCTGCCGACGTGGTTAAGTGGCCGACCTGGATTTCAGCGCCGCGGCAATCATTACCAATGATTGCGCGGCGGCGCAATCATTGGTAATGATTGCCCGCGGTTACGGGAGCGAATCGGAGCCCGCCACATGTCAGCTTCCGATTATTTAATATTAAAAGTATTTTAAAAGCTATTTTAAGTTCAAAAAATCATAGAAAATCCGTTTTTCGTCCGATTTTTGCGTGCAATACCTCGTTGGATTCGTATCGTCGTAAGTTTTCCTTTATAATATTTTAATTATTTTTATTGTAATATTAATATTTTAATTATGATATTAGTTAGTAGACTATGTTAGCTTAGTTATATTACTATTATATATGTATTATTATTATTATTATTATTATTATTATTATTATTATTATTATTATTACTATTATTATTATATAAAAGTGTATTTATAATAATTAAATATTATTTTAATTATTTTGATTAGTTATTATTATTTATTTTTTCTTTTGATAAGTAGCATTAATAATTAAAATATTATTATGTTATTTTTAAATCATTGTTATATTTTTGATATTTGCCCCTTTTATTATTATTATTATTGTTATCATTATTAATATCATTTGGTAATTAGTTAATTATCCATAAATATAATTATTTTAAAGCCTTTATTGTATTTAAAACTTCGAAAATGCATAACTTTCTCGTTTTTAACCCGATTTTAACGCACAACGTCTTGTTTTGAACGTATTTAGATTCTGCACATTCTGGAACTAGTGTTATTTGAAATTTTTGGGTCTGTGTGCAATTGTTTTCAAAACAGCCAGCTGTACTATTTTAAAAATTATTTAATTATTGTCTTTGAACTTCGAAATTACGTAGATTTCTCATTTTAAGTCGGATGTTTGTGCACAGCACCTTGTTTTGGGTTTGCTTTGAATTCTGCACAGTTTAAAACTATTTTTGTATAAAAATTATGTCTGTAGTTTCTGTTATGCCAAAAACAGTGAAATGACACTATTTAAAAAATATTATTTTATTGTGTTTAAACTTCGGAAAATCTTATATTCGTCGTTTTAAGTCGGATTTCGATGTGCGACCCCTCGTTCTTTTCAGCAAGACGAGCTTTATGTTTTGGAACCATTTCCAGCCTTTGATTTTGGCTGTATGAATAGATTTCTATTTTGATCCAATTATTTGGGGATTTTGATATTTATATATTAATATAACAACTACTTTCAGGATACAAACTACTTTCAAATCGTAAACCTAGTGATAGATCCCGGATTGACATGAAAACTTCAACACTTAAACACTTAAACTTAGTGACATCATAAACCTATCAGAATTTTCTAGGAATTTTTAGGAATCTTTAGACCCCTTAGTTAACTAACCCTAATTAACTGGCTAAATAAAGCCCCGAGACCTTCCGAAAATTATAATAAATACATATTAGGTCAGAAAATTACCCACCATATCTCAAACTGACCAGAATCTGATCATTGACTTTAGATAAATAGGGCTCCCTAGTTTGACTTCAGGTTGACCCATAATTTGACCATAGGTGGAAATTACCATTTTGCCCCTAATAAATTATTAAAAATTATTAAAAATTCCAATTTTTCTCCAAACACTTGGAAACACTTTCTTAGGTCATCCCTGATCTTTGGGAGTGATTCCAATCAGTTTGGAGCCTGTTTGGAGCAAAACAGTAAAAAAGGCCATTTGTTAGGAAATTTAGAAAATTTCCCTAAATACCCCAATCTTAGAAAACTCATAACTAATTGTAGAAAATTCCAAATTAGGCAAACTCACTTGCATTAGACTCCAATTAGGATCTAGTATTTATTGAAAATCTTAGGATTCCAGAAATTGGTCTAGAGTAGAAAGTCAACTTTTTGGTCAACCGTAGTTCATTTAGAGCCCGAAACTTAGAAAATTCATAACTTTAGATAGAAAACTCCGATTCCAGCCTACTACCTGTCTAACTACTCGTGTTGAGGTCTAGTATTTTCCTAGAATGTTAGGAGACTCAGACTTAGTCTTTTTCCCATAGTGACTTTTTGGACCCTTAGTCTAGTTCCTAGGAGGACCCGGAACTTTCCAAAATTGGCTAATATAACTTTAACTTCAAATATCATCACCCTAAGTTCCTAAAATTGATCAACAAACTATATTAACTAAAATGCACCCCAATTCACTGATATTTGAATTTCAACAAAAATTTCCTTTTCTGGCCTTTAACAGACTTGAATTTTAGACAATTTTAACTAATTACCCCACTTAGGACCTATCCAAACTACATAATCCTTACACACACATAGAATGGTTTGCTAGGTCACCACTTCTAGATCTAGGTTAGGCCGCTGGGTTTTATTTTTCTGCTGTGTGCCAGAGCTTTCCGTGGTTTTCATTGCATGCTGTTTGAAAAATGATTGGTGTGTTTGCTTACTTTCTCTGCACTCTGGATGTGAGCGCTAGATTTACCCCTAGGTTAGGAGCACCATATATATACTGTTCTTCCGTGCAGGTGGCCATGCTCAAGCTAATAAAAAGGGGGGAGCATTATGATTATTTCTAATAATATTTTACGCAGGTGCTTGCTCAGTTCCACCTAAATAAAAATGAGGGCTAAAATTAATAATTATAACTGCACAGATGGAGCTGCTTAGCCCTCATAATTAAGAGCATGGCTTGGCACAGGGTCAATGGTGTTAGCATTTTTATTTTTATATAAACTGCTTGGGATGATTTTCATTAGGATAACCTTGCAGGGATTCTTAGATTTATTGTTTTTCAATTAATGTAAAAATTTGTATGTAATAATTGTTAAGAGTTGTGAAAATAACTATGAGTTGGGATATTCTTATTCAGCTCGGATTTTAAAAGAAGAAGGCATCTCTAAGGAGAGAGTCTTCTTCCATTTGGGAGATCGAGCTGGATGACTTTAGATATCCAAAGAGAAAAGGCAATACCCCATATTGGGAGAATTGTCTCTTCGTTTGGATATTCAATCCACGACGGATCCAAGGAGTCCAAGGAGAAGATTTCCAAGGAGTCCAAGGAGGAGAGATCCAAGAAGTCCAAGGAGAAGATACCCAGGAGACTGAAGATATTGAAGATTAAAGACCCAATATCCCACTCAAAGTTGTTGGCGTCTGTCATAGGCTTAGAAACCCGGGTTGTTGGCAGTGGTGCCCGGCCACTTTATTTTCTGCATACCCTGGGTTGTAATTAAAGGGCAGTTGGCCTATGGACATTTACTTGATTAGTTTGATTTATATTGATGTGTTTACCTGATTGCGCATTAGAAATACCTGCTTTTCTTAGGTTTCTTTTATTGCATGCCGCTTTTGTTTTTTGCCTGGATTTCCGTTAGGCTGTTTAAGGATTATAAAATTTTTTCTATTCATAATTAACTCCTAAAATTTTAAGCTTTAAACAACATAGAAACTTAACGAACCTAGGGAACTGCCAGAACCGTCCGGGGTCGCATGCATATTATTGCATTTCTTCTTTTCCTTGTTATAAGACATCTCCCTGCTTGCGGGTAGAGTCCGGATAATCTAGCCTATGAGGATGAAGTGCCGGACCTAGGGAGACTCAGTCTTTTCTAAAAATTTATTTTCTATAAGCCTGTTTTTTAAAATTCTATAGCATTCATAAGCTGATATTTCAACTAGCATGCATTGCATTAGTAACCAACTAATTAAAATTTAATTGCATTAGCTAGGAGCATCTAACTCACATAAGTCCAGGACCACTTAGGAAATTCTTTAGATGTCGGTCCTATTTTCAAAGAACTGTACTTCCTACCCATCTTTCATAATTGACTTGATATCATGGTTTTAAAGCGATTAGGTGGTTAGCTGGCTCCCCCAATCCAGATCGGGGTAAGTCCAGATTTTGCTCTGCATTAGCTAGGACACTGGTCTTAGTGTGTGTCGAACATTAAGTCCAAACTAGATTTAAGATTCGAGGCTACTACATTCGGTCTCGTAGTATGCCTTAAATAGTAGTAGGTCCCTTCCTTTCAGAGACTATAAATCCTACTTATCCGCGTCACAGGATGACGCCACTTCCATCATTCTCTCACGCATGTGATTGAGTGCTTGATTTTACTTTTTTCAGTTTCTCTCTAGTGCCCTAGAGCCTCCGAATGCTGGTATGAGCCACGCATGTTGATTCAGCCCTTCGAATCTGTCTTCCTTTTGGATAGGATTTCCTAGTCTATACCCTTGTGCCGATCCCACTTTAGGAGAGGATAATGTATGATCCTTAATCGAGAGTTTTCTCAGGTTCCGGCCTGAGATGTAATTAACCACGGGGGCTTGCGCCCGTGGGAAACTCGGTCCCACATCTACTAAACCCCATTCGAGCTCTTTCATCGGGTGGGGGAAACCCGTGATTAGGTCGTGTATATTACTACCCATCGGTGTGTGTTGGTGAAAGCCTCTATCCTCAATGGTTAGTCGTATGCATGATCCAATCTGTCCCTTCCAATCGACCCGTTCGCGCGGTGCTCTTTCGGAGGTCCACAGACATAAGTCAGGAGGACCGTATTCAACGGGCGATGGATGTCGGAAAGACTGTAGTCGGCGGACGACGTAAGTCAGGAGGACCGTAGTCGGCTGGCGACAGAGGTCGGAAGGACTGTAGTCTGACGACGAAGATTAGTAGGACAGCGTCAAATAGAAGTCCAGCAATGGAAAGAAATGTATCTTCACATAGACATCCAGCGAAGTCCGATAACCGGTAGAAGTCCGGCATCGGGTAAAAACTTGGCGAAGAGTGAAGGTCCGACGTCGGGTAGAAGTCCGACGTCTTTGGTGGCAGAGGAGAACTCCGGCTTCACTTGGGCGGAGTTTCGGCTTCAGGAGGGAACTCTGTTGTTAATTGGGAAGAATTTTAGCATCACGTGAAAGTTGTGCAGAATTCCTGCGTTCCCTGAAAATCCAGCAGAGTTCCGGCGTCTTTAGGCAGCAGGAAGAGCTCCGACGGTGGTCGAGGAGGTGAGGAATCTCCTTTTCCCCATTCTCCTCTTCTTCTTCTCTCTCTTCACTTGAGTCCCCTTGGTGTAGAATGAGGGCTCTATTTATAGTTTTTCTGGAGAGGCATAGCCCGTAAATAGGCGTGAGATCAAGGGCGAATTGGGAGTGGTTTGAATGGACGGTCTGTTGACCTCATTTTTATATGAGGTTAGCAGGACTCATTCAATCTTCAATCAAACATTCAATCAACATTTAAATCTAGGTCATAATCATCAACCAATGACCGATAACCATTCAATTAATCAAAGTTCCGATTAACTTTCAACCATCCAATTTTTGATCTACTTTTCAATTAATTAACCTTTCAATCATCATTGCCTACAATCAATCTTGCAATCGACCTCTCGTCGACTCATTTTGAATTTGGTTCTCCTCGACGCCGTTGTTAATTGTGAAATTGAGTTAATTTATTATTATTTTGAGTTGAGTGAAATCTAGATTAATCAAAACTCTTTGAATTTTTCTTCAAACAAATTTAATCAAACGCATTTGAGATAATTTGAATTAATTTTGATGAAAGTTTATTTTCAACGGCTTTGATTGAGTTGATTTTAACATGTCTTGACCTAATCTATATCTAATTGACATCATTTATCCCTAATCAAACTTTGAATAATTGATTTAAAATGCAAATCTATCAAAAACTTCATTGCTTTATCTATTCTCTTAATTCCAATTCTCCTCAAAGTTTTAGATAAATTTCAGCCCTTGATTTATTTAAAAAAAAATTAATTAATTAAGCATTTGATAGCAGCCATATGATCAACTTTTAAAGGGGATGATGGTCTCTTGATTTTGATATATCATTAGGGCAAGGCATGACACATAAGAGGATGGACTCCAGCAAGCCCTAGCTCCTCAGATCTCTCATTTCAAGTTCCAGCCGCATGATACCCTCTCTCCCTCACGCCTCCAGCCGTGCCTTCATTCTCCCCATCCGCTCAAGCAAAGGGAAGAGAGGCGCTTCTAGGTTTGGCGACACTCCAGCAGATCCACGGCCCTCTCATTCTCTTCCCAACGTCTCTCTCAACCCACACTTCTAATGCTTTCTCCATTTGGCCAAGGAAGCAAAAGAGAAGAGGGCTGCTCTTTGATTTTTCTTGAAATAGAATCCCCTGCGTTGTCCTGGTGTATTGCACTTTGTGGAGTAAAAGGGTGAAATTTTTCATAAATCCATATGAAGTTGATGAATGTTGCTGCAGAGTGTTAAATTGCCAAGAGTTTGCTTGGAGATCCCAGTTTTGAATGGGTTGTTGGATTCAAAGAATTCGCTCACCCTGCTACAGAAACATTTTTTGTTATTGGGGAAGCTGGAGCAACGTTTTTCCTTGCAGTTGCCATGTTTGGATTTGTAATTCAAACAAGTTCTTCTGTTATAGAGAAGGAACTTAAGCTTCGTCAAGCTATTGATGACACAGCTTCAGAGGAAATTGATGCCAATCTACATGAGCTTTCTCTTGATGATTAACACAAGCAAACAACATTTTATGAAATCTTTCAAGTAAAATGTTTGAAAGCTCTTATTATCGGTGTAGGATTGCTCTTTTTTCAGCAAGTCACAGGGAAATCAAGCGTTTTTTTTATTATGCTAAAAAAAATCCTACAAAGCGTAGGCTTTTCAGCAGCCTCAGATGCCACCCGTGTTTCAGTTCTTCTCGGTATACTGAAGTTGCTTGCAATTAGAGTTGCTATTCTTGCGGTTGACAGGCTTGGTCGGAATCCACTATTAATTGGAGGTGTTAGTGGAATTGCATTCTCACTTTTCCTGTTGTTATTGTATTACACAATATTGATGGATTTACCTGTAGTAGCTGTAATTGCACTACTATTGTATGTGGGTAGCTATCAGGCCTTTTGTGAAGGTGGAATGATCAGTAAAGCTGCCTCGCTTTTGAATGAGATGATGAAGGGTGGAATCCTGCCCAAATTAGCTTCTTTTAACCTGTTAATTAAAGCCTTTTGCAAAGTCGGTGAGTTTGATGCTGCTCAAGGTGCATTCCAAACCAGTCTTGCCATTTGCTGTGAGAAAAAGGAACTCTGTAAGGAAAGCAGAATGGATGATGCTCATAGCTTGCTTGTTGCTATGATAAATAGAGGCTCTCTTTTCGATCCTGCAGCTTTCATGCCCGTCATTGATGCATTGGGTAGGCAAGGGCCCAGACAAGAAAACACTTTGCCAGCTGTCAATGCTTGAGGGAAGCATGGCTCAAGCAATAGAGAATCTCCTCCTCTCCCCATATGGGAACAGTGACGGTAAGAATTATTTTTCTCTTCTAAATCAAATGCTACACTTTTGGTTTATTAAAGTCAAATCACTGTAATACTTCTTTTATCCTTGGTTGTTATTATTAATATTTTTGTGTAAGTTTCAAAGCATTGGATGCTTATGAGAATTGAATCAGTGCTTTCGTTCATAACTAGTGTGTTAGTTTAATGTTACTAGTTTTAATGGTATCCTTAACTTAATATTCATTAAAATCAAATCACAATTAATCTAAGTTTAAGGCTCGCCACATTTATTTTCCACTTATACAAATGAATATTATGATTCAAATTTATTTGTGGGTTGAAGTTATTCATTTGTAGAGTTTGACAGTATCGGCATAGTTAGAATATGTAGAGAAATTGTATATTTGCTGTTAGAGTGGCACTCATATTTATTCAATATATAACTTGTGATTTCGGTGACAGAAAAGTATATATCTCTTGATGCCATACATTGACTTGAACTGTTGTTTATATTATATATACTTTTGAATATATTGATGTGGATGATTATTCGTGACATAGAGTTTGACTTGCTTTATTGTTATAATCTCCTGACACGATTGTTGTTATAAATTACAAGCATGTCATTATCCAGTTATACACTTTGAAATTGCTTAAATAATTTGATTTGATTCAAACTTTCACATATTCATTTATATGTCAATTCATAGTAGTTGCTATACTTTAATACATGATATTCTGACACCGTTTTCTCTCGTCACCTTATTTGCGAGGTACTGATGGAGTTGATAGAAGATAGAGCCAAGAGCTTCAGTCACCCCGTTTCTTCTAAACGGGGTGCTACGGCCGGAGTCACTGTCGACTAGCTCCGGTGACCAGGTAAGTTTTCTTAAAACTTAGAAGAGATTAGAGCTTCTAGATTTATCTATTGAGCTGTTTCCCTCAACCTTAAATTCTTGTATTAACTCTTGCATTTATTTAATATTTGCTTCAAAACCCATCGACATAGCTTGTTTACATTCGTATGCATGTCCAAAGGGTTAGTGACATTGATTTAACCATTGAACCTAGTGACATATTTTAGGACAATAATTAAGGACGAGTCTTAGAGAACTTAGACAAACTCTAGGATTCACACATGCATCCCTTAGGGATGAAACATTAAACATAGTTAACTTAGCGACATTACACCTTAAGATTAACATGTACATAATCGACATAATCTCAAACAACAATCAATTATTAATCTCTTCCTTAAAACTTGAAAACTTAAATATTTGATAATAACTCAAACAAAATTTACAAAAATATCAAATCAACCCCAATCAACACATATAATTATTAAGTGATCAAATTAAAACTCAATTGACTTGAAATTCAAACCCCTTTAGTTTAGTGATCTTCCCTGCTCTAGGGAAATTATCACTAAAATTCAAACCCCTTAAGTTTAGTGATCTTCCCTACTCTAGGGAAATTATCACTAAAATTTCAATCCCTTAAGTTTAGTGATCTTCCCTGCTCTAGAGAAAATTATCACTAAACTTCAAACCCTTCGAACCCCCTTAATCAAACCCCTTAAGTTTAAACCTTAATCAAACCTTAAAACATTCTAGAAATTTTAATGAATCACATTTAACTCCAAAAGCTATAAATAACCCTTCTAATTGACCAGATTTGAATCCTTAACACATTAAAATTAAAATCAACCAGATTTGACTTCAAGTTTAAGTATAATTTAATAATCGTTAAAATTTGACTTTTAATTAATATAATTAATTAATAATATTTTAAAATTCCAGAGAATTCCTAAACACTTGGGAATCTATTCGGGTCATTCATAACCTTTGGAATTGATTACAAGGAGTTTGGAACTCAATTAGATTCAAAACAACAAAACCTCTCTAAGTAAGATAATTAAATAATTCCAATAAATGATCAAAACTTTGAAAATTCATAAATGATTCAAATAAACTCTAAATCAATCAAACTTAAAGGCATCCAACTCATCTTAAGGTCTAATATTTTAATAAAGTATAAAATTTTCAAAAAACATTCTTAATCCAAAATTCAAATTTTAACCTCTTGATTAAAAACATTAAAGGATTCGAATAATTTTAGAACATTAAGTATTTGATTCAAAATCTAGAGAATTTCAATCTAACTTCAAAACCAACAATCAATCTTAAAATCAATTTTAAATTATTTAGACTTAAACTTTAATTAAAATCTCCCCTTAAGCCTTTCAACCAACCAGAACATTAAGCAACTTTAATTAATTACCCGATTTAGGATATATCCAAACCAAACAGCCTGCTACACACACTTAGATTGACCTATTAGGACACAGACTCTAGCTTTAGGTTAGGCCGGTGTTCCTTTTTGTTTTTAAGATAGATTGATATGCATACAAAATGAGAGTGACATCCTAGGTTAGATAACATAGACATAGGTTCACTGTCCACAGACCTGTGCACTTCCTGTTTGTCAGCCTAGGATTAGGTCCCCAGCCTCTTGGCCTACGAGGTCCCCTTGAATGAGGTAACCCATGGTTGCTAACAAGGATCCTCTGATCGGCACTCGACTAAGTAGGCTAAGGATATCGACGAACCCGGGACGATGGAAAACCATGGGATCTTGACCGGGGACGTCATACCCACTTGGTAGGTTAGTCTTCACCCTTACCTCCTGGGCATTCTCCCGATCTGGTGATCGAGGATATAAGTCCCAACTTTTTAATAAAATTGATCATTCAAATTAAAAACCTCTTTAAATCAAATTCGAGCCCAACACTTAGGATAGACTGAGGTGTTTCTGAAGTAATTCAGAATCCCAAAACACCTCCTACCTTTCTTCCTTTGACTCCAGAAATAAGTGTTCAACCTTGATCCAATCCCAATTGAAACTTCCAACCTTTACCTCCTTTGACATCCAGCTTTGAAAATCTAAATAAAATTTACACCGCTATTTTAATCGAGAGTTTTCGTAGGGAAATTCCAATTTCTCCTACGATGTAATTAACTACGAGGGCTTGCGCTCGTAGGAGATTTAGTGACCCAGATTTAATTTTCAAAAATAAAAAATATTTCAAAATCTCTAATTAATTATTTTTGGGAAATTTAAAATACAACGATCATTATCGTCATTTTCAAACGATCGATAATGATTGATATCTCCTTTCTTTGGAAAGGTATATCAATAATTATCGTGGATTTGATTATGGAATTAATGATCTTTCATCCAGATTAACATAGCCAAACAACTTTGAATTTGGCTACAATAATTTGGATAACTTTAAAATTTTGAAATTTGAACCAATTAGTGAATGATATTCTCCTAGTTTGGGATGATATATCGTTCCTAATGTTGTGTTAGATTTCAAAACTAGAATTCAAAATTTAATCTTCCCAAAGATAATTAAATATTTTCAAAACTATATATACTTATAAATATATTTTTTTTAATCAAAAAAAAAAAATGGCGACTCCGCTGGGGAATAATCTCACTCTCCATCTTTAATAGCGGTATAAATTTTATTGCATCGGTAGTTTTGACTACCTTTCTCTCTGTTGGTCCCTCTACCCATTTCTTCCTTGGGTGAGTGTGGCCAACTCAATTAGGACATGTTAATAGAGAGGTGAGTGTAGGAAACCTCCATTTAAGTCGGGCTTTGACATTTTGCCTCCAACTTAATTGGTAGAGCGAAAGAGTCAAGCCAAATCCTTTTGTATATGTTGCAAACTTGTATGCGAGTAAATAACTAGCGTGCTAAGTTTCACAATTTACAAAAGACTCTTCAATTTCAAAATCTAATCTTAATCCTTCAGCAAAATTCAATTTCTTTCAAATCTTAATCGATCTATATATATTCTATCATTGCATATGAAATTATAACTCCTATAATTTAGTATGCGTGATAGAATATAGACTTCTTGTTCAAACTCGACTATAGAGTTCGAATCTTTTTGGCAAAGTCAAACTTTGACATTTCACTCCCAAACAGTTCATCGGGGTGAAAGAGTCGGGTTGACTTATAAGAATCTTCCTCCAAAATTTGTTAACCTTCGTGTTGAATGCGAATTCAATACATTGAGTTTCAAAATAAAGGGAGATTCTGTCAGATTTTTAAAAAAATTCAGTCTCTTTCAAAACCTTTCAAATCAATTTCAATCGTCGTTGTCATGTATCTTCTATACAATTCTGTTGTAGTTGAACACATACAACACAAACCAAAATTTTCAATCAATTCTGGGCTTTAACATTTTACCCCCAAATCACTTGGTGGGGTGAAAGAGTTAAGCTTATTTTCTTTGGATCTTCAGGTTACTTTTGTAAACCTGCACTTTTAAATAAAAATCAATGTGTTGAGTTTCAAAGTCTGAAGAAGATCTGTTCAATTCCAACTTCAAAGCCAAATTTAAATCTTAAAATTGAATTCATGTTTGATTACAACCTCAAATTCAAGTTCAGTTTTAAATCCAAGCTCGATCTGAATCTTAAAATCAAGTTTGATTTCAACTTTAAATTCAACCACAAATTTGATTACAAATTCAAATTTGAACTTTGACATTTTGCCCCAAGTCAATTGGTGTAGCAAAAGAGTCAGGTTCAACTCTTAACTTCAATTCGTCAATTTTATGAACCACCGTGTTCAGCGTAAACTGAATATGATTGAGTTATAAAATTTTGAATAAAGTTAATCAAACTTAAAATTTAAATTCAATTTTAAATCACTGATTCAAAACACTTTCTTGATTCCAGGAAATCGAACACTCAAATGGCTGGGAAACTCGTCTTCTCACTGAATAGAGATGTGCCTGTAGAAGAAATTCTTAATGGCAATTCAATTCAGTACGAAATGGAATTTCAAGACCTCAAGATTTCAGTTAATGGAGAAAGAATCTTAAATCTGTTCGCTTGTACTCAAGGGAAATTTTTTTTTTCTTAGTAGAGGTTACTTTAGGGTCAGGAGCTGACTCCCCCATCTCTAAGATGGAGGTCGCTGTCGCTCCTGTACCCACTGCACTCTTTACTCAGGAAGATCAAAACCAGAAGTCAATAACGACAAAAGAGCTACTATCTCAGTCTGAGATCGGGTCAAATTCTAGCACCCCTGTCATCGGCAGGAACAAGACGAAGAACTACATTCGAAGAGCCAGAAAGAGGAATCTTAAGGCTAAAAGACTGCTGAATTTGAAGCCTTAGAGATGACCGACTTCGAGGCTAATCGAGAGTTCGTTGCTCCTTCTACGTACCCTCTCTTTGCACTAAGGAGGGATGTTGTAGATACGAGAGTGCGATCTTCAATACACCTGCTTGACTACTACACAGAAAGACTCGAGCAAGAAAGAATTGAGCTATAACCAGCAATAGGCCAAAGGCCCCCAGCTGAGGGTTATGATCCGTCCACTCTACTAGAAGATGTTAAGGCGCGTTACTACACGTGTCCCACTACTTCATCTATAGAGAAGGAGGAGTAGGAACCACTCGGGGTGCCACTCTCTTAACTGCTAGTCTAGTAGTAATGAGAGGGGGAAATATTCTAAGATTGTGTCAGATAGTGATACCGTTAAAATTTAAATTTTCAATGGGGTCCTATCACGACAAATCTTTTGATTGCAACGATGCCGCTTTCTAGGGACGTTGCAGACCCTATAACAGTCTCTTCCTCTAAAGAGATTATAGGAATTCAATTCCATGTTGACAAGGGTCTTGCCACCTAGACTTGCAACTTCTTAAGAGGATTTTCCAATTTCTCAAGTGTATTAAATCTTGATTTTCAAGATAGTTGATTAACCTTTCTAATCGAAATTGACCTCTACCTTAAGTCTTAAGTTGGAGAGAGTTGTAGTTGACTCCATCAAATGTTTGAATACCCCTCCCTCCCACCGCTTCTGTGGGTTGAATTAACCTTTGAATTAAAATTTATTTCAAATTCAAGTTGATTCTAGAAATGAAAATTTTATCAATCTTCTAGCAATCTTCTATCTTAATAGGAGATCCAGGCATGCTTTGAATCTATTTAAAGATTTCCCTAGTCAAGTCGACATTCTTGTCAAAAAGATTGAGTGCGCTTTGAGGATTATTCTTCCTTATATAAGAGAACGAATTTTCTTCTCTAATACTTGAGATATAATCCCAGCATTCAAAATAAAAAAAGATCAATCAATTTAAGGTATTTGAAGAAAGTGGAGCCTCTTCTCGAATTCAATTGAAATCAAAAGATGAGCGAATGCTCTAAAAAAAATTAAAAGATGCGTAAATGCGCCAAGAATCAAGAAATGCACGAAGTGCATAAAAAGTCGAAAGATGCGCAATATGCGCCACCAAAAAAAAAAGAGAAGAAGAGTAAGATGGCTTCCTTCCTCTAAATCCTTGAATATCAAAATAACTCGATCACCTTCAAGTACTTGACTTTGAAAATCCTGAATTTAGATTCTTCAACATGCACGAATTTTCTATTAGATAGAGGGACATGTGCAAGAAAATTGAAAATATCAAATTTCTCTCTTCAACTTAAACCTTTTTGAAGTTAATTTTAATTCAAAATTTATTTAAGGGAGACCCCAGTTTAGTTTCTACGAAACTTGGTCTGGGTCAACAAAACCTAAATCCTTAAGCCTTTTCAAGATTCGTTGGAGTCAACACTATTTCTTACTGCACTTCTAAATTTGTTCCCACATGTCGTTCCGACAGGGTCCAAATAGTTAGAGGAAATTTCTTAATAGAAAGATCGAATCTTCTACTCCTGAAAAGAATTCAAATCATGTCCTTGAGAAATGTGTGTAAGTCCTTACACATAGGCATCTCTTCCTTTAAGGCCTTTTCAACAAAATTACACTCTATACTGGGTCCAAGATCAACCCTACTAGAGGAGTATTTTGTAATGCTGGGAATTACCGTTCAAGTTCAATCCACGACTGAGCAGAGTGCCCGACTCCAATTTAAGGAGTTTGAGGCCTTAGAGAGCTTTATCTTTAAAGCTCAATAAAGTTCAGAATCATCTGAAGCCTGTTTGGTTAAAGCTTGTGATAAGATAGAGCAACTTCGAACCTTCCAAGGAGGAGACTTGGTCCAGGTTCTTTGGATGCATATCTTAGCCTATCGAAAGATCGGTGGAGGAGCTTGAATAAACTCAAAACTTTACTCTTATCGTAGGGACGATCTTTGAGAAAATTTCAAATATTAATTGATCAATCCTGGAGAATGCCACCTGATATTTTTAAATGTTGGGGAGGCTCTTCAGGAAGTACCATACCAGATGAGTGTCAAAATTTAAAATCAAATCGAAATCCAGGTTCAAAAAATCTTCAGAATTAAATTCATCAAATCAAATTTCAAATTCAAACATTTTTCAAAATCAAATTCAAAATCGACTTTCAAATTCAAACACATTCAAAATTCAAAAATCAAATCAATTCAAATCTCAAATTCCAAATTTCAAATCGATCCTCTGTGTGAAGCAAATTTCCTTCACATACGATCATTCCAGATCTGATCCGCTGTGTAGAGCAAGTTTCATCTACACACGATCATCCAGACTCGATCCTCTGTGTGAAGCAAGTTTCCTTCACATACGATCATTCCAGATCTGATCCGCTGTGTAGAGCAAGTTTCCTCTACACACGATCATCCAGACTCGATCCTCTGTGTGAAGCAAGTTTCCTTCACATACGATCATTCCAGATCTGATCCGCTGTGTAGAGCAAGTTTCCTCTACACACGATCATCCAGACTCGATCCTCTGTGTGAAGCAAGTTTCCTTCACATACGATCATTCCAGATCTGATCCGCTGTGTAGAGCAAGTTTCTTCTACATACGATCATCCAGACTCGATCCTCTGTGTGAAGCAAGTTTCCTTCACATACGATCATTCCAGATCTGATCCGCTGTGTAGAGCAAGTTTCCTCTACACACGATCATCCAGACTCGATCCTCTGTGTGAAGCAAGTTTCCTTCACATACGATCATTCCAGATTTAATTCGTTGTGTAGAGCAAGTTTCCTCTACATCCGATCATCCAGACCCGATCCTCTATGTGGAGCAAGTTTCCTCCACATATGATCATCCAGACGTGGTTCTTTGTGTAGAGCAAGTTTGCTCTCCACAAGACCATTCTTTAGAGATGGAGTACGTCCTCTGTGGCACTACCCTAGTATCAATTTAAATCTTGATTCCCTAGGGATGAACTTTTCATTCCCTTAGGATCAAAATTCCAGACTTGACATTTCAATTCGGTCAACGCCAATATGTACAGTAGAACTTCATTCTACTACACATATTGGGGGTTTATTTGTTGACCTCATTTTTATATGAGGTTAGCAGGACTCATTCAATCTTCAATCAAACATTCAATCAACATTTAAATCTAGGTCATAATCATCAACCAATGACCGATAACCATTCAATTAATCAAAGTTCCGATTAACTTTCAACCATCCAATTTTTGATCTACTTTTCAATTAATTAACCTTTCAATCATCATCGCCTACAATCAATCTTGCAATCGACCTCTCGTCGACTCATTTTGAATTTGGTTCTCCTCGACGCCGTTGTTAATTGTGAAATTGAGTTAATTTATTATTATTTTGAGTTGAGTGAAATCTAGATTAATCAAAACTCTTTGAATTTTTCTTCAAACAAATTTAATCAAACGCATTTGAGATAATTTGAATTAATTTTGATGAAAGTTTATTTTCAACGGCTTCGATTGAGATGATTTTAACATGTCTTGACCTAATCTATATCTAATTGACATCATTTATCCCTAATCAAACTTTGAATAATTGATTTAAAATGCAAATCTATCAAAAACTTCATTGCTTTATCTATTCTCTTAATTCCAATTCTCCTCAAAGTTTTAGATAAATTTCAGCCCTTGATTTATTTAAAAAAAAATTAATTAATTAAGCATTTGATAGCAGCCATATGATCAACTTTTAAAGGGGTTGATGGTCTCTTGATTTTGATATATCATTAGGGCAAGGCATGACACATAAGAGGATGGACTCTAGCAAGCCCTAGCTCCTCAGATCTCTCATTTCAAGTTCCAGCCGCATGATACCCTCTCTCCCTCACGCCTCCAGCCGTGCCTTCATTCTCCCCATCCGCTCAAGCAAAGGGAAGAGAGGCGCTGCTAGGTTTGGCCAGCAGATCCACGACCCTCTCATTCTCTTCCCAACGTCTCTCTCAACCCACACTTCTAATGCTTTCTCCATTTGGCCAAGGAAGCAAAAGAGAAGAGGGCTGCTCTTTGATTTTTCTTGAAATAGAATCCCCTGCGTTGTCCTGGTGCATTGCACTTTGTGGAGTAAAAGGGTGAAATTTTTCATAAATCCATATGAAGTTGATGAATGTTGCTGCAGAGTGTTAAATTGCCAGGAGTTTGCTTGGAGATCCCAGTTTTGAATGGGTTGTTGGATTCAAAGAATTCGCTCACCCTGCTACAGAAACATTTTTTGTTATTGGGGAAGCTGGAGCAACGTTTTTCCTTGCAGTTGCCATGTTTGGATTTGTAATTCAAACAAGTTCTTCTGTTATAGAGAAGGAACTTAAGCTTCGTCAAGCTATTGATGACACAGCTTCAGAGGAAATTGATGCCAATCTACATGAGCTTTCTCTTGATAATTAACACAAGCAAACAACATTTTATGAAATCTTTCAAGGAAAATGTTTGAAAGCTCTTATTATCGGTGAAGGATTACTCTTTTTTCAGCAAGTCACAGGGAAATCAAGCGTTTTTTTTTATTATGCTAAAAAAAATCCTACAAAGCGTAGGCTTTTCAGCAGCCTCAGATGCCACCCGTGTTTCAGTTCTTCTCGGTATACTGAAGTTGCTTGCAATTAGAGTTGTTATTCTTGCGGTTGACAGGCTTGGTCGGAGGCCACTATTAATTGGAGGTGTTAGTGGAATTGCATTCTCACTTTTCCTGTTGTTATTGTATTACACAATATTGATGGATTTACCTGTAGTAGCTGTAATTGCACTACTATTGTATGTGGGTAGCTATCAGGCCTTTTGTGAAGGTGGAATGATCAGTAAAGCTGTCTCGCTTTTGAATGAGATGATGAAGGGTGGAATCCTGCCCAAATTAGCTTCTTTTAACCTGTTAATTAAAGCCTTTTGCAAAGTCGGTGAGTTTGATGCTGCTCAAGGTGCATTCCAAACCAGTCTTGCCATTTGCTGTGAGAAAAAGGAACTCTGCAAGGAAAGCAGAATGGATGATGCTCATAGCTTGCTTGTTGCTATGATAAATAGAGGCTCTCTTTTCGATCCTGCAGCTTTCATGCCCGTCATTGATGCATTGGGTAGGCAAGGGCCCAGACAAGAAAACACTTTGCCAGCTGTCAATGCTTGAGGGAAGCATGGCTCAAGCAATAGAGAATCTCCTCCTCTCCCCATATGGGAACAGTGACGGTAAGAATTATTTTTCTCTTCTAAATCAAATGCTACACTTTTGGTTTATTAAAGTCAAATCACTGTAATACTTCTTTTATCCTTGGTTGTTATTATTAATATTTTTGTGTAAGTTTCAAAGCATTGGATGCTTATGAGAATTGAATCAGTGCTTTCGTTCATAACTAGTGTGTTAGTTTAATGTTACTAGTTTTAATGGTATCCTTAACTTAATATTCATTAAAATCAAATCACAATTAATCTAAGTTTAAGGCTCGCCACATTTATTTTTCACTTATACAAATGAATATTATGATTAAAATTTATTTGTGGGTTGAAGTTATTCATTTGTAGAGTTTGACAGTATCGGCATAGTTAGAATATGTAGAGAAATTGTATATTTGCTGTTAGAGTGGCACTCATATTTATTCAATATATAACTTGTGATTTCGGTGACAGAAAAGTATATATCTCTTGATGCCATACATTGACTTGAACTGTTGTTTATATTATATATACTTTTGAATATATTGATGTGGATGATTATTCGTGACATAGAGTTTGACTTGCTTTATTGTTATAATCTCCTGACACGATTGTTGTTATAAATTACAAGCATGTCATTATCCAGTTATACACTTTGAAATTGCTTAAATAATTTGATTTGATTCAAACTTTCACATATTCATTTATATATCAATTCATAGTAGTTGCTATACTTTAATACATGATATTCTGACACCGTTTTCTCTCGTCACCTTATTTGCGAGGTACTGATGGAGTTGATAGAAGATAGAGCCAAGGAGCTTCAGTCACCCCGTTTCTTCTAAACGGGGTGCTACGGCCGGAGTCACTGTCGACTAGCTCCGGTGACCAAGTAAGTTTTCTTAAAACTTAGAAGAGATTAGAGCTTCTAGATTTATCTATTGAGCTGTTTCCCTCAACCTTAAATTCTTGTATTAACTCTTGCATTTAGTTAATATTTGCTTCAAAACCCATCGACATAGCTTGTTTACATTCGTATGCATGTCCAAAGGGTTAGTGACATTGATTTAACCATTGAACCTAGTAACATATTTTAGGATAATAATTAAGGACGAGTCTTAGAGAACTTAGACAAACTCTAGGATTCACACATGCATCCCTTAGGGATGAAACATTAAACATAGTTAACTTAGCGACATTACACCTTAAGATTAACATGTACATAATCGACATAATCTCAAACAACAATCAATTATTAATCTCTTCCTTAAAACTTGAAAACTTAAATATTTGATAATAACTCAAACAAAATTTACAAAAATATCAAATCAACCCCAATCAACACATATAATTATTAAGTGATCAAATTAAAACTCAATTGACTTGAAATTCAAACCCCTTAAGTTTAGTGATCTTCCCTGCTCTAGGGAAATTATCACTAAAATTCAAACCCCTTAAGTTTAGTGATCTTCCCTACTCTAGGGAAATTATCACTAAAATTTCAATCCCTTAAGTTTAGTGATCTTCCCTGCTCTAGGGAAAATTGTCACTAAACTTCAAACCCTTCGAACCCTTTTAATCAAACCCCTTAAGTTTAAACCTTAATCAAACCTTAAAACCTTCTAGAAATTTTAATGAATCACATTTAACTCCAAAAGCTATAAATAACCCTTCTAATTGACCAGATTTGAATCCTTAACACATTAAAATTAAAATCAACCAGATTTGACTTCAAGTTTAAGTATAATTTAATAATCGTTAAAATTTGACTTTTAATTAATATAATTAATTAATAATATTTTAAAATTCCAGAGAATTCCTAAACACTTGGGAATCTATTCGGGTCATTCATAACCTTTGGAATTGATTACAAGGAGTTTGGAACTCAATTAGATTCAAAACAACAAAACCTCTCTAAGTAAGATAATTAAATAATTCCAATAAATGATCAAAACTTTGAAAATTCATAAATGATTCAAATAAATTCTAAATCAATCAAACTTAAAGGCATCCAACTCATCTTAAGGTCTAATATTTTAATAAAGTATAAAATTTTCAAAAAATATTCTTAATCCAAAATTCAAATTTTAACCTCTTGATTAAAAACATTAAAGGATTCGAATAATTTTAGAACATTAAGTATTTGATTCAAAATCTAGAGAATTTCAATCTAACTTCAAAACCAACAATCAATCTTAAAATCAATTTTAAATCATTTCGACTTAAACTTTAATTAAAATCTCCCCTTAAGCCTTTCAACCAACCAGAACATTAAGCAACTTTAATTAATTACCCGATTTAGGATATATCCAAACCACACAGCCTGCTACACACACCTAGATTGACCTATTAGGACACAGACTCTAGCTTTAGGTTAGGCCGGTGTTCCTTTTTGTTTTTAAGATAGATTGATATGCATACAAAATGAGAGTGTCATCCTAGGTTAGATAACATAGACATAGGTTCACTGTCCACAGACCTGTGCACTTCCTGTTTGTCAGCCTAGGATTAGGTCCCCAGCCCCTTGGCCTACGAGGTCCCCTTGAATGAGGTAACCCATGGTTGCTAACAAGGATCCTCTGGTCGGCACTCGACTAAGTAGGCTAAGGATATCGACGAACCCGGGACGATGGAAAACCATGGGATCTTGACCGGGGACGTTATACCCACTTG
This sequence comes from Dendrobium huoshanense, assembly GCA_016618105.1. Lineage (NCBI taxonomy): Eukaryota > Viridiplantae > Streptophyta > Magnoliopsida > Asparagales > Orchidaceae > Dendrobium > Dendrobium huoshanense. The sequence continues at coordinate 61,096,836 of CM028358.1, read as the reverse complement.
GTAGGTTAGTCTTCACCCTTACCTCCTGGGCATTCTCCCGATCTGGTGATCGAGGATATAAGTCCCAACTTTTTAATAAAATTGATCATTCAAATTAAAAACCTCTTTAAATCAAATTCGAGCCCAACACTTAGGATAGACTGAGGTGTTTCTGAAGTAATTCAGAATCCCAAAACACCTCCTACCTTTCTTCCTTTGACTCCAGAAATAAGTGTTCAACCTTGATCCAATCCCGATTGAAACTTCCAACCTTTACCTCCTTTGACATCCAGCTTTGAAAATCTAAATAAAATTTACACCGCTATTTTAATCGAGAGTTTTCTTAGGGAAATTCCAATTTCTCATACGATGTAATTAACTACGAGGGCTTGCGCTCGTAGGAGATTTAGTGACCCAGATTTAATTTTCAAAAATAAAAAATATTTCAAAATCTCTAATTAATTATTTTTGGGAAATTTAAAATACAACGATCATTATCGTCATTTTCAAACGATCGATAATGATTGATATCTCCTTTCTTTGGAAAGGTATATCAATAATTATCGTGGATTTGATTATGGAATTAATGATCTTTCATCCAGATTAACATAGCCAAACAACTTTGAATTTGGCTACAATAATTTGGATAACTTTAAAATTTTGAAATTTGAACCAATTAGTGAATGATATTCTCCCAGTTTGGGATGATATATCGTTCCTAATTTTGTGTTAGATTTCAAAACTTGAATTCAAAATTTAATCTTCCCAAAGATAATTAAATATTTTCAAAACTATATATACTTATAAATATATTTTTTTTAATCAAAACACGGTCGATATCGAATCCTTTGATCATGCACTGTTCGTTGAACATTTGAAGGCTTTAATGATGTCGGAATTTGATGATCTTGAACTCGTTGGATTCGTCTCGTCGAGCCGCTCGATTCTAGTATAAGATCATCAAAATCGGAGGCCGTTTGGTAACTCAAATTGCGGTTTGAACCTTCAAACAGCGCTTTGAACCCTTGATTCGGACTCATTTGGGCTCGGATTGGGTTGATCTTGGTGTCGTTGGGTTCGTATTTCTGATTCGCTCAGTTTGACTATAAGATCGCTGAAATCAGAGTTCATATGCTCCCGGAATTAATTTTTGAAGTTTCCGAAATGATTTTGCCTCGAGATTCGTGCCCAATCAAGATTATTTTGTGATGACGTATCAATTATTATGTTTATGTAGTTTTCTTTAATACTTGTCTGTTTGACATATATTGCCTTTTATTTTTATGAAGAGAAGTTATTGTAAGGTTTGAGAAAAATTTGATGGTTTGATCAAATATAGAATAAACAATAATATTTTGGACATTTGGGAAACAAAATTGAAAGAGTTTTTATTTTTTTTTATTTTTTTTGTTGAATCAGAGCAAAAGTGGAAGCCAGCTGGTAAAAGAAGAAATAATGAGAATGGTGGAATGAAGGGTGATTGGAAATGATTCTTTGTTTTTTTATAGAATTATAAGAATTTAAGTATTTCATTTATAATTCTATAATATAAAATTTATCTTTTTTATTACTTCATTTAGTTTAGAGGAGATTTTATCTTTTTGTCTTTAGATTAAGGGTTCATTTGAGACAGCCTGGCGGCTTCTTTGTTTTTCTGCAGTAATTATAATTTTATTTGTCTAATGATTTTCTTAGTATTTTTTTTAACTATTTTTTATAATTTTTATGATGAAAAACTATTTTTTGTCATCATAATAGCTTAATTAGTTGTATTCTCAACATCAACTTCACAACAAACTTTATAAAACGCAACATTCGCCCATATTGTTGTGCCGTCCTCTTGTATTTTATGCTCTAATCACTTAGAGACAAATGCCCATATTCTATTTGAGTGTGATTATGCATTTTCGGTTTTAACTCAACTTATCCCAGATCTGGGTGACTTTCTTTTGAGACCTTGGCTCACTCAAGTCCTGCACTTTTTGGGTGACAAGAGATATCAGTTCAATAAGCAAAAAGAATTTCTACTTTTGATCACTTGTTGTGCCACTTACTTGGAGGGAAAGAAATGAAATGAGGTTTAACTCTAAATTTAGGAGTTCTACCACCCTTTTTCATACTATTAAATTAGCGCGCGGTTGAGGCAAAAGTCCATTGCTGGAAGCATTCAGAAAATTTGAGAATTCCTTGGCTTCATTAGATTATTATCCTCCTGCTCCATGCTTTTTATGCTATCTTTTTTCTGGCAATTTATGGGTGTTGTAGCCACTGTTTGGCTGGTGGTGGATTCCTGTGTGCAGTTCCTCAAATATGTGGCTCTTTTGGTATTTTCTGATTGTTCTAGTTGAAAAATTTATGTTGGCTTTGCTTGGATTCTTCAGACATTGCACGATTTTTGTCCGGCTCTCTACTACTTATTCAATTTCTGGACGGCTACTTTTAGCAACCTGGGATTGTGTTTCTTATGGAGGATTTTTACTATAGGACGATGATGTAGCTGCTAATCATCTCCTTGGAGGGCCTATGGGGCAACCAGGAGATTGCTCTCTCGACGGTGCCTGCTTCTCGTGCAATTAGCAGTCTGAGTCCAATTTTGGAGCCCTACTATCTTTTTTGGTTGGCTGTTTCTAGTCCAACAATTTTTGTTCTCTTGTTCTTCTTTTGGTTAAGGGGGTATAGATTTTTGATTAATCTCAGCTTTTGTTTGAGTTTAACATTTTTTGTTATACTTACTTATAATTCTTCTTTTACATAGTAATATGAGCTTTTTGCCCCAATTTCCCAAAAAAAAAAAAATCTCACCATTCGAAAAGTTTACTTATATGAACAAGAAATTATTACGTCTGAATGTCCGTATTGTAATGTACACACATTATATATAAATAGTATGTAACGTCCGGACCCAGCACGTAATCGGACATTGGTGGGCCATCTCTCGCATCTTCGGCGCGGGTGCGAATCCTTATCGTTTGCTCTATATAAATAAATCTAAGAGGTACAGATAAAGCAAAGAGGTGAAGGACCAAACTTCAAAGCAAGCGGAGCAGCAGCTCGTCTCCGGCGAGTTAACTACCCGAAAAAAAAGAGGAAAAGTTAGCATCGGCCGTAGCGATCGGAGATGGTCGGAGGAGGGGCGGCGACAGCGCCGACCGGTGTTTCTATAGAGAGGGCTCAGCTCTATAAGGGAAGGGTCACGCCGTACGTCGTCACAACATGCCTCATCGCCGCCGTCGGCGGATCTATCTTCGGCTACGACATCGGCATCTCCGGTAAGTAAATTCCCTTCTCTTCCCGCCATTAAAATTTCCTTATCATCTATTCGATTAGTTTGCTTCGATTGCAATCGATTTCGGCGATAGCGAACCATTTCCCCTCTTTTAGTGATCTTTTTAACCTCAGATCTCAGAAATCTCCCTTTTCTTCCCTTTTCCTAATCATTGGATTCTAGATTTTTTTTTCCAGCTATTTATCTATTAAGACATACAATTTATTCGATATGTAGTGTTAGGAAAATTGTTGTATCCGCATATTTTGATCAAGTTCTAAGGATTCATTGAACTCTTTAGATTTTCTTTATGATTTGTGTCATTTATATCACAATTATTTTAAATTATATTCAATAGATTTAAAAGTTTTCTTGATCAAATTTTTGATATATTTTAATATTATTAACAATTCACTAACTATCAATTATAAATTATAGCAGCGATCTAATTAGTTTCAATTAACTTCTAATTTGTTGTAATTTTATATGAAACAAGTCAAACAAATCACATCAAGCTTTTAGAAAACAATAAAACATCACAAGTCTGAGTTTCCTGGAGCAGATAGAAGAATTGTCTTGTGGGACTAAAAGTCCTCTCTCTCTCTCTCTCTCTCTCTCTCTCTCACACACACACACATAGGTAGTTGTTCTTTATCACACTCAAAAGTATTACTGGGTGATTAAGGTATCTAATTAGTTTTAAATTATATCAAATTATAATAAATTAGGACAAGTAATGAGCCATAAGATTGAGCCCAACCTTAAGATTGAGGTTAGGGGTATGTAGGGGTGTCAATTCGGGTCAACGGATTAGGTTCAGGTCGAACCCGGAACTGCCCAGCACTGTTCGGGTCAACCCGAACCCGACCCGTTTTTAAAAATGGGATAGGTTTCGAGGCCCGAACCCGACCCGATTCGGGTCCGGGTCAACCCGATCCGATTCTGGTCCGGGTCAACCTGACCCGACACAAATGACCCGAAGTTGACCTAAAATTGCTTGTTTTCGGGTAAAAAATCGGCCAATCTTTGATTTTCGGGTCAAAATCGGGTAAAAAATGGATCAATCTCGGGTTTCCGAGTCAAATAGGAGTTTTCGTGTCAATTTCGGGTTGTTGGGTCAACCCGAACCTGACCCGATTTTTAAAACGAGTTGATTTGTTGAACCCGAACCCGACCCGTTTCAGGTTCAGGTTGACCTTAATCTGAATTTTTCCGGGTCGGATTCGGGTCGTGTCAAAAATTGACACCCCTAGGGGTATGTTAGAAAGTCTATAAAAATAAAAAAAATTAGGGGTATCATTTCGAGTCAATGGGTCAGGTTTGGGTCCAACTCGAGTTGACCCAGGTGTAAACGGGTTGATCCAAACCTGACCCATTGACCCGAATTGGTTACGGGTTGAACCCAAAAATAATCTAAAAAAAGAAGTAATTGTGGTCCTCTTGTCAATTAAAAAAAATGTTTATTTTAAATATTTGTGATAAAAAAGGTCAACCATCCTATTAAAAAGATTGCTTAAGGCAAGGAAGAAATCCATTTGTCTCACTCAGAAGGCTTTAACTAACACTTTTATTGAGAACTTTCCTATCAAAATTTTATTGGAGCGATGCTTTAGATGGAACGCAATTGTCTTACAGTTTAATATTAGTGTTTGGTTCTATATAAGAAATATTTACAAATGTCTTTTACTTTTCCAATTTCTTATTTAATTTTAGTGAAAATTTAGGAAGATAAAATTTATTGTTTTAGAATATTTTTTTCAGCCTCAAATCCAAAATATAAAAAAATTATTGAACAAATAATAAAGAAAATTAATTTTAATTTAATTATTAAATCATTTCCATTTACTATTTATTTCCTTTCTTTCAAAATTTTCAAATCAAACTGTGCATTATTTAGCTTTTATATCTGATTGATAATTTAATATATTTTTAACAATTGTTTTTTTTAAATAATAATAAATTTATAAAGATTGATGAGATGAATCTGATCGCTGTTTGATTTAGTAATTTCCAATCAAATAGTGTTCCATTAGATGAATCAAATGATATCAAAATCACATGATTTTGATCACATTTGGCTTCGTTTGGACAGTTTTTTTGTTATTTTGTTAAAACAACTTTTTAATATAAAAAAATTTTTAATTTAAAAAAAAAAAAATTAAAAATCCGTTTTAAAAAGCTATGATGAATGTCTTGCAGATGAAAGCGATTAATTATAAAATCAGAAATCATCATCCGATAATCCTAGTCAAACCCGTGCCGTTGTACTCAATCAGACGCTAGTCATTACTTTACCTCAGCGCCATTATCCTTCATCCATACATCATGAGATCATCTTCAACTATGTTTTTATATTTTAAAATCATATTCTAGAACTCAGATGAATAACTAGGGGTGTCAAAATCGATCATCGGGTTGGGTTCGAGTCTAACCTGAACTTGATCCACTATCAACTGATATGATCCGAACCCAACCCGATTATGGAAATAGTTCGGGCTAAGGTCAACCCGAATTGACCTGCCAACCCAGTTCGCGTGTTCGTTTGTTCGGACTTCAAAAATCTGCTCGAGGTGGTGCTATCATGCCCCTTCGAAAATCACAGCTCATTTGGAAATTCGCTCGTTAACAGGTTGAGGCGGTGCCTCGTGAGTCATGCGGCACGTGTTGATTGCCACCGTGCCGTGCTAGCGGGTTAGGCGTGGGCGGCCGATGCGTGATGGCCAATGGTGTGAGAGTCGAGAGGCGATTAGGTGAAGGTTGAGGGTTGAGTCGTGCATCGTGCATCGTGCTAGTGGGCTAGGTCGGGCGAGTCCCGTGGCAGTTTGCACGGAAGTCTAGTGGACCCGGACTCGATTCAACTTCGAGTATTTAGGTCAATCCGAACCTGACCCGATTTTAGAAATGAGTCACATTTTTGAACCAAAACCCGCCTTGTCTGATAAACGAGTTGATCCGAATCCGAAATTTTTCGGATTGGGTTGTGGGTCTTGTTAAATATTGACACCCTTATAAATAACACATTTGTATAATGTTAAATTAAGAGTAGTTGGTTTAATATTTTTTGGGTATAATATCCTAATTGTTCCGTCGTTATTTTATTTGGGTAAGTTTATTTTGTGTGAGATATTTAGATCAACTAAGTCAAATTAACACACTAAATACACTAAATACATACGTAAGTTTATTTTTTGGGGGAGACATTTAGATCTATTTATGGCGTATGCTTTCCAATCAAACACCTAACTCACAACAATTTCGTGAGGTGAATGGTGCGATGCCAATATTGTTAAGAAGATTCAAAAACTTCGGTTATTAAGTGTATGTTCTTTATTTTTAAACTTTGAAAATTAATAATTAATAAACACTTTTTTTAAAAAAAATAATATATTTTTTTGTAATTAATTTATTTAAATTAGGTTATTCATTTTTAAAAATTAATATTATTATGTAATTAATTTATCAATTTTTATTTATTTAAAGAATTAGGACTAGATCTAATTTGAAATATTAATAAATGAAATGATATAATTACAATTTTTTTAAATTTTTTTTGAAAAAGAATATATACATAATATATATATTTTTGATGTTAAAAAATAAAGTTGGATTGAAGATGAGTTAATTTATTCATATTTTAGAATGTTACTAAAATTTAGAGTGGAAAATGAGTTATTCGGTTGGAGATTAGCCTAAGGCTTCGTTTGAGACCGCTTTTTTACTGCTTTATAAAATGGAGTTTTAGTACAAAATTAAAAAATTTTGTATTAAAACTCCGTTTTAGAAAGCAGTAAAAAAGCCGTCCCAAACGAAGACTAAGGCTTCGTTTGGGACGGCTTTTTTACTGCTTCTTGAAGCAGCTTTCTTGTACAAAAATTTTAATTTTTATGCTAAAAAGCTGCTTCACGAAGCAGTAAAAAAGCCGTCCCAAACGAAGCCTAAGTCTGATTTTATCTCTATTTATATTTGGCGAGAAAGAACTGTCATGCCTATGTCAGTCTATTGCATGAGAAAAGGGCAAATATCAATAAATGTGTATTCACTTGGTGGGGGCCCATTGAAACGAAGCACTTCTTGGGCCCTCGGACGTGATTTTAGGATCATTTTCTGTACTCGGGTCAGATCGTGTCAGAATGGGCCGGGCCGAGCCGGCTTACTAAACATATTATCTTGATATTTGTTTCCAAAATAAATTATGAGTGGTTAAGCATAGAAAATGATCAGCACTTCTTCATTTTTTTTCTTCATAATAGTTATCTCAGAAATAAATGTTAATAATTAATAATTTTATTTTTAGGATTAATGATATACATTAAAAATTTACATTATATAACCTAAAAATAAATCTAATAACTAAGCTTAATATTGAGGGCCAACTCATACCAAACTTTTAGACACCTCATTCAAGCATTAGTTCCAACAAATTTGGAAAGCAGGCGATTTCAAAATATGCACAATTTAAGAATATTCTTGATCGACAGCTTAGTGAATTCAATTCATGTCCTTAGTATGAATTGATTAATTTTACTTAAATAAATATGATTATATATGCCAAATCACTTGTGTTGAGCTTGAGTTAACTTAGCTAGCAAGAAGAGGCCGACTCACAAGTTAATTATATCAAATTAGATTGATCAATGGATTCATGTAAGATCATCTTATATTTGGAAACGGTTGGGGATGAGGAGTAAACCACCACAACAAAAGAGACAAGAAAATAGAAAAGTAGTGGAAAATATAGGACGTCAGGATTTAACATGGAAAAATTTAAATTTGATAAAAATCATGGAGCTACACCACACCAAGAAATCCACTATGATAATGAGTAGAAATAAGTACATATCTTTCATCTCTCTTACACCATTCTCACAATCAAAACAGGAGAGAAAGTTAAGTTAATAACACCAAGCGGTGCAACCCTTTAGAAAACGAGAGATAAAATTGTCTAGTTCGCCTCACAGCGCTGTAGCGCCAATTTGAAGCGCTACAACACTCAAACCCGCATCGATGCGGCGTCACACAACACTGCGGCCCCGAATCTAAAGCATTACGACACTTTGCTCTCTGTCGATTAGCGTTGGTGTGCTCGAGGAAACAACATCGAGGTGTTATACGAAAAAAAAAAAAAAATTTGGACGCTTTCCAAGCAGGGGGTAAACCCCACAACCCCAAGCACAATAATTTGAATTGAAGTCCTAGGTAATGGAACAACCCCATTGATAAACAAAATCAAATTCAGAACTAATATAAACTTTTAATGCATCACTCATGTAATTAAAGGGTTGCAATTAGTATTTCTTTACACATTATATTATTTAATATCATTTAATTCATATCTATACATTTGATATGTTGCTTATTGCGTCTTTTTTCTAACTCCACATCTAAATATGTTTGTCAAAGAGCAAGCCTGCGGACACACAACAGTCAATTATCTTAAGCTCTTCACTTCAAAGCAATAAAGAGATTCCAGAGCTCCTCTCTCTTAGATTCTCCATCCATCTCTCTGTTTTACGATTCCATGTTTTTTTAGTCAATAAGTTCCTGATTTCGCGTACGAACAAATTCATTTTCTACAATGACAATACATACATAATTTTTCAAACACTCTGTCTCTTCCAGGAGGGGTGACATCTATGGACCCATTTCTAGAGAAATTCTTCCCAGTTGTGTACAGGAAGAAGAATAACAAATCACAGAACAACTACTGCAAGTACGACAACCAGGGCCTCTCCGCCTTCACCTCCTCCCTCTACCTCGCCGGACTCGTCGCCTCTCTCGCCGCCTCCCCCGTCACTCGCCACCGTGGCCGCCGCACCAGCATCCTCTGCGGCGGCCTCTCCTTCATCGCCGGTGCAACGCTCAATGCCTCGGCTCAGAACCTCGCCATGCTCCTCCTCGGCCGGATCCTCCTCGGCGTTGGCATCGGCTTCGGCAACCAGGTGAATCATTCTACGCCCACTCGATCTAATCGGACATTTATCTTATACAAATTTTTTTTTTTTTTTTTTTAAGTTTTGATGAGAGTTTTGTTATTACTAGAATTTTTATTTAGGTTAGACTCTTAGTTTTTAAGTTAAATACTAACAAACAAAATCTTGAAGAGTTTAATTCTATTTTTTTAAATCATAATTCTAAATTCAACATTTATCAAAATTTTATTCAAAACTTCAATAATAACATTAAGCCGTTATAATAACATTATAATAATTATATCTTTTGTTATATTCTATTTTTATTTGTCTCTTTGGAATTTTAGTTAGAAGTTTTCTTCACCTTGAGTAATGACGCATAAGGTGGAGCCGGAAGAGAGTTTATACCTCGCGAGCTGCTCGCGAGGTCGCATTAGTTGTCTCGAGCCGAGTTCGACCAGGTCAGTTGAGCTTGAGTCGAGCTCGCAATCTAACTGACGAGGTAGGCTCGAGTTTAACTCGACTCGAGCTTGACTGGATTCGTTTGCACCCCTATGTGAGGTTGAGTACATGAATCACATTTCTTCATTTTATAATATTAAGAGTCAAATTCTCATTTAAATTTAATTAAAAAATAATTTTTCTCCTTTCACCTTTCATTAATCTTAAATCTTAAAGTAAATAATAAACAATTTATCAGAATTTATAAAGATTCAAATGTTGTGATGACAATATGTTTTTATGTTTTAGATTTTATTCCTCCTAAAATTTGATAAATCTTACTTGTAACCAAATAGCTCCTAACTAATTTATTTTGCTAATTTAATCTTTACAGTTTACTCCATTAATATATTTTTAATGCAATATTTAATAAATATAATTATAATTAATAAAAATTAATAAGTAGTGATGTCAAACTATGAGCAGGCCGTGCCACTGTACTTATCAGAAATGGCTCCCGCCCATCTCCGCGGCGGCCTGAACATGATGTTTCAGCTAGCCACCACTCTCGGCATCTTCTCCGCCAACATGATCAATTTCGCCACCGAGAAAATCCACCCATGGGGCTGGCGCCTCTCCCTCGGCCTCGCCGCCTTCCCCGCCGCCCTCATGACCGCCGCCGGCCTCTTCCTCCCCGAAACCCCCAACTCCCTGATCGAACGCGGAAACCCTGAGCGCGGCCTCGCCGTCCTCCAACGCATCCGCGGCACCCATGGCGTCGACGCCGAGTTCCAGGACATGGTCGACGCCAGCGAGCTCGCCAATTCCATCCAACACCCTTACATGAACATATTTGAGAAGAGGAATCGGCCGCAGCTGGTATTGGCGGTATTTATGCCGGCGTTTCAGATTCTGACGGGGATTAATTCCGTGCTTTTCTATGCGCCGGTGTTGTTTCAGAGCATGGGGTTTGGGGGAAACGCTTCACTTTATTCGTCGATGGTGACCGGAGCGGTGCTGGTTCTGTCGACGGTGGTTTCGATTGTCGCGGTGGATAGGTTGGGCCGACGACCGCTGCTTATCGCCGGCGGGATCCAGATGATTGTTTGCCAGGTAATTTTGTTTGTCATTTATTTAGTAAAATAAAAATTTAAAATTATATCAGAATATTCGTATATAAATTGTATTAAAATAGATTTAAATTTTATTTTAAATTTGTGTAATATAAAATTTTCATGCGTAGAATTAATTTTAAAATAAATTTAATTAATTTTAAATTTATTATAATATAATTTATATAAAAATATTCTATTATTTAAAATTATGATTGATTATCTTTATTTGGCTTATAAAATTGTTAAATTTATTATAAAATCAGTGCAATATATAAAAATTAATTAAAAATTTTTATTATATTTATTTCAAAATAAATCTAAAACTTCATTTTGAATAAGTGAAAACTTATATAAAAATAATTGGGTGATAATATTTTCACCAAAATTTAATTAATTATGAGTTTTAAATTAAAAAATGAACAGTATTATTATAATAAAAAATTAATTAAAGTGAGTTTTTACATCTTTAAATTTGATTTTATAAGAAAATAGAAAATAGAAAATACAAAATTGATTGGTTAATGATTACATTCATCTTCACATAAATACAAGTATTATATTTTAACTAAGACATCATCTATGAACTTTTTTTCTTTTTAAAAAATATTTATTTTAAGATAAATTTAATATAAAATTAAATAAAATATTTCTATTTAAATTCCTTTCTTCTTTATACAAAATTATTTTGCAATTAAATAATTTTATTCATGATACTTAAAAGGAGAAATATTTATGATTCATCATTTAAAAAAATAATATTATTTAATTTTTTTTAGAGTGAATCATAAAACTTCTATTTTTTTTTAATTTGAAAATTCATATTTATAAGAATAATTTAACCTAATTTTTTATTTCCATTTTCAACTAAAAAAATCTCAGTTAAAAAAAAGAGGGAATTAATACCTACAGGCAATAGTGGCGTTGATCCTAGGGCTGAAATTCGGCGATGACAAGCAGCTCTCAAAGCCCTTCTCCATCACCGTCGTCGTTATCATCTGCCTCTTCGTGGCCGCCTTCGGCTGGTCATGGGGGCCTCTCGGCTGGACGGTGCCGAGCGAGATCTTCCCGCTGGAAACCCGGTCGGCCGGTCAGAGCATCACGGTGGCCGTCAATCTCTTATTCACCTTCGCCATTGCCCAATCATTCCTCTCTCTCCTCTGCTCCTTCAAGTTCGGCATCTTCCTCTTCTTCGCCGGCTGGATCCTTATCATGACCGTCTTTGTTTTCTTCTTCCTGCCGGAGACGAAGGGGGTTCCGATCGAGGAGATGGTGCTTATCTGGAGAAAGCACTGGTTCTGGAAGAAAGTACTCCCGCCAGTTGCTTGACGAAATGCCGAGCCCAAGGAGAAGCACGGTATGGGTGGATGGGCGTAGCTAGGTAATTACATTATGCTTTTGTGTTTATATTTTGAGTATTTACATATATCATACTCAAAATTATTTTATCTATATATTTAACATCTAAATTTTATTATTTAATTTAATAAACCTCCAAATTTTAAATAACATTATAAAAAAAAAAACTCTTTACCCATTTTCACAATTACCAATCGTATGAAGGAGGAATTATTCTGTACGATCACCAAACGGTTTAGAGATGAATCAAGATGCGTCACGTTACTCGGTACACAATAGTATACAATATCAATGCATAGCAAAAAAATGACATGAATCCTGATTCGCCTCTAGATGCTGTCCGATGACTGCGCGGAATAATTTCTCCATATGAAGCCTCTTCCCATTGAGATTTTATCACAATTTTTTCGCATCTTTTTCCTTCACATGCCACCTGTCTCATAGGAGAAATTATTCTGTGCAGAGTTCAAATAGGAAGAATCATCCGGACTGTAAGTGTACACAGTGTATATATCAATTTGATATATAATGTACATAAATATATACAAAATGTGTACACTTATATGTCCGGACGATTCTTCCTGCCCGGATACCGCACAAAATCATTTCTCGTCTCATAGATACTCTTTCCCATCGAGATCCCATCCTGATTTTTTTCTCTGTTGAGATCGCATCATGAATTTCTCATTCCTTTTTTCTCTTTAATGAGATCATGTGGCAATTCCACTTTATTGTCTAGAATTTTATTAAGATACAAAAATATTTTATTATCTAAATAATAAAAGTTAGATGTTAAATATATAAGTAAAATAAATGTGAGAATTATGCGTCTAATGATCTAAGTCCTCCCTTATATTATCAAAATTTTATATATGCATTTAATCTGTTGGTCGGGAGTTTTGACTATTATAGAGATCTTAGATTCGATGCTTATGTATGTGATGTGCTTATGAGTAAAAATAAAATCTCGTTTAGATGCAAAATGTTAACGTGATAAAATGTAATTACTTCGTCTGTGATTGTATTTTTACTCTCAAATAAATTAATTTATTCTCATTTCATATGTGATCATTTTTTTATTATTTTTATTTTTTTTATTTCATATGTGATTATTTCAGAGAAATTTAATGTTTTTTTTAATCTTTATTTACTAATAAAAAATTGGTATAAGAGATCCCGATCTTATTTTTGACCTTTTCATAGAACTTTTATTACGTCCGGTATAAGGACGTAGAGGAACGTCCGGTTGGAAGCAAAATCCCGTCAAAAAACTCGGTATTTGCTTGGTACAACTAGATATTTTTTGATAATAACGAGGAATACCGCTCTTTGAAGACGAATATCGAGTTATACCGAGCTGTGCCGAGAAATACCGAGTTGTACCGAGTTTTTTCTAGGAAAAACTAGGTACAACTTTTGTATAACTCGGTATTTGGTCTTCAAATGATGATATTCCTCGTTATTGTTTGGTATTGCTTGGTATTTGCTCGGTACAATTCTTTTTTTGGCGGATTTTTGCCTCCAACCGGACGTTCCTCTACGCCCGATCGGAGGATGTAATAATTGTTCCCTTTTCATACGCTTATTTGGCATCTTATGTTTATGTGGCGTGCACTGTGAGTAGAAAGCTCATTACCTAATATCTAAATATTTCAATATTGCTATAGCAAATGGCGTTCTATTGTGTTAAGTGATAGAAATTATTCAGTTGTGTTGTATTGCTAGGAAGTAAATTAGAATAAACATAGCAAAAAGATGATATGACACATTCTGATTCGTCTCCCGCACAGAATAATTTTTCATTAAATAGCGCTCAAAGGGAAAAAGATATTATTTTTCACAACCATGTGGTAAAACACTTTATTTTAAGAAGCAGTAAGAAAATCATTTCAAATGTGAAGGCTTTGTTTGAAATAGCTTTCTTATTGATTTTCAAAGTAATTTTTTAGTACAAATTTTTTATTATTTTATATTAAAAAATTATTTAAAAAAGTAATAAAAATATCTGTACTAAACGAAGGCTTACGCAGATGTTGAACTCCCTCAGCTAACCTTGTAGAATGAGTCAATAATGGCATCAGCAAGATATTCACATTTGGCAAGAGACAAACCAGCCAAAGATATTCTTCCATCTTTGGTCATATACACATGCCACTTGTCTGTCATATTGTCACTCTGCAACAAAGAGAGCTCATATTATGCCATTAAATCATGAAAGAAACTTTACTTTTTCGAAAATCATTCGAAATTTGGTTTATATAGATCCATAGCGAAGAAAGGATGTTAATAACTTAATATAAAAAAAAATATTTATAACAATGCAGCTATTCATATGACAACATAAAAATTATAATGCTAAGTCTTAACAATTTTATCATCATCATTAATTAATGTGAGTTCATTTTTTTTTTTAATTTGGGTTCTTTCCATTTCCTTCCAAATCTTCTGAAACTAAAGCTTCGTTTGGGACGGTTTTCTTACTGCTTCTTAAAGCAATTTTGTAGTAAAAAATTAATTAGAAAGCTGACTTAAGAAGCAATAAGAAAGCCGTCCCAAACGAAACCTAAATCAAAATCAAGCAGGTTAGGCTCAAATCAATATTGGGTCAAGCTAAACTTGTTCGAGTGTGATCGATATCAGCCCTTAAGGTCAAAGATATAACAATTTCATGAGCAGAGCCAATGATGATGATGCCAGTTAGAGCAACAGTGATAATTTAGATATGAATCAAAAGATTGAATCAAGAAGCTACTTGTTATTGAGCTATATTAGAGACTAAGATTTCATTTGGGACGACTTTCTTACTGCTTCTTAAAGCAATTTTTTAATAAAAAAATTAAAATTTATATACTAGAAAGCATATTTAAGAAATAGTAAAAAAGCCATCCCAAACGAAGCCTAAATGATATCAATTTACCTGTGCCTTGTTCAAGCCAGTGTAAGAAAACATGCCAATTTGTCTGAGAATGAAAGACCAATCCTTCTCATTATTGTCTTTCTCAGAGAGATTGTCAAAGAGTCTTTGTCTAACATTCTTTATGCGCCCAGCCATGAGCTCCATTTCTTGTTTCCACTCATTGAAAAGAGTTGGGTCACCGACAACATTGGCAACAATTCTAGCACCGTGAACAGGAGGGTTCGAATACATTGGCCTTGCAATCCTTTTCAGCTGGCTCTTCACCCTATATATTCAGGAACAAAATGATATACTTTTATACTTGGTCGCTGAGAAAATTTGAGAGTTGATATTAGATTGACAATCATTCATAAAACTTATATAGGAAGTCATGAAATGGCAAAAATAATGAGAATGACAATGCGAAAGAAGACGAATTAGATGTGTAAATGAGTTCAATCGAGCTGAAGCCGACTCGGACTTGAACTTGAGCTTGATTAATTAATAGTGTTTAAGCTAGAGCTCGAGCTCACAAGATTGCTCATTTATTTAAGAGAAAAAAGACGAAATAATTTTTATTCAGGCAATTGTTCTAATAAAATGATACAAAAAATGAGATATGAGATTAAAAATAATAAGAAAGCAGCTGAGATATGAAAGACTTTTAAATGTTTTTAATAAATTTTGCATATGAACTCTAGAATTTTAATGTATTTAAAAAGTTTTATACAATAACATTTTTAAATAAGCCTGTTCAAGAATTAACGAGTTGAGTCAAAGTTATCTCGAAAATTGACTTGTTAACTCATTTGAGTTTGGATCATGAGCCATTTTTATAGACCCATATGATATTGATATCGGACAAAAATGAACCCATATCATTATAACGTATTTAAAATTTCATATGATGTACCTGGCTGCTGCATCCGGAGAGGAGCAAACAACATTGATAGCTCCAATTCTCTCTGAATATAACCCAAGGTTTTTACTATAAGATTGAGCAACAAATAGCTCGAGACCGCGCGAAGCAAATGTTCTAACAGATGATGCATCTGCATCAAGACTCCCACTAGCAAATCCCTAAGAGGCAAAACAATGCACATTAAGCGTCAAGAAAGCAATAAATTATTCTATGTGGACATCGGACAGTCCGGAGATCAATCAGAACGCATCACGTCATCCGGTACATAGTGGTACCGAGCAAAAAATGTAACGTGGCGCGTTCTGGTTGGTCTCCAGACGCCGTCCGGCTCCACAGAATAATTTTTTCCAAGAAAACAACAGTGGAACTATGAAGGGGCTGGGGTGGCTCTTGCCGATTGTAATTGAAAAAAAAACTTACATACTATATATAATATGAAAATTTGTCATGAAATTCTCCTACAATTATGTATACTATGAAAGCTTTGGGCCACTCTTAACATAAAATTCTAATTCCACAGATACAAGTAAGCATCTCACTTGCCATAAAAAAAGAAAAAAAATTTGAACTTTAGGAATAATACCTGGTAAGCAACGTCAAAGAAAGGAATGTGGTTCTTCTCCTCGATCAGATCCGCAATTTTTGCCCACTGCTCAGGAGTTGGGTCTATTCCAGTTGGATTATGAGCACAACCATGCAAAAGAATAAAAGACCCATCTTGTGCAGCCTGCATTGTAGAATTAAACGATTATAATGGAATTAAAACAAGGAACCTATAAATAGATCCTGATAGCTTTCTAGTGAAAAACCTTCTAGTAGTGTTCTTTCTATATGGTTGAAAAGCATGAATATTGATATTAATATTAAGTCCTACAACTAAAAGACATTGCAATATTACTCTGATAATAAATCAACTTTTGGATAATCTATGATCTAGGATTTTTAGTATGCAATACAAATTAATCTGCAAGCATGAATTGTTTGCTCAAAACAAGCTATTACTCTTAAAATAACTATTTGCCACCCTAATAAAAACAGAAAATATAAAAGTTCCATTAAGATGAAAGAGTTTTCTCCTCCTACTAGAAACTAACAAAGAGAAAGTTAAGAAACACAAAACCCGCTTAAAATTTCATGAGAAAAAAAATCAATTTATAATACATCTGAAAAAAATTCAATAAATTTTTCAATCAATAATGAAAAAAAAATAGGAGTAAAAGGGAAAAAAAGTTGAAGTTGAAATTGAAAAATAAACCTTGTACTTAAAGAAGGAAATAGCCTCTCCTAAAATTTTCAAATCTCACCCTTAACAGATAAACTAAATTTCGGAAAGAGAAGGTTTTGCATATCGACAGACTTTATTTGTATAAATTTGTTCATATTTATAATCGTTAGGGAGTGGCAACATTGTCTGATAAAGCAACCTCAGAGTTTCGAGCGTTAGCTACAATAACACAAAACCTTGGAGTCCTGTCATACCCACAACAAGAGCTACTAGCTAAAACAGATGAACCGGAAAATAAGAAATAAATGAGCTGCAAGAAGTGGAGGATAGAGGAGCTACAAGAAGCAAATAAGAAAGGTGAATATCCGAAAGCCAAACCAAATGCATAATGTGGGCTCCGAAAATTCGGCCCCGGCCTCCGCATCGCTCGATTTTTTTTTTTTTCGGCGAGGGAGTTTTAACGAATTAAGTTCCGAGGTAAATTTTGGAAGGCAGATGGGTTTGTAGATAAGACACTACCCAGAGATTTCGCCCTCATTTGCGAGGACTTTATGATATGAGTTCTGGTTTCCTATAGGCGCAAGCCCCTATAGTTAATTACCCCTCCCGATCATGAGAGAGAACTTTCGATTAAGGCTAGTCGTCGATCAGATACGTATAGAAATACGTGTATCTGGCATATAGTAGCAGCATAGGTTTGGATATTGGTAGAAATTGGATTTGGAAATTGAGTTTGGATTTGAGAATTTGAAGGTTTTGATATTTAGATAGAAATTGCACCATCTTGCACTTAAAGCGGATAGTGGGGGAATGGATGATGGGCCCGATCAAGATCCCATGGTTCCGTCGTCCCGGGCCATCGTGGTCTCTGGTCTACTTAGTCAGAGGAGGTAGTCGACCCAACCTGATAGAAGGATCCTTGTCGGCAGCCATGGGTTGCTTCGTCCAAGGGGACCTTGTAGACCGGGGTTGAATGTTTGTCTGAGGGGACAAATTTAAATCCACCTTAGCTGACAGAGGGCTTTGTGCCCTATCGATCATATCCTATTGATTCATATCTCAAGGATTTAACGCCATTAAGGAGCGTATTGGCTCTGGCCATAACCGCTATCTGTGGTGCCATTTGGCGGCAAAACCACTCGGTTCAGAGGGCCCCGGGTCATAACCGTTTACCTGCAGTGCCATTTGGCGGCGAAACTGCCGGTTAGAGGACACGTACCACGTCCTTACTGGCAAGAGATTGTTTGAGAATGGATCCTAGTGATATTTTCGACTAGGCATTTCGCTCTTTGTGAGCTGAAGTAATATTTCATATTTGTCCGCCTCGACAAACTTTTGCGGAGGGCGGATGATTTTTGCTTTAAGTATGTTGATGGATTTATTTCATTTTTAAATATATTTTTGGGATTTTGGAATTTTTGGGGAGTTTTGGATTTTCGTAGGTATTTGGGTGGAGCTTTGGAATATGGATATTTGGGAGACGATTGAAAGTATTTGGGAACCCCTCCGGTTGATATCTGCACTCAACACGGCCATCATCGGGGTGTTTGGGGAGCATTTCCATTTTCTGGATTGAACCTTGTCGACTCTATCTATTGGTTGATAGAGGATCAGGTTTCGTAGGCTTTGAGCCTTTATTAGTGAATTCTTTTAATTTTAGGCTTTAAAGGCCTAATATGGATGTATCGAAGCAAATATTCTGGTCGCCACGGCCACATATTTGTTTAATGGTTCGAACCCTGTCAACTTCTATTAACCTGTATAGAAGGATCGGTTTCGAACCTGAATTCACTTGTTAACCCGCGCAGCATCCCTAGACGTCACGTGTGTACCAATAACACGCTCGCCGGGGCCCATGCGGGTTTTATAATTATTTTTACCCCTTTTAGTGTACCTATGTGTATACAATTTATAGTGCACGTGCAGGGGTACTTTGAAATAAATGTAGACGCCTTCTGTCTGCTTGAATGAATGTTGCAGATCCGGTGGCGTAGCGTAGCAGCTTCTGAATAGAGTTGTTTGCTGCTTCGTACAGGTAGACTGTTCGAAGTAAATTATGTTTGGAACTTTGTTTAGTAACAATCTCTTGCTTGTAGGAGACTGAGATATTTGCTAGTAATTTGATTTACTGGTTGTAAAGGCATCTAGGCTTCTAGTAGATTGTAGGGACACTTCAATATTTGCTCATATATGAGTAGTGTTCATTCCCATTTAAGATTTGATTTGATTGAATGTTCGAGCCACCATGTCACATTCAATTCCAAGCTCCCTTGTAGTTCATTTGAGCTTGATCTTTTTCTTTGATGTATCTTCTTTGAGTTGGATCGCTCTTAGTGATAGAGATGAGGAAGTTTCCTTCTATAAGACTCAAGTTATATTTTTTTTTGTATATGTTTGAGTCTAAATTCCATTCATGCTGAGTTCAAAACTCATTATGAGTCTTCTACACTCATTCAAATTCTTCGTGTCGTAGTTTGACTTGAATTTTCATGGATCATCGATTTTCAATTTAGCATAGTTCATTATCAAAACCCACTTGATATTGCATGGTTTAAGCTCAATATCTTCAAGTTCCCATACAATTAGCTCAAGTCTCACTAATTTGTTTAAAATTGAGTTAGGTCTATGCCACATTCAAGTTTGAATTAGTGTAGCTCTTCTTGTAAGTTCTCATGTTCTTGTCCACCTTACAAGTTCAAGTCAAGCTCAAATTCACTTGAGTTCAAATAAGTCCACTTTTGGGTCCATGTCTTGTTCAAGTTCAATGTCCACAAGTCCTCCATTTTGAGTTCAATTTCTTTTGAGTTCAAGTGGTTCAAGCTTACAAATTTCACCATTTGATTCAAACTTAAGTTCATCTTGATTAAGTCTTTTGTAGTTCATGTCACATTTGAGTTTGAATTGGATGTCAAAGTCCCCACTTGGTTCAAACCAAGTTCATGTTCAAGTCCTCTTGTAGTTGTTCAAAAACTACAATCTCAAGCCAATGTTCTTTGTATTTGAGTTCAATTGAGTTCGAGTTCATTTTTTGTTTCGTTTGCATTCAAACTTATTAGATTGTTTGAGTTTGAATTAAGTCCGTTTGATGCTCCAATCAATGTCCAAGTAAAGCTCCAAATTGTCCCAAGTATGAATTGCATTTACCCGAAATTTCGGCAGCCTTCCGGCGTCTCCCCCGTTTAGGGGAAAACTACGGAAAACTGGGCCTCCCGCCACGCTAGAGAAAAGCGTGCACGGTAGGTGCCCTCAAAAGAGGACACCGCGGCCGTAATTTATTTTATTCCCCACCACGCCAGAGAAAGGCGTGCATGGGCTGCGGGCACCGGTTTAAATTAAGCAATTTTATATTTTGCCCTGTCTCGTTGTGGGCGTCGCACCGGGTTTCCTTCCCACCACGCTAGAGAAAAGCGTGCATGAGTTGGTTTTCCGGTCCGTCGCTAACACCGAAAATAGGGTTTTGATTACCCGTCCCGTCGCAAGCATCGCAACGAATTCCCTTCTCACCACGCTAGAGAAAAGCGTGCATGAGTTGGTCGTTCGCCGCGTTGCAAGCGCCGGGAATGGTTCTCGGAGTTTAGAGTTTAGGAGCTTATACCTTTGCAAGTGTCGTCGGGGTTGGCACACGGATCGAGGAGTCACTCGCCTACCTCGTCGTAGGTGTCGCGCCAGTTGCCCTTCCCACCACGCTAGAGAAAAGCGTGCATGGGCAGACCACCGACTCGACACGCAGGTCGAGGTAAGAGAGAGACTAAGTTCCAAAAAATATACCTTTGGCGGTCGTCGGCGCGGATCGGCGGCATGGAAACCGAGGCGGAGGAGCAAGCACATAAGCATGTCATTTGCAATTAATTGTTTAATTATAATTAAAGTAATAATTATTTTTGATTATAATTAATATTATTTAATTATAATGAATTATACTTAAAAATAATTAAATAATTAATTAGAATTAATAATAATTAACTAATCAGTTAAGTATTATTAATAATAATTAATTATATTTAATTATAATTAATTATAATCTATATAATTAATAATTAATTATAATGAAATAACAATTATTAAATTAATTATAATTAAAATTAATTAATATAATCAAAATATCTCTCCCTCACTCTCTCTCGGCTCGGCGGATTACGGGATTTGGCCGGAGAAGACCGCGAATGGGAGAAAGTTACCTTCACGGCTTGCGAGCTCCCCTGCTTACTTCCGATCAAAATGTCTTAACTTCCGATCTAACAGGTAGGGAAAGTCGGCGGAAGGAGCAAAGTCGGCTGGCCAAGGAGGAGTCGGGTAGGGCTCGGCGTCGGCTAGGAGAGGAAGTCGGGTATGCGGATCCTCTCTCTCTCTCTCTTTCTCTCTCTCTCTCACGGGATTCGGCCAAAGAGGCGCAGGAAGGGAGAAAGCTGCGATCGCAGCAAGCAAGCTCCCAGTCGTGGCTTGCGATCAAACTGCCGTGACTTCCGTCCGACTGGAGGGAAGAAAGTCGGAGGTGCGAAGTCGAATCAGCCACGGAGGAGGTCGGAGGGAGAGAGAAGATCGGGATTGCGAGAGGAGCCAGTGCGAGCGAGATCGCGAGAGGAGGCCGAAGGCCTCTTCTTCGTTGGCTTTTAACGACGCGAGCTCGTCGTGCCAAGTCGTGGGGAGATCGTGGGATGGCAGCCATGACGTGCGTGCGACGTGGGGAGCGACGTGCTTCGGCAGAGAGGTAAGGGATTTGATTTTCTTTTTTTTTTTTGTTTCATTTCAGCGGGTCAACAAATGCCCCCCAACAAATGTGGTAGGCGTCTGGAGCGGGCCACGTTTGTTGCATGCTAATTGACCCTGTGGATCTCTAGATATTTGATCTAGATGTCACACTGGGGTTTCATTTAGTGGATCTCCAAAAATTCATTTGGATGTCACACTGGAATTTTCGTTTAGTGGATCTCCAAAAATGGTTTGGATGTCACACTAATTTTCTTTCTTTTAGTGGATCTCCAAAATTCTACTTGGATGTCACACTAAAACTTTCTTTTCTCCACTGCGCTTCTGGATGTAATCCATAGATGGTTGATATCTTGTTGAAATTTTAAATATTTATTTGGGGATCTCGGCATGCAGCGCGATGTCGACCCAAATAAATATTTAAAATGTCCCCAGTCTAGGGACATTTGTAGATGTCATCAGGGTTCTCATTCAGCAACTTTAGCTAAAGCCCTGAAATTTCGATTCCTTCTGTCCTGTGCTTTGTGCTGCGGACTTGGTGAAGGGTTGTCTGATTTGTCTTTGATGACTTGTCAGAATTTTGTATTCCTTCTGCCCTTTGCTTCTAGCTTTGGCGGGCTTGATGAAGGAGTAGATGCCGGTGACCTAAACCCTTAGGTTTGTATTAGGTCGATGGCGAAAAGTCATCGGTCCAGAGCTTTGTGCATAACGGACTTGTTGATGACGGATCCACTTAGTTCAGCCTTGAGCTTTTGTGAACTTTGGGATAATTTTCTTCGGTCCTTTGCTTTGTGCTTTGACGGACTTGTTGAAGAAAAGTTCCTTCGATCCTCGCTTTGTGCTTTGCGGATTTGTTGAAGGATTTGCAGGTTCTGGATTTGATTGATAGTACCGAATGTGGGTAGTATCTTGATCCTTGACCACTTGAGAAGACTTTAATCTGAATAACTTGAGTTTATCAGATCAGGAGAGCTGGGATTTGACAGCTCTTCGTCCTCTGGTTGCTGAGATGGGGGTTCCTCTACTGCGGCCTTTCTTATGGCTTGTTGAGTAGATGGAGCTGCCAGCGATCCGGCCATATTTGGGCGTGTTGGATCCGACCTTTTACACCCATTCAGGCTTCAGACTTGAACTATGGGAATTGCGCTTCCCAATGCTGATTTTGTTGAAGTTGACAGATTTGGAGTCATCCTTCATGGTTTTGGATTTTGGAGCCTACGAACATTTAGTAGCTGCTCGAGACTCATCTTCCTTTAGAACTTTGATTCTCCGGTCATTTTGGAGAACTTTGCGGACTACGATCACTTGGACTTGTCGAGTCAAATTGGCCTTCGTTCTTCCTACAGTCCCTACTGACGGGTTGACGAAGTGGGGGTTCCGCTACTACGGCCATTCTTATGGCTTGTTGAGTAGACGGAGCTGTCAGCGATCCGGCCATATTTTGGCATGTTGGATCCGACCTTTTACACCCATTCGAACCTTAAGCTTCAGGCTGTCGAAAGACTTGAAGCTTCTTCGGCTCAATTTTATAGGAGTGTGTAGCCACAAAAGTCTCTTTCTTGACCTTTGAGCCTTGGTTTATTGGAGAAGGTGTTGTCTCGATCTTTGAGATATCACCTGCATATACTTTGAAAAAGAAATCTTTGTATTCTTTAGCATAAAAGAATATTTGGATTGATAATTTTAAATATTTATTCGGGGATCTCGGCATGCAGCGCGATGTCGACCCGAATAAATATTTAAAATGCCCCCTGTCTCGCAGGGACATTTTAGAATGGAATAAATTTGGAATATAAAATTTTAAATATTCATTTGGGGATCTCGACGTACAGCACGATGTCGACCCAAATGAATATTTAAAATGCCCCCTGTCTCGCAGGGATATTTTGGATAGGCTTTGTATTTTTTTGAGATTTTAAATATTTATTCGGGGATCTCGGCATGCAGCGCGATGTAGACCCGAATAAATATTTAAAATGCCCCCAGTCTGATGAGGGATCTTGAAATGCATTCTTGCTATACAAGAGAATTTCAAAATATAAGCAAACATGCATTGATAAATATGCATATAAAATTTTGATCATCACAAAATACATTCGTCATGAAATTTTCATGCAAAGTATTTCTTTAAATGTCGGCCGTTGATAGGTGGCATAGGCCTCTGACCGTTCAGATCGATCAACTGATATGCTCCTCCTTGGTACACCTTCTCGATGACGAAGGGGCCTTCCCAATTGGATACGAATTTGCCACCGATTTTTCGATGTGGAATGATTGGTCTTCTCAGCACCAGGACCAATTCCCCTTCTTGAAATGTTCGAGGGCGCACCATACGATCGAAGGATTTTGTCATTCTTCCTCGGTAGATTTCCAGGTTTTGTTGAGCTTGTAACCTGAGTTCATCGAGTGCATCAAGCTCTTCCATTCTGAGACGGGTATTTTGCTCTTGAGTGAGATCGTTCTGAATTGCTACCCGAAGTGACGGTAGTTCGATCTCCAATGGTAATACGGCTTCAACACCGAACATCAATGAATAAGGAGTGGCTTTCGTTGGTGTTTTATAAGTTGTACGATAGGCCCATAGAGCTTCTGCCATCTTCGTATGCCACTCTCTTTTGTTCTTGGTTAGAATCTTCTTCAACAATTTCACTAGCGTCATGTTGAAGGCTTCTGCCAATCCATTTGCTCTTGGATTGTATATGGATGAATACCGCCAATCAATTTTGTGCCGATCAACGAACTTATAGATTTTTGTACTCTTGAAAGCAGTTCCGTTGTCTGAGATTATGCGGCGTGGCACACCAAATCTGTAGACGACATTGTGGGTAAAGAAATTGATCACATGCTTCGATGTGACCTCTCTGAATGGAGCCGCTTCTGCCCACTTAGAAAAGTAGTCTGTCGCTGCTAGAATAAATCGATGTCCTGCTGATGATGGCGGATCTATTGGCCCGATAATATCAGTGCCCCAGCATTCGAATGGCCAGGATGCTATTGTTGGGTGCAGTGGATTTGGCGGTTGATGTATAACATCACCGTGGATTTGACATTCGTGGCACCTCTTAGCGTGATCGATACAATCCTTGACCATAGTTGGCCAATAATATCCCATCCTCTTGATTTTAGCGGACATTTTAGGACCTGACTGATGTGCTCCACAAAGCCCTTCGTGGACTTCTGATACCACTTTATCAGCTTCCTTGGTCCCTAGGCACCTTAGCCACATTTGATCAAAAGCTCGCCTGTATAGCGTATCATTGACAAATGCGTATCGCAATGCCCTTTTTCTAATTTGTGCGGCCATAGACTTTTCTGTCGGGAGTTTGTTTTCCTTGAAGTAGTCAATGAATGGCTGTCTCCAATCATTTTCGACTTCAATATCTAAACAATGCCACCACGATTCTGAAGCTTGACTAGCTTTATGTCTCTTGGCCACGTGATATTCTTCTGGATAATTCTCCATAACAATCTGATGGAGAGGTTGAGGGTCAACTGGAGTTTCATCCTGCTGACTAGAATCTGGAATTCCTTCTGCCCTTGGGAATTGTAATAGAGCGGGCTCCAAGACCCTACGAGTGTAAACTCCAATGAATATAGGCTTCTCCTCGTTGATGTTCGCCATTTCTTTGGCTAATTTGGCCAGACAATCTGCTTTAGCATTCTGTCCTTGAGGAACTCGAGCCATTTTGACATTTGGTACTTGCTTCAGAAGCTCGAGGGCTCGCCGATGATAGTGGGCCAATTCGACTTTGCCAACCTTGTAAATTCCAAGTACTTGATTTATTACAAGTTGAGAATCACCAAAGATTTGGAGATGTTGGATTCTGACATCGATCGCAATCTCCAGCCCTGCTAATAGAGCTTCGTACTCAGCTTCATTGTTGGTCCGAGGTTCAGTCAAACTGAAAGAAAATCTCATTATGCCTCCCTCGGGTGCTACGAAAATGAGACCGATGCCGGCTCGGGCTCTTGCAATATTTGGAGGTCTGACAGGTCTAATCGACGATGTTCCGTCGAAGTACATTTCCCAGAATGGTAGCCTTTCATTCTCCTCAACCTGCATCATTTGCTCATCGGGCAAATCATCATTTAGTGGAGAATCAGCAGGGATTGGGTGTGCAGCAAGAAAATCTGCCAAGGCCTATCCTTTCACCGCCTTCTGTGGCATGTATATGATTTCAAACTGCAATAACAATACTGCCCACCTAGCTAGACGACCTGTCAACGCTGGTCTTATCATCAAGAACTTCAGCGGATCGATCTTAAATATCAGTGTGATTTTATGGGATAGCATATAGTGGCGGAGTTTCTGAACCGCGAAAATCAGCGCCAGACAATGCTTTTCAATTGGGGAATAACGGCTTTCTGCTCCAATCAACCTTCGACTGATGTAGTAGAGCGCATTTTCTTTGCCTTCTTCATTATTCTGGGCCAATAATGCTCCGAGGGACTCTTCTAGTGCTGCTGTATACAGTATAAGAGGCTTCCCCGGAATTGGCGCTGCTAGAATGGGCGGATTCAATAGGTATTTCTTGATACTATCAAATGCTTCCTGGCATTCTGCGTCCCATTTGAAACGGACATCTTTCTTCATTAACTTTGAAAATGGCTGACATCTACCCGATAGATTTGATATGAATCTCCGAATGAAAGCCAGTTGTCCTTGCAGCGAGCGAAGCTGTCGAAGGTTCCTTGGCGGTGGCATCTCCGTGATCGCCTTAATTTTATTAGGGTCAATCTCTATTCCTCGATGACGAACAACATACCACAGGAATTTGCCGGAGGAAACCCCAAAAGCACATTTGAGAGGATTCATCTTCAAATCAAACTTTCTGATTCTCTCAAATACGATTCTGAGATCTTTTAAGTGATCATTTCGGCCAATGCTTTTAACAACAAGGTCATCTACATAACACTCGACCTTCTGATGTATCAAATCATCAAATATGTGAGTCATCGCCCGTTGGTAGGTGGCACCAGCATTCTTCAGGCCAAAGGGCATAACTGTGTAGCAGAAAATTCCGATGGGCGTCCTGAACGATGTATGTTTTTCATCTTCTGGCGCTATCTTGATTTGATTGTATCCTGACGATCCGTCCATGAAGGAGAACATGTCATAGTTGGACGTATTATCCACCAAGAGTTCAGATACAGGAAGTGGAAAATCATCTTTTGGGCACGCCTTGTTGAGGTCCCTAAAGTCAATACAGACACGAATTTGCCCGTTCTTCTTCTTCACTGGGACGATATTGGCAATCCAATCGGCATACTTTTCTTCTCGGATGAAGCCTGCCTCTATTAATTTCTTTGTTTCAGCTATCACTTGTTCTTCAATCTCCAATCTCATTCTCCTTGGAGCTTGCTTGGCGGGTGCTGCATCAGGCTTGATTGCTAATTTGTGAACTGCCACATCAGGGGATAAGCCAGGCATCTCAGCATATGTCCAGGCAAAGCAGTCCCTGAATTCACATAGGAGCTCTTTTATTTCTTCTATTTGATCTTCTGGTAGAAGAGAGCTAATGAAGGTTGGGCGAGGATCCTCCTCAGTTCCCAAGTTGACTTCTTTGAGCTCGTCCATCATAGCAGCTTGTCCACCATCTTCCAGTTCTTCTGGTGCAGGCTCAGCTTCTACGGGTTTATCATCATAAGCATTGGCTTCGCATATTTCATCATAATCATCATCAGATTTGATTTCTCCGCATGTAATTGCTTGACAAGTCTCTTTCTGGAAGAATTTTTGTTTGATGAACCCGATGCCTTTATATGCATCTATATCCTTTCGTCGTAATGGACGCGGACTTCTCCCATACCAGAGGCCCAAGCTTGTACGGAGCTGTCGTTTGGTAGTAGGAATATTGATTTGCTTTCGTAGCATTCTTTGAATATTTTTGGTATTGAATTTGGGTAGCCTCGTAGGAAATAATTCCCCGGAGTCGAGGAGCATGCAATCCCAGTCATGATTCTCCTCTTCACGAACTCCCGTAGAATATAGCACATTCTTTGGCACAGTCCCATTTTTACGGGGAGGCAGATAAAGAGTGGAGAGTTCTTCAATTTTATGAACCTCGCGCGAAATGATTTCCTTGAAATGTTGCAAGGGAACACGTGTGACTACGAGTACGCTGTCTGAAATTAACAGACTGTCTATTCTTCTGGAGAACACACTCTGCACTGAGTTCATGTAGATTGAGTCGTAGTCATAATCATCATTTGAAAATTCAATCTGCCTACTCCATTCATCCGTGGACCGGCATACTTTTCTAGTTTTGACAGGAGTAACATCATCTTCATCTGTGTCGCTCCCAAGATGAGGCACATTCTTCTTTTGTTTAGGAATGGTTGGTGATTTGGGAAGAGTTGGCATTGCTTTCTTTCTTCCTACACGCTTCTTCTCATCTTCTTGCTTGGGTTTCTTTGCAGCCTTAGAATTTGATGCTCTAGCCTCAAGAGAACTTGACGACTTTTGCTTCTTTGGCATGAAGTACTTAGCATCTTCATAAACTGTTACTTCATGTACTGCAAAGGGCTGAATATCGCCAGAGATCCTGAATTCTTCTCCTTCTCTGAGATACTTCATGCACTGGTGTAATGTTGAAGGGACAACGCCATATTCATGCAGCCAGGGGCGACCCAATAACGCCTTGAACGAAGTATCCGCATCAATTACATGAAATTTGGCTTCCGTGTGGAGCTCTCCGAATACAAGAGGAAGCATGAACGAACCAAGAGTTTTCTGCCCTTTCTCGTTAAAACCATGTACCATCAACTTGTCCTGCCCAAGATGTTCCACATCGAGGCAGAGGGATCTCAGTGCCTTAAGGCTCATAAGATTTACGGAAGATCCGGGATCAATCAAAATTCGACTGATCATCATACCGTCGCTCTCTGCCGTAACATACAGAGGGCGATTGTGATCCGCCGTTCCAAGCATCATATCATCATTAGCAAAAGTGATGAGGGGCTCATTTTGAGCTTGCAAGACTTTAGTCAAATTGCGTTCAGCAAAATATGCTTCATATCTTTCAGGGTCTCTGAGAGCTTGGATCAAAGTCTCTCGAAGGTCTTTAGACATCAAGAGGGCATCATATATGCTGAGTTGCGCTGGGATCTTTCTCAAGTGGGATAAGATATTGTAATCTATCCCCTTGGACAAAGTCTCTTTCTTCTTGGAGTCATTTAGGATAATATCTTCTTTGACAATTATCTCTTTTCCTTTATCTTTGTTAAGAATCCCCTTCTTTGGTGGAGGCGGCAGTACTTTGCCACTCCTCAACTGCACCTGGGCCACCTCATCTGATTCAGACTTGTTTGATGAAGCATTATCTTCAGAGTCAGCCATCGTTGTGTCTGGAGATTCATCTGTAGACTCGGAATCGTCTTCCAACTTCACTTGTTTCATTTGTGATGCTACGCTTGGATCTGAATCTTCATCATCTGGAAAACATAAATCTTCTGAACTGAATTCCATTGATGATACCATTAGACAGAATTCAGGGGCCGCTTCTTCAGCGTATTTCTCCCTTTCTGCTATTTTTAATGTTGCTGAGATGACTCGGCATATCTCCGTAGGAAGAGATTCATCATCAGCTTCTTCTTCCTTTTCATCTATTTTAAGCTCTTTCATAAAATCACCGAGCTTAATAGGCCTCCTGACAGTCTGGTAATATTCACCCAAACTATCAATAGCCTTTTGAGTTGCAGTCTTCTTCGCCATAGACTTCTTCAACTTGGCTTTCTTCTTAGAAGACTTTGGATTTGCTTTGCCAGACTTTGACGAGCTAGCTTGGACAGGTTGCTGTTTAGAAGTGGATGCATGTGACGCAAGCAACCATTTTAAGTTCAGTACTGGCTCAGTAGGAGACTTCCACTTGACACCTGGAACTCCTTCTAGCCGTTTCAACATTTTTGTTGTCTTCTTGGAGACCACAGTCTCCCATTGTTCACCTTGAATAGGTTCTTTTATTTTTTCTTTAAGCAGGAGTACGGAAGAGGACGTGACTACCCGGGTGAATTCTTTTCAGGGACGAACCAACACATTATCTGATAATGTCAATTCTCCCCTCTTGTACATCTTTTCTAACCAATCTTTGAAGACATAACAATCTTCAATTGGATGGCTAACTACCCGATGATATGGGCAGTAGTTTGGGTCGCCACTGTGTTTGGACTCTTCAGGTCTTTTACATTCTGGTAACTCCAGACCAGCTTTGAGTGCTTGTCGGAATAGCTTGGCGACACTTTCCCTCTTGAACGAATATTCTTTATTCATTTTCTCCTTGAGGGAAGGGAACGTTCTATCACCAGTTCCCGTGGGTTGCCTCTGGCGCTCTCCTCCGCTAGGAAAGGCTCGAGGTTTGTCGTTTCCTCCAAGAACTAGTTTTGGTTGAGGATTTGGATTGTAAGCCTGTTTTGACTTTTCTTCATATTGCATAGGCTGCTTTCCTTTGTCTACATTATACACAGCCCGTTTACCTTTATCAGGTCTGGGAGGGAATGTAGAGTAAACATCATTTCTTTTAGCATCAGGAGCTTTAGCCTTTTTGGATTTATCAGGGTAGCTTTCAGACTTTGATAAGTTTAACTTCTCAAATTTTGCCACCCTATCCAACAGATCTTGGAAAGTAGTAATTGAAGCCATGCATAAGAAGGGTTGCATTTTATCATCAATGTTCCCCATCAATAGTTGAACTGCATGCTCTTCTTCTAGCTGCTGCTCGCACTTCATGCTGAGATTGCGCCAGCGTGTTATATACCTCGTTACTGATTCATCTTTCCTCCTTTTATCAAGGGCGAGATCAGCAATGGTGGTCTTCTCTGTTGCACTGGCGAATCTTTTCACGAACAAGGCCTCCAGCTCCGCAAAGGTCTTCAGCGAATCATTTGGCAGTTCGGCGTACCATTCAAAAGCAGTTCCACTCAAGCTGCTCACGAATTGCCTGAATAGCAGAGCATCATTACCTCCTGTATTTCCACAGGTTGCTTTGAACTGCGCCAGGTGTTGTCTGGGATTTTTATTGCCATCGAAGATATTGAACTTCGGCACAGAATATCCCTTTGGATATGGCACCTGATCGTACTCTGCTGGGTACGGGCGACCTTTTCCTATCAACTTCTCTGCCTGTTCAGCCGCTATAATGGCCTTAATCTTTTCACTGATTAAGCCTTCCAGCTGAGACGCAGTTACAGGTTCAGAGGCGCTCGCCACATTTTGGGGAGTGCGCTGGCGGGCAGGATCATCATTCTTATCGCCACCTTCAGGTACACATTTCACTCCTGAGGCTTGAGGCGCTTGAGGGTTTTGAGAATTTGCAGCTTGGTTGACAGGCTGAGCCGGTGCAGGACCCACAGAAGTGGTCTTCTGCATCATCTCCATCATAGCCGTCATCTGAGTCATCATCTCAGTCATTTTATCATTTAACTGAGAGATTTCTCTGTCTTTTGCTCTCATCTGCCGCCTCATTTGTCGTCGCATATCTGCGAGTGTAATATTTTCAGCAGCGAAGGGGTTTTCTCCGACCTCTTCTTCTTCCTCATCTCCTTCTTCTGAGGAGCGAGCACTTCGGCTGGTAATAGATCTAGCCCTGTGGCGACGTCGATAAGCACGTACGCGTGGCTATGATTGTTGGTCTTCTTCATCGCCATCATCTTCCTCTTCAATATCGGCGTGACTGACCATACGAACCACCTCAATTTCCATAGTATCTTCATCACCATAGTCTTCTTCATCTTTTTGCACCTGAATTTCTGAGCGGCGTCGCCACTGAATTTCAGGCTCTTGACTTGGAATGAGTATTTCTTCAACCCGTGGACTACGATCGAAGTGAACTTCCTCTTTGGTTGAAGTAGGAGAATGACGGGATCTCCTGGAGGATTCTCCAGGATGTCGACCGTCGTTATAATTGTCGCCATTATGGGCCTTCTTTTGGACCCATTTCTGACGAGTTTTGTTAGTAGGGGCGGATCTCCGGGAAACAGCTCCGGATGTCACGCCTGATCTATCTTTTTCTTCAAAGATATTTTCTTTTCGAAGCTTAGGCCTCCAAACTTGTTTGCCCTTCCACCGGGACCTTTCGGCGACGGATCCCCGAACATAAGGTTCAGGTGTCACGCCCCGATGCTCACCGCATGGAGCTTGTTGTCGGTAATCCCTTCTTTCAACGATCACAGCAGATGATAATCTACCTCTTGGAGGAGTTCTTCGGGCCTCAACAACCAGTGGCCTCTGGAACTTCTTTTTCATTAAGCCTTTCTCTTTGACTGTCTTCAAAACTCGGTGTACCCGGGCAGATAGACGTTCGGGCTCTCTTATCTTCTGAGGGGCTGGAACTCCAGGTTGACGTTCCCAGAAAGATTGCTTGAGCTCACCAGAAGAGCTGTTTCTTTTTACCCACTTCAGGTTAGAAAACCTGTTCTGAGTGGAAATATTGACTTCTGATTCTTGTGCTGACAGATTGGAGGGATAGACTGGTACAGGTAACTGCTGAGCTCGCAGCTCTACATTTCTCTTCCTCCTATGCCTCCTTGTAAGCCTTCATTCAGATGAAGAAGCTTCATTATCATACCTCCCAGGTGCAACAGTCTCTCTGGGCAGGGCGGTGGTGTTTGCAGTCACCACAGAGATCTTTCTTCCAGTGACAACCCTCTTTGCAGTAAGGGTCTCAGGTTGGGATAGTCTTTCAAACACAGAAGTTCTTCCTTGAGCAGTATTCCTGGTAGTAGTCCTTGTAGAATAGGATCTTCCAGAAAGTTCTTCAGAGTTTACGCCGTACACAGGAACGGCTGCAGCCTTTGCAGTAGCTGCTGAGAATTCGAGCCCACCAAAGTGGATGGTGGCTCCAGTATTTCCAGTCTCTATGACAGCATTCGCCAGTTGAATTCTGGCTCCTCGTCCCAGTTGGACGGTCATTGGGGTGTCCTGCATTTCCATTCTACACAAATGAAAGGCAGGGATTAGTGATCAGAATTGATACATCATCCCACGCAGAACAAATAATAAAAGTAGGAGAATTAGCATGGAATTTAAAACCCTGCTAAACAAATTTCCATTGATCTTATTTAAAAGGTTCACTTTTAGGAAATTTGCTTGCTACTGTCGGGACCTTTCAGTGATGGATCTTTGGACATAAGGACCAAATGTCACATCCTGATGTTCACCGTATAGAACTCAGTATATATTAGCTGTTACTATAGCATTTATATGACTAGCCAAAGATGGAAAGAGAAACCATTCCCCAGCGGAGTCGCCAGAAATCTGTGGGCTCCGAAAATTCGGCCCCGGCCTCCGCATCGCTCGATTTTTTTTTTTTTCGGCGAGGGAGTTTTAACGAATTAAGTTCCGAGGTAAATTTTGGAAGGCAGATGGGTTTGTAGATAAGACACTACCCAGAGATTTCGCCCTCATTTGCGAGGACTTTATGATCTGAGTTCTGGTTTCCTATAGGCGCAAGCCCCTATAGTTAATTACCCCTCCCGATCATGAGAGAGAACTTTCGATTAAGGCTAGTCGTCGATCAGATACGTATAGAAATACGTGTATCTGGCATATAGTAGCAGCATAGGTTTGGATATTGGTAGAAATTGGATTTGGAAATTGAGTTTGGATTTGAGAATTTGAAGGTTTTGATATTTAGATAGAAATTGCACCATCTTGCACTTAAAGCGGATGGTGGGGGAATGGATGATGGGCCCGATCAAGATCCCATGGTTCCGTCGTCCCGGGCCATCGTGGTCTCTGGTCTACTTAGTCAGAGGAGGTAGTCGACCCAACCTGATAGAAGGATCCTTGTCGGCAGCCATGGGTTGCTTCGTCCAAGGGGACCTTGTAGACCGGGGTTGAATGTTTGTCTGAGGGGACAAATTTAAATCCACCTTAGCTGACAGAGGGCTTTGTGCCCTATCGATCATATCCTATTGATTCATATCTCAAGGATTTAACGCCATTAAGGAGCGTATTGGCTCTGGCCATAACCGCTATCTGTGGTGCCATTTGGCGGCAAAACCACTCGGTTCAGAGGGCCCCGGGTCATAACCGTTTACCTGCAGTGCCATTTGGCGGCGAAACTGCCGGTTAGAGGACACGTACCACGTCCTTACTGGCAAGAGATTGTTTGAGAATGGATCCTAGTGATATTTTCGACTAGGCATTTCGCTCTTTGTGAGCTGAAGTAATATTTCATATTTGTCCGCCTCGACAAACTTTTGCGGAGGGCGGATGATTTTTGCTTTAAGTATGTTGATGGATTTATTTCATTTTTAAATATATTTTTGGGATTTTGGAATTTTTGGGGAGTTTTGGATTTTCGTAGGTATTTGGGTGGAGCTTTGGAATATGGATATTTGGGAGACGATTGAAAGTATTTGGGAACCCCTCCGGTTGATATCTGCACTCAACACGGCCATCATCGGGGTGTTTGGGGAGCATTTTCATTTTCTGGATTGAACCTTGTCGACTCTATCTATTGGTTGATAGAGGATCAGGTTTCGTAGGCTTTGAGCCTTTATTAGTGAATTCTTTTAATTTTAGGCTTTAAAGGCCTAATATGGATGTATCGAAGCAAATATTCTGGTCGCCACTGTAATATTTCAAACTGCTCCAGTATCGTCCAGGCCGATCTGGGATCGTCCTGGGACGATCAGTGTATTTTCAGTTCCAGAATCTGTCCAGAATTGCTCTAAGTGATTTCCTGTAGGGATCGTCTAGGCCGATCGAGGTATCGTCCCGGGACGATCAGTGGATGGCACAAGTCAGTGAATGGAGGTTTTTATCGCCTATGAATAGTAAACATCGTCCTGAAAAATCGTCCCTGGACGATGGGATTTTGGTCTGATCGTCCAGGCCGATCTGGACGATCGGCCGGGCCGATCTGTGTATTATAAAGCTGATTTCAGCTCATTTGAAGAGAGAGAAAATAAAAAAAATAAATATCTGATTTTCAGCTCTGAGGAGAGAGAAAAAGAAGGTTTTGGAAAAGTTGATTTCGGGAAGACGCGGAGCCGTTTTCGATCGAAGTGACTGTTGAAGAATTTGCTGTGCTCGAGGTAAGGCACATTCCGTCTTTCTCAATTTTCAGTTCCGTCGAGGTTGGCGGTATTTTTCTGTCCGGATTTAGTTTTCGTTACGGTTTTTCGTCCGTATCTTTTGATTGGTTCAGTTTTTACCGCGTAAGTTTCTGTATATCGTTGCCGTGCCGGGTGTGCACGTTTTGATTATATTTTGAAGATTTTCGTCCGGATATTTTTGATTCGACTGTGTTTTTAGTCGACCTGATTTTTCTGTGAAATTGGAAATTATCTGTGCAGTAGAATAAATGTTCTGGAATATGCTTATCTATGTTCTGTGCGAATTCGGTGAATTTTCTTTGCAGGAATTTTTGTGTAAATTCTGTATACTGCCGTTGTGCTGCCCGATTTTCGGGTAATTTCTGAAATGTCCGGATTTCTTCTGAATTGTAATGCTATATGAATAAGCTATAAAAAGGGAGTTATAAGGGGCCTGAATCCTATGAGATTCAGTTAGTGAAAGGGGAAATCTGAAATGAGCTCAAATCTGAAATCTGATATCTGTTTCGTTCCGGATCCGATGAATTCTGTTCTGGTGCTATAAGCACATCTGTTTTGGTGCCGTGAGCACAAAGGGAGACATAAGGGGCCTGGATCCTATGAGATTCAGTCAGTGTCTGGGAAGGGAGGCATAAGGGGCCGGAATCCGTAGAGATTCCGTCAGTGTCAGGGCATTTAGCTATATGTATCTGTTCTGTTCTGTACGAAATTGTGATTCTGATACGATATGCTCCGTACGATTCTGATTTCTGAATTCTGATTCTGACTCTGTTGATTTGTTCTGATATGATCTGTACGATTCCGATTCTGATTTGATATCTGTCCGTATACGTTCTGATTTCCGATTCTGTTCCGATTTCTGATCTGATTTCTGTCTGATGAGTTTGGTTTTGGTTTCTGAGAATTTAGATTGGTGGTTTGTTGCTTTGCTGAGCTGTTGAGCTCACCCTTGCTTTCTGGTGGTTTTCAGGTTCTGGGAAGGGCAAGGAGGTCCAGGATTAGTTTCAGAGTCTGATCCGATTAGGTACTTTTGTACTTGTTGATTTTTGTACAGTCATGGCTTTCCTGTTCTGTCTTTCTTTCTGTTGAAAGCCATGTACTGTTCTGTAGATGATTATTTTGAGGAAATGAAAAGATAGATGTTTTGTTCCGCTGCATTTGATGTTTTTAGTAGCTCTGTTGTTCTGTGTGTTTTCTGTTGAGTTATGTATTTGGGAAGTTCAGTTCAGCAACCTAATCCAAAGCCAGATCCTGGATAAGCAAGTAAGTGTGCGCTCGCCGCGATCCGGCTCGGGCGGGATCCGTCCCCGTCGGGTCGGGTCGTGACAGCCACGGCCACATATTTGTTTAATGGTTCGAACCCTGTCAACTTCTATTAACCTGTATAGAAGGATCGGTTTCGAACCTGAATTCACTTGTTAACCCGCGCAGCATCCCTAGACGTCACGTGTGTACCAATAACACGCTCGCCGGGGCCCATGCGGGTTTTATAATTATTTTTACCCCTTTTAGTGTACCTATGTGTATACAATTTATAGTGCACGTGCAGGGGTACTTTGAAATAAATGTAGACGCCTTCTGTCTGCTTGAATGAATGTTGCAGATCCGGTGGCGTAGCGTAGCAGCTTCTGAATAGAGTTGTTTGCTGCTTCGTACAGGTAGACTGTTCGAAGTAAATTATGTTTGGAACTTTGTTTAGTAACAATCTCTTGCTTGTAGGAGACTGAGATATTTGCTAGTAATTTGATTTACTGGTTGTAAAGGCATCTAGGCTTCTAGTAGATTGTAGGGACACTTCAATATTTGCTCATATATGAGTAGTGTTCATTCCCATTTAAGATTTGATTTGATTGAATGTTCGAGCCACCATGTCACATTCAATTCCAAGCTCCCTTGTAGTTCATTTGAGCTTGATCTTTTTCTTTGATGTATCTTCTTTGAGTTGGATCGCTCTTAGTGATAGAGATGAGGAAGTTTCCTTCTATAAGACTCAAGTTATATTTTTTTTTGTATATGTTTGAGTCTAAATTCCATTCATGCTGAGTTCAAAACTCATTATGAGTCTTCTACACTCATTCAAATTCTTCGTGTCGTAGTTTGACTTGAATTTTCATGGATCATCGATTTTCAATTTAGCATAGTTCATTATCAAAACCCACTTGATATTGCATGGTTTAAGCTCAATATCTTCAAGTTCCCATACAATTAGCTCAAGTCTCACTAATTTGTTTAAAATTGAGTTAGGTCTATGCCACATTCAAGTTTGAATTAGTGTAGCTCTTCTTGTAAGTTCTCATGTTCTTGTCCACCTTACAAGTTCAAGTCAAGCTCAAATTCACTTGAGTTCAAATAAGTCCACTTTTGGGTCCATGTCTTGTTCAAGTTCAATGTCCACAAGTCCTCCATTTTGAGTTCAATTTCTTTTGAGTTCAAGTGGTTCAAGCTTACAAATTTCACCATTTGATTCAAACTTAAGTTCATCTTGATTAAGTCTTTTGTAGTTCATGTCACATTTGAGTTTGAATTGGATGTCAAAGTCCCCACTTGGTTCAAACCAAGTTCATGTTCAAGTCCTCTTGTAGTTGTTCAAAAACTACAATCTCAAGCCAATGTTCTTTGTATTTGAGTTCAATTGAGTTCGAGTTCATTTTTTGTTTCGTTTGCATTCAAACTTATTAGATTGTTTGAGTTTGAATTAAGTCCGTTTGATGCTCCAATCAATGTCCAAGTAAAGCTCCAAATTGTCCCAAGTATGAATTGCATTTACCCGAAATTTCGGCAGCCTTCCGGCGTCTCCCCCGTTTAGGGGAAAACTACGGAAAACTGGGCCTCCCGCCACGCTAGAGAAAAGCGTGCACGGTAGGTGCCCTCAAAAGAGGACACCGCGGCCGTAATTTATTTTATTCCCCACCACGCCAGAGAAAGGCGTGCATGGGCTGCGGGCACCGGTTTAAATTAAGCAATTTTATATTTTGTCCTGTCTCGTTGTGGGCGTCGCACCGGGTTTCCTTCCCACCACGCTAGAGAAAAGCGTGCATGAGTTGGTTTTCCGGTCCGTCGCTAACACCGAAAATAGGGTTTTGATTACCCGTCCCGTCGCAAGCATCACAACGAATTCCCTTCTCACCACGCTAGAGAAAAGCGTGCATGAGTTGGTCGTTCGCCGCGTTGCAAGCGCCGGGAATGGTTCTCGGAGTTTAGAGTTTAGGAGCTTATACCTTTGCAAGTGTCGTCGGGGTTGGCACACGGATCGAGGAGTCACTCGCCTACCTCGTCGTAGGTGTCGCGCCAGTTGCCCTTCCCACCACGCTAGAGAAAAGCGTGCATGGGCAGACCACCGACTCGACACGCAGGTCGAGGTAAGAGAGAGACTAAGTTCCAAAAAATATACCTTTGGCAATCGTCGGCGCGGATCGGCGGCATGGAAACCGAGGCGGAGGAGCAAGCACATAAGCATGTCATTTGCAATTAATTGTTTAATTATAATTAAAGTAATAATTATTTTTGATTATAATTAATATTATTTAATTATAATGAATTATACTTAAAAATAATTAAATAATTAATTAGAATTAATAATAATTAACTAATCAGTTAAGTATTATTAATAATAATTAATTATATTTAATTATAATTAATTATAATCTATATAATTAATAATTAATTATAATGAAATAACAATTATTAAATTAATTATAATTAAAATTAATTAATATAATCAAAATATCTCTCCCTCACTCTCTCTCGGCTCGGCGGATTACGGGATTTGGCCGGAGAAGACCGCGAATGGGAGAAAGTTACCTTCACGGCTTGCGAGCTCCCCTGCTTACTTCCGATCAAAATGTCTTAACTTCCGATCTAACAGGTAGGGAAAGTCGGCGGAAGGAGCAAAGTCGGCTGGCCAAGGAGGAGTCGGGTAGGGCTCGGCGTCGGCTAGGAGAGGAAGTCGGGTATGCGGATCCTCTCTCTCTCTCTCTCTCTCTCTCTCTCTCTCTCTCTCACGGGATTCGGCCAAAGAGGCGCAGGAAGGGAGAAAGCTGCGATCGCAGCAAGCAAGCTCCCAGTCGTGGCTTGCGATCAAACTGCCGTGACTTCCGTCCGACTGGAGGGAAGAAAGTCGGAGGTGCGAAGTCGAATCAGCCACGGAGGAGGTCGGAGGGAGAGAGAAGATCGGGATTGCGAGAGGAGCCAGTGCGAGCGAGATCGCGAGAGGAGGCCGAAGGCCTCTTCTTCGTTGGCTTTTAACGACGCGAGCTCGTCGTGCCAAGTCGTGGGGAGATCGTGGGATGGCAGCCATGACGTGCGTGCGACGTGGGGAGCGACGTGCTTCGGCAGAGAGGTAAGGGATTTGATTTTCTTTTTTTTTTTTGTTTCATTTCAGCGGGTCAACACATAAATAGCAAACCAAGATGCTACGGTCCGAGAACCATCACAATTAACAATGAGAAACTGGAAGAAATGACAAGAGAAAACACAGGAAAAGGAGAAAACCAAGCCCTGCTTCACAACTTCAAGTTTATCCATTGTAATAGCAACATCAGAAGTTTCCTGCCCTTCTAAGATTAACTGAGCATGCATAAACTACATCAAAGGTTTCTGATGTGATGCACGGGTGTAGTTACACAAGATAAAAAAAAAAGAGAATTACTTCAAACTCAACAAATTATCTTTTCATGCATCAAAGTTAAGTTGATTACAAATAATTCGAGGTGTTCAAATTGCTAGGCAAAGAAACTACGACAAGAGAACTAAACCATTTAAGCAAATGCGAAGGAAAACATAAAACAAAGACTAGTAAATAAAAATCCCACAATTAATACAAAGTTGTTCACACCTTGAGACCTTTAACTCTCTCTTCCTACGGAGACTAAGTTGAGCGACGGAAGATTGTCCAGACTAGCATGGAGGTTGCCACTAAGATGGAGGTTGATGCAGGACTAATTAGATGCGATGATTATGTAGTCATTTAGGCATTGCACAACTCGTCAATTAGAATAAATTCGGATTATAATTACTAGCAATTATCCACGACGAGTCAAACAAAGAGGGAGTTAATCTTGTATAAGCTAGATCACATGCGCTAAGTTTTGAACATTCATGATAGTCAAGAAAAATAAAGTAATGTAAAATAGTAGTTTCAAGTTAATCCCTGATCTAACAATGAGACGTATGATGCATAGAAGATTACACTCAATTCCTACAAAGGACTAGGTTTGGCACGAGCAAGTGAAAGGGCTTTCGTGGTTACAACCAACCAATTGAGAGTTTAGAGTTAGAAAAAATTGGGTACAAGTGGAAAGGAGAAAACCTTTGTTTACGGAGGCATAGAGATCCGTCACACCCTTAAGAAATAAACTAAATTTCGGAAAGAGAAGGTTTTGCATATCGACAGACTTTATTTGTATATTTTTGTTCATATTTATAATCATTAGGGAGTGGCAAAATCAATAATAAAAAAAAATTAGGAGTAAAGGGGAAAAAAAGTTGAAGATGAAATTGAAAAATAAACCTTGTGCTTGAAAAAGGAAATAGCCTCTCCTAAAATTTTCAAATCTCACCCTTAAGAAATAAACTAAATTTCGGAAAGAGAAGGTTTTGCATATCGACAGACTTTATTTGTATATTTTTGTTCATATTTATAATCATTAGGGAGTGGCAACATTGTCTGATAAAGCAACCTCGGAGTTTCGAGCGTTAGCTACAATAACACAAAAACTTCGAGTCCTGTCACAGCCACAACAAGAGCTACTAGCTAAAACAGATGAACTGTAAAATAAGAAATAAATGAGCTGCAAGAAGTGGAGGATAAAGGAGCTTACAAGAAGCGTAAAAAAAAAAAACAAAAAGGTGAACATCCGAAAGCCAAACCAAATGCATAAATAGCAAACCAAGATGCTACGGTCCGAGAACCATCACAATTAACAATGAAAAACTAGAAGAAATGACAAGAGAAGGCACGGGAACAGGAGAAAACCATAAAAGAAGGAAGCCCCGCTTCACAACTTCAAGTTTATCCATTGTAATAGGACCATCAGAAGTTTCCTGCCCTTCTAAGATTAACTGAGCATGCATAAATTACATCAAAGGTTTCTATAATGGGTGTTTCTAAAAGTAGCAGAAAGGATTCATGATTTTTGTATGTTAGGTCAAATTTAGACAACTGGAAAACGCCAATATAATGCAATGTTGTTTATGATGCCGATAGGACTTGATGATCAAAACAACACATAACAATATAAAAAACTATAAATTACTCCAAATAGATCTAGAAATAACACAAATAGAGCTGCTTTTACTAATTTCCAAACAAAGCAAGACAAGATACAAGTTGATTCATTGTTCGAGAGGGGAATCGTCTCTCCCACAATTCCTTACAACTACTAGGAACCCAAAACCTCACAAAAACTATTGTAGAAATTCAAAACATAACATAAAAACCCCAACTCACCATAATCTCCTCTCTTAAACAGCTCAAATCCCCTAATAAATGCCCCTTACATCTTTCCCAAAGAGTCTTCTCCTTTCCCAAAGAGTTTCCTTCCAAAGCCTCATCTCCTATAGGTGATAAAAGAGGTCCTAGGCCCCACCTAGGCAGCTGGATTGTTGCTGCCAGCTGCATCAAGCCATCAATAATCCCCTCCCAAAAAGTCACCTTGTCCTCATGGTAGAAAAAGGGAAATTGCTTCTGAATAGTACTATAGGGCTCCCATGTTGCCTCATATTATGATAAATCCTTCTTGATCAACACCTCCTTGATCCCCTTATCTCCATGGCACACCCCTTTCACCTCCAATGATTCTAATATCACCTCCATATCCTCTGACAGTGTGGTTGATAGTGCGGATGAGGGTGTGTGGTTTCCAATAGCTCGTCTCAGTTGCGATACATGAAATACGGGATGAATGGCTGAGGTCGGTGGCAATTGAATGCGATATGCTACTGAGCCAATGTGTTCCACTACCTTGTAGGGGCCAAAGTAGAGGGGGGAGAGCTTTTCATTCCTTCATCGATCCAAAGTACTCTATCTTTAAGGTCAAATTTTCAAATAAACCATGTCCCCAACCTTAACCTGCACATCTCTCCTATATCCATCCACCTGCTTCTTCATGATTTGTTGCACTATCTGTAGATGTTTCTTCAATTATGCCAACATCCGGTCTCTTTCTACCGAGTATTGCTCCACTGATAACTCTGGTGTGTTGCCCACTCATAATGCATCAGATGAGGTGGATCCCTCCCATATAGAATTTTAAATGACATTGTCTGGACTGTTGTATGATATGAAGTGTTATACCAATATTTCGCCCAGGCTAACAATTTGTCCCACATCTTTGGTGTATTTGATACAAAACAATGAAGATAAGTCTCCACACTGCGATTCACCACCTCCGTCTAACCATCCGTCTGGGGTGGTAAGATGTATTCTTCAAGATAGTCCATTGCATCTTGAATAACTCCATCCAGAAGTGGATCAAAAAGATCTTATCCCGATCAGACATAATGGACTCGGGTATGCCATGCAAACGAACCACCTCTCTAATGAATGCGGCTACCACCGACACCGCGGTGTAAGGGTGGCGTAAGGGAACGAAATGAGCATATTCGCTCAATTTATCCACCGCCACTAGACTCACAATAAATCCGTCTGATCTAGGTAGTCTCTCAATGAAGTCCATAGTCACCTCTTCCCATACCTTCTCGGGTAATGCTAATGGCTGTAGAAGACCACCTGGAGCCTAGCTAGGTATTTGTGTCTCTGACACACATCACAATTGGCCACCAACTCCTCTACATCCTTCTGTATGCCCACTTAGTATATCGTTATTGCTAGTCTATGATGTCTTTTGAGCTCCTAAATGTCCCCTAAGAGATGTGCCATGAAACTCCTATAACAAATGATAGATGTGTGGCGATTTCATCGAAAGCACAAATCGTCCTTAGTAGAGCAACTTCTGATCCATCAAAGAATAACTAGGATGGCTATCCTTGTCCTGCAGCAAGTCCCCTCTGATCTTACTCAGCTCCTCATCCTGAGGCATCACTAAGAACTCGTAGTGGCCATCATGAGTCCTGAAAATAGTCTTTTGGATGTCAACGGGCCGCATTCTAATCTGATGATATCTCGATTTCAGATCAATTATGGAGAACATCATTGCTCCATATAACTCGTCGAACAACTCATCAATGACCGGTATAAGAAACTTATCCAACACTGTTTCCTTATTCAAAGCTCGATAATCTACATAAAATCTCCAACTACCCATCCTTCCTCTTCATCAACAACACCGGACTGGAGAAGAGACTAACATTGGGACGAATGATCTGGGCCTCCAACATCTCATTGATCAATATCTCAATTTCATCTTTTGAACCTATGGGTACCGATAGGGTTGAACACTCATAGGGGATACCCCCTCCTTCAGGATGATGGCATGCTCATGCTCCATTGGGGGAGGTAGGCCTTGAGGCAGCCGGAAGACCTCACTAAATTGTTGTAGGAGTGGCTGCACTATCTCTAGAATCTCCTCCTTTCTCCTCATACTTCCTCCTCCCTCGAGGCTTTAGAGCTCCACCAAGAATCTCATCCCTACTCCCTAGATTTCCCTCACCATGGTCTTTAGAGAAACCTTAGTTTTGAACAAACTAGGATCCCCTATGATTCTCACCTTCCTTCCTATCACCATAAATTCCATAGTTAATCCTTTCCAGTCCAACTTAGTTTCCCCCAATGTCTGTAACCACTTCATGCCCAAAACTAAGGCAGAATGCCTTTATTCTTCTCCATCTTCCCCGTTCCCATCATCACCCAAAACAACCAGTGTCAACTAGCTTCAACCCCAATCGGGTCCACCACCTGATTAGAGATGAAATTGTGGGTTGCCCCACCGTCCACCAGAACTATCACTAATTCTCCTCCTATATATCCCCTCACCTTCATTTTGTGATTTGAGGCAAACCCCACCACTGAGTTTAGGGAGACCTCCACCATATTTAGGTGCAAATGCTCCTCCTTAAGAGTCTCCTCCTCATCACAGATTGTAAGTACCTGCAACGAACAATCCTTACAGTAATGGCCCAACACAAATTTCTCATCAAAATGGAAACACAATCCCCTAGCCCGCTTCTCTTGAACTTCTGCCTCAGTGAACCGCTTGAAATTTCCCCATGGTTATGTTCCCAATCCCCTATCCTTGGATACTTCTCTCTGAATGGGTACAGGTTGTACCTTTGATGCAAAAAAAATAGTCATCGTCTGGTATGAAGCTCACAAATTGTTGCCTTTGTTGCTTCTCTCAAGTGAATTTTTGTCCTCCAACTGGATTAGCTCCATAGTCTCTCATAACCGAACAACAACCCTGATCTCTGGCTTGAGTCCATTCATGAAATTTTCCTACAACACTATCTCAGAAAGCCTCCCTAATTGGCTAGAAAGATACTCAAACCTCTCCCGATAATCCATCATTGTCCCTTACTAAACAAGAGCAAATAACGGCTTGTAAAAGTCTCATTCCCGACGGGTTCGAAAATGTTCTAATAAACTCTCTCTGAACTCCCTCCACGATCGAATTGGTTCTCTCATGTCTCTCCACTGATACCAAGACAAGGCCTTCCCCTCCAAGCATAAAGCCGGTGCTGTGAGTCTCTCTTCCTCCGTCAGCCCATTCACTGCAAAGTATCTCTCCACCCTATAGATCCACTTGTGAGCATCTTCCCCTTCAAAAACAAGCATCTTCAATTTTCTCACTCTCAGATCTCCTCCGCTCCAGCTTCCTCTTCCACCTCCTGTTCCTCCCATATAGTGATTGTTGTGATCTCTCAATTGTTCTCTCCCACCTCTTCTCCTTTCATAGATATCCTCTTCCTCAAAATCAGCCCTCCTTATTTATTCTTCCAAATTTCTCCTCATGCTATATCCTTCACCCATTTCCCTCCTACTTATTGGTTCAAGAGGTGGCATATTTTCCCTATCGCTCAAGATTTATACCTCTCAATCATCCCTTATTGTGTCGATATTGGGATTTCCCCCACTTCCTTGTCCACTCTCATGTCCCC
Organism: Dendrobium huoshanense; assembly: GCA_016618105.1. Lineage (NCBI taxonomy): Eukaryota > Viridiplantae > Streptophyta > Magnoliopsida > Asparagales > Orchidaceae > Dendrobium > Dendrobium huoshanense. The sequence goes on along the minus strand of CM028358.1, from coordinate 61,051,909 downwards.
TCGCTTCTGATGTTGCCGGTTGGGTGTGAAGCTCCAATATTTTCTTAATCATGTCCTCTAGGTTAGAAAACCTTCATTCCATGAATGAAATCTTTTCCTCAACTTCAGATTTGAATTGACTAACTTCTCCTTCTAATTTCACTTCCAAAACATCCACTTTCTTTTGCGCCATAGGTCCCAAATCTTGCTCCATAACCAATTTGATAGGACTCGATGATCAAAACAACATACAACAATATAAAAAACATCAACTTACTCCAAATAGATACAAAAATAACACAAAAAGAGACATTTTTACTAATTTTCAAGCAAAGTAAGATAAGATAGAAGTTGATTCGCCGTTCGAGAGGTGAATAGTCTCCTCACCCACAATTCCTAGCAGCTACTAGGAACCTAAAACCTCACAAAAACTGCTGCAGAAATTCAAAACATAACATAAAAACCCCAACTCACCATAATCTCCTCCCATAAACAGCTCAAATCCCCTAATAAATGCCCCTTAGATCTTTCTCAAAGAGTCCCCTACTTTCCCAAAGAGTTTCCTCCCAAAGACTCTTCTCTTATAGGTGATAAAAGAGGTCCTAGACCCCACCTGGGCAATTGGATTGCTGCTGCCAGCTACATCAGATGCTTGGCATTTTTTTATAGTTTTGGTTATGAAATAAATATGCATGATATGAAGTTTTTTTCTATTAAAATATGAAGATAAATTTGTTTATCTAACTCACAAGCATTCACCAACCACTCTCCACATAATTCTTATAAATTTATGATATATCATCATTTATCTATTTATTAATAGTTTATAGTGAGGTAAAATTTTGATATTTCAAAAATATTAATATTTATTTTTAACAATTTATCAAATTTAATATTCTATTAGTTATATTAGACACAAATCTATAATTACCTTATTTCGCCTCAAATATTTAGTAGAAGTTCTATAAAAAAATAAATTTAACACACATAATGTCATATTTAATTATAATATAAATTAAAAATAGTAAAGCAACTATTGCTCGGTGGCCGAATGGATAATGTCCATTCACGTAACTCGGAGAGCTTAGTTCGAATCCTAGCATTGTCGCCTTCACTATGGGTTACTGCTATACGTTTTTGTGGTTGTGGTGTGAGCTTTAACTGCAATTCATCTTTGTAGTTGTGTGTGGGCTTTAACTGCTATATGCTAATGAGCCAGTGGGGGCCCATGCCCCTCGGGCGCCCAGTGTAGGTCCGCCCTTGATACCTAACATCATCTACCTAATAAATTTAAGCTTTTTACGTCCACATTTAAACAATATATGAGGAGATAGTTCCATTGTGTTAAGGTATCCTATTCCACAATCAAATAAGAAGAAGAGGGAGAGAGAGGTAAGAAGGGCTTAAGCTTTCAGTCCTAAAGGTATAAGCTCTTGCAATCGATGAGATAAGAGAGGAAGAAACTCTCATAAGAGAAGTGAAAATGGCAATAACAACAACAATGTCTTCTTCTCCATATTCAATCCTCATTTTTGCGCCCAATGGATGCATTCCCTCTCAACATTGATTTAGAGAAAATGATATCTCCATCCCTATCTTTATATATAGAAAAATGAATCTTTGATGTACTCATTTTTTAAAGTATAATGGAATATTTGATCTTAATGTAATCATAAATGTAAGTGAATAACACTAAACTATGTAAATTTGTATTCTGTGTATTTATCTTCATCTTCATTTGATTTTGCTCGAAATTTCATCATTATTCTAACATTGTCTCTGCTCCCCCCAAGTTTGGTAAGTCTTTTTGTTCCTATTTAAATCTCAATTCCACCATTAGTTGTAGACTTATATAATAACCAGAGAACAAAAATTTTCTTGCAAAAGGAGAAGGCCCAATAAAATGCATACCAGTTGCCAAAATTATGAAACTTCCATGCAAAAATGTTCAACTTTTATAACCATGATTTCCAAATATGTGCTCTCATAGGAGATGAAATATAATCAATAAGCTAAAGAAAATGGCCAATGCCCTTCAGAATATCACTGCACAGTTTTGGATGTAACATAATTACAACCTTGGAATGCGGATAATTAGACGACAACAACAATAATAATGAAAATAAAATGAAATAATAATAATAATAATAATAAAATAACATCAAATAGTAGTAATAATAATAATAATAATAATAAAATTAAAAAAGTTTTAACCAACATAATGCTCTAAATTTTGTAAGAGAAAATTTTATTATTTATCTTCTAATTTAATATTGATTTTAGTAATAATATAAGTTGGAGCATAATCATATACATTATGCAGAAGCTAGATCCTAACTTAGAGAAAAAGAATAATAAATGAGCTTAATGTTATCTAACTTAAGAAAAAATAAGAGAAAATTTTATCATTTATCTTCCAAGTTTTTTCTCCTATTTCTTAGAATTCCTTTTAAAACCAACTTATAAATCATAAGATATTTCTTTTTCCATTGAATAAAATTTCACTCATACTTTATATAAACTAGAAAGTAAGTACATTACCTTTTTGTAGTATCTTCAACCAATGATTCTTCCTCTCTCTTCCTAAATGATGGGCAAAATAAATTTTCTAAGGTGGTCAAAAAGTCAAATTAACCTCCATATATATATATATATATATATATATATATATATATAGGGTGGGCATTCCACCCTGGGCTATATGGGGATCCGCCCATGCTTAGAATTACTGGTATTGGTCAGTTAATAAGCAGGAGGCCTGATTGGCTAGCCTAGCATGCGACAGATTTTAAGGGCTATATACTTCAGTATAGCTTAATTGGTAAGGTTACATGACATTATTAGCTATTTAGCTGTACCAAGTATCAATCTTCTAAAGCCAGAGAAAAATACCTCTATATCTTCTAGCATGCCTTCAAAATCTAAACCCACAGTTCTAGGATCATAATATCGATACTCTGCCCAAGGAACCCTGGCATCGTTGAAAATGTTTTTGTGGTTTCCTGTTTGAAAAGAAAGTAGTCAGTCAAGCTAAAACTGAAAGATCCACAGACGGGGCTCCCTCTAGACAATATGGCATGGTATTGAAAATGCAGACCCCAACTAGGAGAAGAAATCAAAACTTTAGCATCAGGGAAATATCTTTGTATGAATGCTGCAGCAAGACGAAGTGAACCAGTCCCTGAAAGACTTTGCACAGTGGCAACCTGAAATAATAGAGTTGAACTACTGAAGCTGATAAATACTAGACAGTTATCCATCTAATTGTGAGGAAATGAAACATGAATGAAAAACTATATTTAAATTAAAAATTCCCTAACTCGTCCTTGCTGGATAACAGGACTATCTTCTCCAAACAACAATTCTGCAGTGACTTTGTTAAAAGCAGCCAAACCTTCAATTGGAAGATACTATAAAATCAAAATAAACATTGAATTAGAAACTGCATGTACAGAAAAAAGGAATCATGAAATTAATTTCATTTGGAGCTACCTCTTTATTTTCTCCTCTCTCCAGCATAAGGTTTTCTGCCTGCATGGGAAGATAAGCCATTTTATGTGGTACTCATTTACATATAACATGAACAAATGAAGGCTCCATTCCAGTTGAAAGTGAATGAAACGAAGTTTCTCTAGTTTAATATGCAAGAAACCAAGTCTGAACACTAGGCTATTCTGTACCTTCTTGACCACATTAAGCACATATGGTTGCAGTTCTTCTGTTCGATAAGCTCCCACGCCAAGATTTAGTTTCACATCACTTGTATCAGCTCTGAAGGCCTCAGAAACTCCAAGAATTGGATCTGGAGGAGCCATAGAAACACCTTCAAAACGAGAAACATTGACCGCAACAGTCATTCTCACACGGCCAAAATTCTGTGGACGGATCAAAGGCATGGCTCAGCCCATAGTACTAGAAAGCAACAGCACAGAAAAATCACAAAGAATGAATTATTTTGTCGATGCAGAAAAGGAATTAAATGGACCAGTATTTCTATATAAGGAGCTGCTCTATGAAAAGCTATGCAAACAAGAATTCTTCTATCCATCTTTTTGCCACAGCTAAACGTAAACACACCGTAAGCCTTCATTTCAACTAAATCGGAATTGGCTAACACTATAACAGTTTTGAATCTCTTCACATTTCAATCACGTCCTCCCTCCACACTCCTTGGCTAAAAAACAATTTCCACTGCTTTTTGTTGTCATAATAATTGAAGATGATAAGCCAATTGAGATCATAGAAAATCCTATAATCAAATCCTCAAAAAATTATGTAAAGTTATTTCCTTCTGCAAACATCTTTAACAGTACATGCATCCCTATTCTATCTCATGACATGATAATTATAGCGAGGATAAGAAAACAGCATGGTTTTGTTAGAAGAGGGGAACAATTTGGCAATGCACAAAAGAGATAAAATGAGAAAACCAATAGATAGAATTGAAACAAACACCTAACATCAAAATGAAGAAGATGACATGATAACTAGGTAACTTCAGCTTGCTTTACACTTCATGAGTATATTAGGGAGCCCTAGCTCTATTCGGGGGTGCCCACAACTTCAGAAATTCAATGGGGAGGAAGGGAGAGGGAAGCCATATCTAAATTCATATAGAATGCAAATTGCTAATGACAAGACCCACAAAAACCCATCAACTTAACCTAACAACCCATTACAATTACTATCATGATAGATATATGGTTGCCTTCATTTTATGTGACCAAACAGTAACTAGTGAAGCTTCGCGGCTCAAACTGCTCTGCTCATCACAAAAAGTATTCTTAGATCACACCGAAAGCTCCACCTTAAGCGACCCCATAAATACCTACAGATAATTTGCATCAGATTATCATTTCATGTCTAGCCGTTTACTCAAAATTCAAATAATCAATCACCAATTCATAGTAATTCCCGCCAGTGATACGTGCTTAAATCTATTCGAAGAGCCAAAATTATAAGCCCACTACTGACTTCATAGCACAAATAAACAATTCCAGGGATTGGAGCTCTGTTCCATGCCGTGTGACCATTGTTGCGGTCTGAAAGATTCGTGGCGGTAGAGTGAGTAAACTTTTGTCTTAGCGATGCACGAATATCCAACACGCAAACAGAAAGAGAGAAGTAGAACACCAAATCTTTTTTTACGTGGAAAGCCCAAAGAGGGAAAAACCACGGGGCCTTGCCCAGGTAAAAATATTCCACTAAACTTGAGTGAATTACAAGGGTTGACCCGTCCCTCGATTTAGAGGCGGTCGAATTACAGTGATTTGGAGAGACATTATCTTTTCATTGGATAAAGCTCTTCTTGGGACTCCTCTCTCGTCTTATCTTCCTAGTTTACTTTTTGTTTATGGTTATTAATGGATTCATGAAGATCATGTCAATTATTCGCCGCTAGAACTTAGTAATAGGAAGAGTTGTGTGAGGGATCTTTCATAGACTAATCTTATTGTTAGTATTGGAATTCATTGTTGGAACAATCCATGTATGCAATGTTGGATTAAGTTGGCTATATTTTGAACTTCTATTCATGTGAATTCACCTAAGCTTGTTTTATCACCTTATTGTTTATTTTGTCGTTTAAATCACTATAATGTGTATAATTATTGTTGCTCCTAAAGTTAAGCGTGCAAGCTCTTACTTCAAACCAATTTTCGCATGATCGTTTTACATCATCAAGTCATTAATAAGAGTACACGTTTTAGATATCTTGGATCTATTGTTCAGAGTGATGGGGATATTATCAGTAGAATTCAAGTTGGATGGTTGAAATGGAGGAATGCATCGGGTTTGTTGTGTGATAGAAAAGTCTCTCTCAAACTTAAAGAAAAATTCTATAAGATGGTGGTAAGACCTACAATATTTTATGGTGCCGAATGTTGGCCATTAAAAAAGAAACATAATACTAAGTTAAGTGTTGCATAGATGAGGATGCTCACGTGGATGACTGGCTTTACCCTTAGAGATAGGATGCGAAATGAGCATATACGTGAAAAGGTTGGAGTAGCTCCTATGGTAGATAAGATTAGAGAGAGTCGCCTTAGATGGTCTGGTCACCTAAAATGGTGGCCTTCCTTCGATGACCCGGTTAGAAAAGTAGAGGTATTAGATTTAACTTATGTTAAGAAAGGTAGAGGTAGACCTAAAAAGACTTGGTTAGAAAATATTAGAAATGATCTTTATTTATTAGATTTAAATGATAATTTGACTTTTAATATGACACAATGAAGAAAAAAGATTCATGTAACTGACCCCACATAGTGGGACAAAGGCTTGATATTGTTGTTGTTGTTGTTGTTGTATAAAGCTCATTCATGACTTTGTCATTTTACATATAGGATTATAACCAAATTAATGTGCTTGATGAAATATTTGATACTTGATGTTATTTGTTTGTTTATATAAAATAACAAGTTCGATTGGCATTTTTAAAGCTCATTATGTAAACAAATATGCTTGAACCCTCACTTGCTTGTCATTTTGTTCATTATTACTTATATGATAAATGACCTCTGAACATGATTTTTTTTTGGGGAGGGGGATTTACATGCATATCACTTTATATCATACTGTTTACATATCTAACACTCTAATCTTTAACATTTCATGCTTATCACCCATAGACAACTTTAATATCAAATATGTCACTCCTTTATTTCATTATTTCATTCCTATCACCCATACCACCTTATTTAATATCAAATATGTCACTCCTGTATTTTGATCCTTGCACTCATGTTGATCTATAGTCATTAAGCATCAAATATTAAAGATTTAGATGTTAGATTTGTAAATAGTATGATATAAAATGGTATGTATGTAAATTCCTCTTTTTTTGGTTGAATTTTTTCAACGTGTAATTATGGATTCAGGACTTCTGTTGCTACGCAAGAGCACGTTGAAGAAGCATTCAGACTATTCAACGTTTCCACCATGGATGCTGCTCGCTCTGGCATAAACGAGCATTTGAATTTGACTCCTGAGATAGCAAACGAAATCAAGGTGAAAGGAGACCTTTGGCTTTTCATAACCTCAATAACATAACATCTGCGTGTAGAAATGAGTTAATTACCTGCCTTTCTTCATTGTGATTTGTTGAGCAGCAAGCCGAGACACAAATAAAGAGAAGAATGGGCATTGGAAGTCACATATCTGAAAGACGCCTTATTGATGACCTTACCAGAATGGGATTGAATGAATCCATTGTAAGGATTAGTTTACTTACTATTTTCTTATGAAGAAAGAAGATTGATTACAATTTTCTTATGGTTCCCAGATTACTTATCTGATCATTTTAGTAACAGTTATTTAATGTGTTCAATTTAAACTTTTGATTTATCAAATATAATTTAAAGTAATTCATGTCGGATTATTTTGAATCATATTTAAAGAACCAAAGGATTAAGATTAAGACTTTGTTTGGGATGGCTTTTTAAAACAGCTTTCTACTAAAAAAATTTGATTTTTAACTAAAAAGTTTCTTTAAGAAGCAGTAAGAAAGCCGTCTCATACTAAGGCTTCATTTGGTAAACTTTCTTTGTTTCATTTGAGATGACCTTACTGTTTTTTAAAGTAATTTTTTAGTATCAAGAATTTAATTTTTATATTAAAAAGTTGAAGCCGTCCCAAATGAAGCCTAAAACACCCCACAAATGATTTCAAAATAAGTTTGACCTTTTTTTTCTTTTGTATATATTGGCACACATACACATACATGCAGAGAGCTCTACTTATTATGGTAGTTTACTTTATTCCTTTGCATATTTCAGATTAGGAGAGCTCTACTTATTATGCACCAGAGGGATGAGGTCGAGTACAAGAGGGAGAGACATATTATTGTTCGTAAGGCCTGATATTGGGCATGCTTACTGTCGAAAGAAATCTGGATGATATGATAAATAAGCCTTTATAAAGTCAGCACCCAACTTGCTTGCGAGATGCAGTGATGGACTAATAAAACTCCAATTGCTACTGTTATCAAATGTGCTTTCCTAGCAAATTATCACTACATCAATTGAGAATTTAGTTGATGGGACTTTCTATTGATTTTGTAATGGCCTGCATTCATCACTTGGTGTTAATATTATCATGCTATGTTGTCATGAAAGTAGATTTCCTGTAAAGTTATCTGAGAATTTGTCACCTGATGCTTGGGAGTTGTCATGTTAACAATTTCTGGATTGAACTTATTCTGAATGATGATAATATTAGTTTGAGATATTAGAACAGCTGAACACCAATTAATGTTCTTACAGAAGTCCCCCCGAGTACTGTTGCGTTGCTTGAGTAACTATAGATTGTTGCTTTTGTACAATCTCCTGATACTCTCTCAACTCATCAACTCCCATCGAATGCGGGTCAATATCCCACCAAAAAGACTGATATCCGGCTGATTGATATTGGTTCATCGGTTCATCTTGGTTCGATTGATTTGGAACTACATTTAGAAAGTGGTAAAGGACATGGTCGACTGAAGGTTGGCCGAAGTATTCTTGCCTGCGGGAGAAAACGACGACAGCGACTTCAACGCCACAGAGTGGAAAGCTCACTGGCCTTTTTAAACAGACCTTGACGTCGCTTTGAGAAGCAGATTTGTTGTTTTTGTTCTTCTTCTATGCGCTTTATTTCTACCTTCCTACGGCCTTGTAAGAACTCCTACAAAACAAGGATTAAGCAAAACAGAGGAAAGAAAAACAGAGGATGCTAGAGAAGCCTTCGATCCTTCATTTCAAACTAAGCAGATAATGCTACAGTGAAGAAGTATAAAAAGAAAGATTTGTTACAAAAAGAACGGTTGGGATCAAGTGGTAGTAATCTCATGGCTAAAATTTAATCCAGTTTCTTTAATGATTGTTAGCGGACAGAGAGGTGGAGCTGTGCGCCGGCTTATCAGTAGCTGTTATCTTATCATCCCCCAGCAAGCTAATGAGAGGTGGCTGAACAGTTAGCTTGGAGCGAAGATTGCTAAAACGAAGAGAAGAATGTGACTTGTGAAAAGATCAGCTGGTTGGTCCTGAGAGGCAATATGATGAACGGTAATTTGTTGCCTTTTGATGCAGTCACGAATGAAATGACAGTCTATTTCGATATGCTTTGTACGAGCATGAAAAACAAGATTGACTGCTAGAGCAAGAGCTGACACATTGTCACAGAAGAGCTTTGTTGGAGATGTATTAATACCAAATTCAGTAAGTAACCGTTGCAACCATATGATATCACAAGCTGCAGTGGCGATAGCTCGATATTCGACTTCAGTCGAGGAACGAGCAACAACTGTTTGTTTCTTAACAATCCATGAAATCAAGGTTTCACCTAAGAATGCACAGTAGCCAGTAATTGATTTTCTATCAGTTGAATCAGATGCTCAATCTGAATCAGAAAAGGCAGTAAGGTGCAATGTAGACCGTAAAATGGGCAAACCATAATGTATGGTGCCTTTAATATATCTGAGAAGCCGCTTAAGTAGTTGAAAGTGGAAAAGCTGAGGATGATGCATGTGCTGACATAAAACATTAACAACAAACATAATATCTGGGCGGCTTAATGTCAGATAATGTAAGGAACCAACCAGAGTCCGGTATAGCTCCGGATGAGAGAAGGGAACCGAATTTTCAGGTGAAACCGAAAGTTTAAGGGGTAAAGGAGTGTTCACTGGTCGGGATTCAGACATACCGGCTCGGTTGAGTAGATCTGTAGCATATTTGGACTGATTTAGATGGATACCATTTGGTTGTTGAGTGACCTGCAAGCGAAGGAAGTAGGATACCGGACCGAGATTCTTCATATTAAATCTGGTATGCAGATCAGCCAAAAGCTTTGCAATAGAAGAATGATTTGATCCCGTGAGTAAGATGTCATCAACATATACTAGATATACATATGAACATCGGCATGATGATAGACGAGAAGAGATGGATCAGTCGTGCTGTTCAAAAATCCACATGTCAATAAAAATGATGAAAGAGTAGCAAACCATTGACAAGGAGCTTGCTTGAGTCCATACAGAGCTTTCTTGAGTAAACATACATGATCTTTCTTTTCGGGATCTACAAATCCTTTTGGTTGTGATATATAAACAATTTCATCTAGTAGTCCATGTAAAAAGGCATTGGAAATATCCAATTATAAAACAGTCCAATTATAGGTAACGGCAAGTGTAAGAAGAACACGAATTGTTGGAAATTTGGCAACTGGACTAAATGTATCATGAAAATCTAAACCATATTCTTGTTTAAAACCTTGAGCTACCAAGCGAGCTTTATGACGAGCAATTGTCCCATAGGAATTTAATTTGGTCTTAAATATCCACTTACAACCCAAGACATTTTGCGTCGGAGAAGGAGGTACCAAAATCCAGGTACCTTGTTTTTGTAAAGCATTAAACTCTACACTCATAGCCTGACGCCAAGTTGAAAATTGAGCAACTTGAGTGTAATGAGTGGGAGTAGGTGGTGTGACAGAGTGTTGAAGATCTAGAATTTTGGTAGGTTTAAGGTTGCCCGACTTGAATCGTGTAACCATAGGATGTAGAGAAGGTATAGTCGGCTGTGTTGATGGGAGAGCTGAAGAATCGTTTGGCTGTAGAGGTTCAGCTGTGGGAATGTAAGAAGAACTTGGAGATGGGGAGGATAAATTTTCTTGGATAGGAACCAAAATAGGTGGAGATATCGTTTTGGTGGTTGGTGAGACATTTGAAACCGGAACAAGCAGTGATGGAGGAACATTAATTGGAGAGACAGTAGTAATAGGGGATGAATTAATAGTTTGAAAGGGAAATTCAGATTCATGAAATGTGACGTGACGAGATAAATATATACGACCCGTAGGTATATGAAGACATTTATAACCTTTAGAATGAGAGGCATATCCAAGAAACACACAAGAAATAGTACGATGAGCTAATTTATGAGAAAAGACAGTGGGTAATAGAGGGTAGCAAAGACAACCAAAAGTGCGTAAATGTGTATAAGTTGATGGTTTATTATATAGCAGTTCATAAGGAGACTTATGTTGAAGCATTGGGTGGGTAGACGATTTATAAGATAGGTTGCTGTTTGAAGAGCATCAAACCACCACTTTGTAGGAACATTGGCATGGAAGAGAAGAGCACGAACAGTTTCAAGTAAATGACGATGTTTGCGCTCAGAAACCCCATTTTGTTGAGGAGTATAAGGACATGTGGTTTGGTGTATTATGCCACACTGGTGAAATGTGGATTTGAAGATATTACTCATATTCGCCTCCTCGGTCTGATCGAAGAATTTTAATTGGTTTCTGAAATTGCCTCTCAACTACAGATTTAAAATGCATAAACTTAAAAAATGTATCATATTTATTAAACAGAGGATAGATCCAAGTATAACGAGTAAAGTCATCCACAAACACAATATAATATTTATATGATTGAACTGACAAAATTGGGGACGGACCCCATACATCGGTGTGTATTAATTCTAAACATTGAGTAGTCCTAATAGAAGATAAAGGAAAAGGAAGATGAGTACATTTAGCACGAGAACAAACTGAACAGTGAGATGTACTAAGAGAAGGTTTTCTGATATCTATTTCTTTAGAAAGAAATAATTGAATAGCTTTGGACGGGTGTCCCAAACGTTGATGCCAGAGGGAGGAAGATATGTAACTGGCCGTGAGGGCTGGAAGGTGAGATCTGTCAGTTGAGCTAATAGGGTAGAGACCTTATTGATTGGGACCTCTGAGGAGAGTCCGGTTGGTCCGGGAATCCTTTATAACATAACCATTCGAATCAAAATAGATAAAGTAAGAATTATCTTTGGTTAGTTTATGAATAGAATGTAGATTATGAGAAAGATTTGGGACATGAAAAATTTTAGATAAATAGAGCTCACGAGAGGGTGTGGGGAGAAGGCCTTGACCGGTATGAGAGATAGGTAAGAGCTGACCATTTCCAACTTGAACGTTAGAACTACCAGAGTAATGTTGAGGTTGTTGCAGTTGCGAAACACCGACGTGAGATGATTACTAGCTCCATAATCAAGGAACCAGTCCGCCGAAACTTGATTGTCCGTTGCCAGATAAGCTTGAGGTGAGGATTGATAGGTAGTATCATGTCTGTACCAACAATTCACAGCTGAATGTCCAGGTTTTGCGCAAATCTGGCATTCAACAGAGGAGCGAGGTGGTCGGCCACCACGATTAGAGGTATTAAGAACTCGTCCAGAGCTGGAATCAGTACGACCACGACCTCGTCCAGGTGCAATAGAGCGACCACGGTTTGAGGATTGATAGGATCTGCGACCACGAAACCGACCTCTGGTTGTGGCTAAGGCAAATGCCTGATCTGTGGAAGGTGATATGTATGTTGCCCGGGCTGTCTCAGCAGCGATATTAAGCTCCTCACTGCATAGGAGTGAATAAAAATCATCAAGATTTATCGGTTGCAGCTGAGTACGAAGAGCCGTTTTGAAGCCTTGATAGGTCGGCGGTAAACCATTGAGCGTGTACAGTATTATATCTTCAGTGGATACAGACGAACCGGCAGCGGTAATAGCATCGATTTTCTGTTTGATAACAAACAAGTATTGGACCATAGTTTGATCATTCATTTGAATATGATGCAACTCGTTTTTCAACTGTAATAAACTAGATATGTTGGATGACTGAAGTCGACGCTCAATGGTAACCCAAATCTCATGGCAACTATCTAGGTTAAGCACATATGGCAGAAGAGATGGTCCGATTGTAGAGAAGATGGCAACAGCAAGGTTTTGATCAATTAAAAACCAGGTATGAAAAAGAGGATTGGAAGATAAACTGCCATCCAGATTTTTTACTTGTTTGGAAGGTTTTGAAGCTGCGCCAGTGAGGAAGTCTTCAAAACCATTAGCCGAGAACAGTTTGTAGATTTGAGCCTTCCAAACTGGATAGTTTTCGGTGGAGAGCTGAGTATTAACTAAGGTCTTAATAGTAGACATGAAGAACTTCAGCTTGGGCGGAATGGCAGGATCACTGTCGACAACAACAGTGTGAAGAGTTGCGGAAGAGGATGAAGATGAATCCGCCATTAGAGAAAGGAAACTATTCCAAAGGCTCTGATACCATGTAAGAACTACAAAACAAGGATTAAGCAAAACAGAGGAAAGAAAAACAGAGGATGCTAGAGAAGCCTTCGTTCCTTCATTTCAAACTTAGCAGACAATACTACAGTGAAGAAGTATAAAAAGAAAGGTTTGTTAAAAAAGAACGGTTGGTATCAAGTGGCAGTAATCCCATGGCTAATATTTAATCCAGTTTCTTTAATGATTGTTAGCGGACAGAGAGGTGGAGCTGTGCGCCGGCTTATCAGTAGCAGTTATCTTATAAGGCCTTTGCCTCTTTTCTTTTTTATCTCTGCCGGATTCATCAGCTTCGCTGATCTTGAAGAGTCACCGGAGAAGTTCGGACTTTGAGGCAACGAGGAGATAAGCTCAGAGAGAGAGAGAAAGAGAGAGAGGGCAGGGGAGATAGAAGTTTAGTGGAATGACGAGTGATGCAGAAGAAAGGAGTTGAAATCTAAGAAAGCTATCGCCGCTCGACACTCCACCCCTGCATTCAGCCATCCGACTTGTAGTGGAGGCTACGCCGACCTCTGATCTGAGTTTCTAGGCCCTCGTCCATATTCCTCTGGTCGCAAAGAACACTCTAGTCAAAGCCTTTCGTCGGTTTCCTCTCGATAACAAGCAACTTGAAGCCCCCTTTCTCCATTTCCTCCTTCCAACTTCCAGTCGCATGCAAGCAAGCTGTTCGGTTGCAGCTCTTCTCGCAACTCACAAGCCTCTTCCCCTCTCTTTTTCTCTCCCTCCCCTCTCTGTTCTACTTTTCTTCCCTTGCTTGCACACCAAAATGCAATAGTAGACTTAGACCTTTAGACTTCGGAGAGCATCGAAAGCAAAGCCAAGGTGCACAACTTTAATTTTTGTTAATTTGTTAAGCAATTGATTTTGCTCTTATAAAATTATATAGTTATATCAAAATTAACACTTTCATCAGTTCATGTCATAAATTCAAATTAAAAAAAAAATCTTGAGAAAAGCATATTTATTATTAGAGAAAAAATTTGAATATGTTCATTTATTTAGGCTCTGCTCCGCTTGAATGAATTCAAAGATAGAAAATGAAAATGTATGAGTATACAAATTGAATTGAATTTAGGCTTCGTTTGGGATAATTTTTTTACTGTTTTTTAAAGCAAAATTCTAGTGCAAAAATTGAAATAAAACGGTTAGTGAAGGTCCCAAGCTTGGATGAAAAACGTTGAGACTTTTTTTTTATCTTAATTATTTGCGCCCCCACATAAAAAAATCCCGATTCCACCCCTATGTCCATAACATAGATTCAAAAAGTATTTCACCATCAAAACAGCTGCTTGATGTAAGACAACAATACCAATAACATATCTTTAACATCATGAAAAAATGCTTTGAGAGCATCTGTAACATTTATATCATAAAAGTTTGATTTTGTATAAACTTGCTTTTCCATGAAGTCAGTTCAAAGGGAAGCAGAGCTTCATCACAGGAAACCACAGCTTGGGCCATCAACTTCCCAAGCAAACCATGATACAGAAGTCCCCTCGAGCCAAGTCCGCCGACCAACCAATACTGGCAATTACCATCTCCGGCGACACAGCCAAGAAGCGGCAGCGATCCAAGAGGAGTCAGCGGCGGCATTGCCCTCAGACCCGCTCTCGCTCCCACAAACTCCCACTTCTTTATAGCCGGATAAACAACTGATACCTTCGGAAGCAGCTCGTTAATGGCTTCCGTCGCTTCTTCCGACGTAACGTGAGATGAATAGTTGGTAGATTTCCACTCCCATGTTGATCCCATGAGCACATTTCGGGGCCCTTGGAATGCTAGCCATGCGTTGGATAGGATTGAGGGGCTCTGGTTACTATATTCTCTACGAAATTTGGAAGAAAATAAATAGAAAACATTGCACTGAGTTGTCAAATATGATGAGAATATTAGTTTGGGATAGATAGCTTCACCTTAGATCAGTGGGCAATTGGAGTTCTGCTATGATTCCTCTGCAATTCCTAAGAGGGAGATTTCCAGAGAGTTCTGGAAGTTTTCCTGCTTCAGCACCAAGACATATGATAACTGCATCATATTCTCCTGCAAAATAAACTTTGTACCAATCAATTTATGAGGATGGAAATGCAAAGCGCACAGTAAACAGAAAATATTTATATTTATGCATTAAAAACTTTTGTAAGTTTGAGCTTCGCAACAAAAAGCTTTACGAGGATGCCCATAGACAACAAAAAAGGGAAAAAAATCATATATGACAACAGGTTACTGGGTTTTCGAGGTTACTGCGTCAACTTGAACCCGACCCGATTTTTGAAATGGGGCAATATATTGAACCCGAACACGACCCATTTCAGGTCCGGGTTGACCCTAACCCGAAATTGTTGGGTCAGATTTTCAGGTCGTGTCAAATATTGACACCCCTAGCCATCCTCATTGTTCAATATGATGAAGCTGCTGATATATTTATTCAAAAAAGAGGATGGAGAAGAGGCAAGTTTGTACATAGTAACAATAACACAAGCAAAAGAGCAAGTCCAGACTGCAGGACAACTGAAGTGCTAAACTGTTGACCCTAAACCCCGTAAAAACACAAAATCCCATTTTTTGTTGGCATTCTTAAAGATTCACAAACTAATATTATCCTGATAATAATCAAATAAAAAAATTGTTCAAAACAAACATCATTTAAAAAATAATTAAACACATTTTCAATTAAAATTAAGTCAATCTAATTTAAATGAAATATTTGAAATAAACCATGCACTATTTTCGCTCCCTTTTTAACGTATTCTTATTCACCATTTGATTTTACTGAGTATCGCTCTGGGTGTTAAATCTATTTTGTGCAAATCGTTTTTTTTAAATACCTATGCATGTAACTCTACTCCATAAGCTTTTCCTTTTGATTAGCAACATTAATTGCAGTTAAATATCTTATATGTTCTTTGTTATGTCATGATAAACATCTTATCTTTTACTTTAATAAGAAATGAATTAGAATTTACCATCTAGTTCTCGAAGGCTATTGACATGTTTTTTGAGAAGACTAATCTCTGTCACTGCACGGGGTGATGAAGATACTTCAGTTGCAAAAATTTTGCAAGCCAAAAAAAGTGCCTATATTTACAAGTTTAAAATTAGCATAAAGAAAGAATCTAGTTAGACTGCGAAGGAGCAAATAAGTCAGAAAGCTTTACTTACTTGAAGGTACCTCTTTGGATGGATATTCATGGCAGAGGGCATGTAAATAGCAAAATCCAATGGAACTGATAAATTTGGTACAAGGCATGTTGCAGCTTGCCCGTCAAGGAGTTCTAGAGAACAACTTGTGAGGCAATTTTGAGCATTCTAGCAACTTAGAATGGGGAAATATATGTAATCAGATCATTAACAACCCAAGCAATCGAATGCAAATAGATATATATCAAAGAGGATACTGCTTTTAGAATCTCAACTTTTGTCTCAGCTGTTGCAGGTTTTAAGATTCCCCTGAGATACCATTAACATAAATCAGCCTCTGAAACAAGAAAACAAATGCAATTGAATAATATTCAAACATTCTAGAATATTTTTATTTATAATCTATCCGAATATTCATCAAATGATTTTTGTAAAGCTTATGTTTCATGACAGCCCATGTTGATCTTATTTCACTTGAAATGCTTTGCCAAAATAATTCAGTAAGTCCACTAATCTTATTTCAACAACTTCAACATTTTCAGAATCAAATAGATAATAATGTTCAGAGAAGTCTTCCAGATTATTGATCAACCCTAAAAATTCTCTGAAGTTATACTTCTCATTGAATGTAAGAATGATATTGTGAAACTTTATAATGGTTATGTTGTTGTTGGCTATAACGATAACCAACCCAATTTTATTTAATTTACATCATTAATTCAATATTTTAATTGATATGGCTACATGTCCTACATTTTGCTGAAATGATGCTGATCCAATTATAAACTTTAATATCAATTTGATCCAAGACACTTGAGAATCCAAGGACCCGAATACAATTGGAATGATAAAATGATTACAAATCACTGAAAAGAAATTAGGATTCTCATAAGAACAACCACGAAATACACAAAAACCCATTTTCTTTTGATGCAAATAAGGAGGTAAAAGAATCACAATCAAATTGATAATGCAATAGAGTAAATTTGAAAAAAATTGATGGAAATTCAAACCAAGTAAAATCAACGAGCAATTGAATTGTTTATATTGCAAATGAAATCCCAATATTAGCTCATTTGCTAAATCTATGATAATTGTAATAACAATAACTAAATTATAGAGAGTCATCCAAAATCCAGGACTGATGTTCAGCCTTTAAATAAGGATTGCTTGCTATGGAGCATCCCAGAAAAAGACATTTTAATAAATTTCTAGAAGTGATTTATTCCTTAAAAAAATGGAGTATGGTACAGCACAAAGTTGGGTATGGAGAACCAAAAGGTCTTTAAGACATGTGGTTCCTGAATTGATAAAAATGCCCTTTACATATTACATTCAAAACTTTGGAAAGTGAAAGTATAATCCATTTACATTTTATAATTTATTTGGAAATCATACCTGATTAGTTTAAAAACAAAAACATCAAGCTTTTATCCCATTATGTGGGGTCCACTACATGAACCATTTTTCTCTAGTGTCCATTTATTTGGAAATCATACCTGATTAGTATAAGTTAATGAAAAATAAACAATTTGCTACTTTATTTATAATCCATGATCCAATCTATTTATACTATATGAAGAGGATAATGATAATTATCCCATAGC
The DNA here is from genome assembly GCA_016618105.1 of Dendrobium huoshanense. Taxonomy (NCBI): domain Eukaryota; kingdom Viridiplantae; phylum Streptophyta; class Magnoliopsida; order Asparagales; family Orchidaceae; genus Dendrobium; species Dendrobium huoshanense. Next base: position 61,034,088 of record CM028358.1, on the reverse strand, counting down.
AATGTATTGACCTTGCTATTTTTCAATTGTGTTTTGTTTATCTTAAACTTTTTAAAATTTAAGTTTGGTATTAAAATGCTGCAACAATATTTAAGTTACATCCACAACCAGACAGAACGGTATTCCAAGGAGCAACAAAAACAGTATCTATCCTTAATGGTGTAAACAAATATTTTGAGATGACAATGATACTCAGAAAAATAATTAAAACCTACTTGAACACTTGAAAAGTATATGGGCGCAAATGTTTATCAATAAAAATTGGGATTTCAGCTACCTATTCACAGGTATTCAATGCGGATCATATATGCCATGTAGACGCAATTTCTAAACTGTTAGCACATACAAAATCAAATTTTTAATGCCATGTAACGAGTAGATATATAACGATAAAACAAATATGTGGAGTACAATGATTGCCTTCTCAAAATTATAGGTCCATCAAAAGAGTATGACTGATCATGACTGGTCCAACTCGTATAGCTTAGCTCCACAGCTCTTTCAGCAGCTACTAATAGCTCCAAACACTCTTTCCATGACTCTGAGCCTCTCCATAAGAGCTTACCTAGAGGCCCAATTGTAATTGTTAAAAAAAAATAAAGAAAACAATCACACAAGCATTTTTCACGATAAAATTCCACCATTCGATCAATCAATAAGCAATTCCTGAAGAAATGATGCTAATGAAAGCTTCCACAGTAGAACCACAAAAAGAAATAGACACACTAAGCATCAACTGTACAGGAACAAGGCCAGGCAGAAAGACGTTTTACCTTTAGGTGAATAAGGATGAAGGAGTCCACCAGAAACACCAGATGCACCACCTCCTAAGTCGGATTCATCATAGATATCTATGCTCATACTAGACTCCTTGGAAGAGTGCTGCTTGGCACCAGTGATTAAGAACCAAAGAAGCCAATTTTAGTCAAGAAGATCACAAGTATATGTTATATGAATAGTAAACAATGTTATTTTGATGCAACCTCTTTTTTTTTTTTTTTGGGATGAAATTGCAGATGCAAGAACCTTGTTTCATTCAGTGACAGAGCAGCATAGTGGAAAACAAAGCTTTGTCATTGAATGAAAAAGAGTTATGAAGATGCAAGAAGTTTGCTTATTTTTGGCAGTTTGGCATCCTATTTTGGGCAGGGCTTAAGCAAAATTTAGATTAAACCCTGTTAAACAAAATTTCAAGGACTTTAAATTCTACAATTTTGATAAATTCCATTTCAATCATGCTACTGGTTAAATCCAAGTTTTGTTAAATCCCACAAGGATATAGCCGGTTGAGAGATTTCTCCTATCTCAAATCTTAAATCCTGAAACAAATAGTCAAACAGTTTATCAAAATTTAACAAGATTTAAAATTTCTCATGCTAAATAGTTTTGAGGTTTTAATTCTTTCAAGATTTACTAAATCTGGATTCACCGGATTTACTCATCATTGTTGTCTCCAAACAGACCCGATGAATTGTCAACACTTATGTTAGAAACCCCAATGTACCGAAATAAATCACTCACTATGGCAAACTAATAACAATATCCAAGGCCAAAAACCCATAGAAGCAGCTTGTATGGGTAGCAGCAACTGATAGTCCACGACTGTAAGGATGAAACCAAATCACATGAAAAGAGAAGAACCTGAAGAAGGTGCCAGGCAACTGATAGTCCAGCGAAACCAGCACCGAGAATAGCATATCTTGCCGAGCTTCTCACTCTCGAGCAGATGAAACGGCGGGTGACGTTGGGAATGTAAGGGAGGTCAATGAAAGGACGACATGAGCGACGAGAAACGGAGGGCAAATCGCAAGAGTTAAGAAGATAAGAGGTGGTGCGTTCCATGAGAGCGCCCGATTGTCGATGATGATTAGGGTTTATGTAAGAAAAATTTTATTATATAAATTAGTATCTTCTAATATCTATTAAATCTATATGTCAAATCCATTATTTTACAAAAAATAAAAAATAATAATAATAACAATAATAATATGATATTAATTGAATAAACAAATTAATTTTACATTTTCATTTGATTATTTTAAAATAAATTAGAGAGTTAAAATTATAAAATTATTAAATTTTTATAAAATGTAAACATATGGCCTTCATAAATTTAATTATAAAACTACAGTATAAAAATCACATGCTGTCATAATAGAAATTCATATTTAAGATAATTTTGATATTAAAATTTAATTAATATGACAATACCTCTATCACCATCACTACCAAGCCTTTATCCAATTACTAAGAATAAAATTTAGTTATTAGTTGGGAAATTATTATTTTTTTTCAAAAATTAATTTTGTTATATAAAAATTGATATACATATATTCATCATCATATTACAAATCATCAAATTTCTGTTTTTATTATTGCTTGTTGATATATCCTCAAAAAATTATCTTGATCGGGCACGAATCTCGAGACAAAATCGAGCTGGAAACTTCAAAAATTAAATTTGGGATAACCTGAACTCCGATTTCAACAAACTTACAGTCAAACTGAGCGTCTTGGAAATACGAACCCAACGACACCAAATTCGACTCAATCCGAGCCCAAATGAGTCCAAATCAAGGACCCGAAGCACTGTTAAAAAGTTTGTACAACAATTTGAGTTACCAAACAGTTTCCGAACTTGATGTGCTTATAGTCGAATCGAGCGGCTTGACAAAACAAATCCAACGAGCCCAAGATTGCCGAATTCCAAAATCATTATGACCTTCAAATGTCTACTAAACGGTCCACTATCAAAGGATTCAATATCGGTCGTCCATCCAAACCACTACATATTTGCCTTTGATCTCTCACCTATTTACGGGCCGTGCCGCACCAGAAAATCATAAATAGACCCCTCATTTCTCTTGAGAGGGGACCCAAGCAAGAAGAAGAGAAGAAGAAGAGGAGAAGAGAAAGATATGAGTTAATAACTAATCCTCCTCGACCATCGCCGGAGTTCTGCCCAACATCCGAGTGACGCCGGAATTCCGCCAGATGCCTGAGTGACATCGGAATTCTTCCCAAGTAACGTCGGAGTTCTGCCCGATGCTGGAATTTTGTCAGACTTCCAAACGACGCTGGAGTTTTGTCCGATGCTTAAGGGACGCTAGAGTTCTGCCCAATGCGAAAATTCTATTCAACTTCAGAACGACGCCGAAATTCTAGTCGACCTCCGAAGGACGCCAACATTCTGCCCGATCTCCAAGTGATGCTGGAACTCTGCTCGACGTTGTAATTGATTTTCAATCATGAAGAGATTTATTGTAATCTGATTGTCCTAAATTTTAAGGACGAGTCAACCTCTTATATTCCAAGCAAACACTAGTGGAACTTTTTCAATTGGGCGTGGCCCCGTGGTTTTTCCCCTTTCAGGGTTTTCCACGTAAAAATTCTGGTGTTGCTATTTCTCCTATGTTTGTGTGCTAGATATTCGTACAATGCGGAGACGGAAGTTTTTTAACTCTATCGCAGCGTATATTCTAGTCCGCAACACTTGTCATTTTTAAATTTAAAGGATTTACTTACATATCATCTAAAATATTTAGAATTTTAAGTATTTAATACCTAAATAATACTATTTACATCATATAACATACTATAACTCCATCAACGGATCTCATTAGGCATCATCTGACCTATCAATGCCCTCACCTACGAGTTTTGTTGGATTTGGCCATTCTTTGACCCATTTGATGCCCTTCTCGCACTGCATAGACTAGTTGATGTGCTTGCCTACGAGCTCTTGCATAAGACACATGAGATGAGAGAGAGAGAGTGTGTAAGCCTTCGTTTTGACAACTTTTTTACTATTTTATAAAGCAATTTTTTAATCTAAATTTTTTTTACTAAAAAACTACTTTAAAAATCAATAAAAAGTTATCTCAAACGAAACCTAAGACTTCATTTAAGACAGCTTCTTATTGTTTTCTAAAACAATATTTTTGTATAACATACTCTACTTTTACTATATAACTGTTTCAGAAAGCAGCAAAAAGTTGTCTCAAATGAAATTTTGGGATAGCTTTCTTCTTGCTTTCTAACACAATTTTTTTACCACACACATTTTTTGAAATAATTTTTTTTTAAAAAAAGGTACTTTAAAAAGCACTAAAAAAGCTATACGAAATGAAACTCAAGACTGAACACTAACACGACAGATCAATGGCAATGAGGGGAAACCCTAAACTAATGACCTAATGATAGGGTGACATGGGTTTTAAAGTTTCGTTTGTGATGACTTTCTTAATGCTTTTGAAAACAACTTTTTAGTACAAAAATTAAATTTTGCACTAAAAAATTGATTTAAGAAGCAATAAGAAAGCCATCCCAAATGAGGCCTAAGACGAAACACATGTAAATGGATTCTAAGGGTTCGTTTGGGACGGCATTTTTATTGCTTTCTAAAACGGAGTTTTAGTACAAATTTTTTTTATTTTTAGACTAAAACTCCGTTTTAGAAAGCAATAAAAAAGCCGTCCCAAACGAAACCTAAGAGGGAATGTATGTAAATAATAAACTTTATATTTTAAATATGAAAAACATAATATTTTTAAGTGTTATTTATCCAAAAGATTATATTTTATAACTTTTCTTGCACGCTTCAAATATATCAAAATCATCAACACGAAAACTCAAAATTTAAAGCCTTCATGTATTACATTTGAGGAAATTTTTAGCTAATGATGATATCAATAATGACAATTACGATAATGCCATTTTAGCTAATAAAAAAGATTAATGGGAACATTCTCAATGGTTTAACTTATCACATTAATTTTGTAATTAGGACTTAAATTAATACATTTTCATGTCCGACAAATTGAAATGGACGGTTATGATTGACTCGAGCATGACCTTGATCACTTGGCTCAACTTGAACAAAAATAATTTGTTCATTTGAACAGATGTAAGGCTTCAAAAATGGTTTCTGCATTACATTTGTTCAAAAATTAAAACTTTGAAAGAGGTTTTATTAAGAACAAGAAATCATTTTAAGATGCTTTTCATTTTAAATATTAAGAAAAAAACTACATTATAATTTGCATATTGTAGACCTCATGATCTAGAAGTTTTTTTCTCGAATGATTTATATGATTGAGGCTTCGTTTGGGACAGCTTTTTTACTGCTTTCTAAAACGGAGTTTTAGTACAAAATTTTTTATTTTTTACTAAAACTCCGTTTTAGAAAGTAATAAAAAAGCCGTCCCAAACGAAGCCTGAGTCATAAATCAAAACTTATGGCTTTGTTTGGGAAAGCTTTCTTAGTGCTTTTTAAAACAGATTTCTAGTAAAAAAAATTACAATTAAAAACTGCATTAGAAAGAAATAAGAAAACTGTTCCAAACGAAACCTAATTTTTAGATATATATGTTTCAATTGGCATAACTTTCTTATTGATTTTTAAAGTAACTTTTTAGTTAAAATCTAAAATTTAAAGTTTTTTAACTAAAAAAAAAACTTTAAAAAGTAGAAATAAAGCTATGCCAAACAAAGTTATAACCAAGTAAGACAGATTAAAATGATTAGATTGCTTTAAATACTCAGATTGATGGGCTACTGAGGCAGTACATTGAAATTGAAGACTCCTTCCTAGTCATGATTGTAGGAGAAATCACACCTACCTAAATTATAATTCATGCCTACTAATTAAAGACAATTCTATAAGGACGATATGATATATGCCAATAACTCAAGCTCAAACAGGAAGCTAATTGGATCCCAAAGAAGAGGTTATAGGTTTGACTACAATCAATGGACGAATTCGAACACCAGACGAAGAGACCCGTCCGAATTAGCTGCAATTTTACTGCCATTTTGTTGCGCTTTTGTAAAAGGGCAACAAATATTTAATATTTACTAAATAATTGAATATTTGTTGCGCTTTTGCACAAGAGCGGCAACAATGCAGTAAAAATACATTCATAATTGAATATTTGCCACCCTTTTATAAAAGCGTAGCAAATCCAGACGATTCTCTTCGTTTGATGTCCGCCATAATAACTTCTCCAATCAATGAGACCTTTTTTCAACTAAAAATTCTCAAGCTCCTTATTATCTGAAAATTGATATGCTATTAGCTCATGATAAATCAGTCCATCTTCGTTAGGTGCACACCAACATTCTTGGAAGAGTTCCCCAACTCCATTGCTAACTCTCCTACCCTCTTGGCCTCTTCCAATGCAGGTCCTATTACTTGGCTTTTCTCATTCAACAACTCGGGATGAAGAGAAGAACAGGATAAGCGTACAAGTGAAAAACAATTTACAAGAGGGGTAACTGGCTAGTGCCTAAATCGCATTCCAATCAATTGAGGTGAGAACTCACTAGGAAGATTGAAGACCTCTCTTGTATAAAAAACCAAATTCGCTAAGATCACAATTTAATGGGTGCTCAATCAAAGGATATTTATCTACAAACGTCAACTAGTATCAAAGAAAGTGATAGGCCGGTTCCTACTGAACCAACCCAACCCAACCGGCCCGTTCAGGGCCGGTTCGTGTTTCGCTTGCTGAATGAAAAAGTTCACCCCATTGATGAATTCATCTGTTAATGTCTTCCGACTTTGAGATAATCGGTTATACATCCAACTTCGTTGATTTCTAATATCCATAACCTATAAATAAGAGTAAAAATTTAATGGATTTATATATTTCTAATATCCATAACATAAAATTATGTTACACTTATTAATGAATTGTTCGCTCAAAGTCACAATACCCTCACTAGGTCTACTAACCACTAAAGCAAAAAGATATGGAGTAATGTTGATCTCCATAATCCAACTTTACCTTCAACTCCCTCTAGTCTTATCAACAAGAACAATACCATCAACAAAAAGCATGCACCAAGGTACATCCTCTAACAAATATCTAGTGCTAACAACCATGACTAAAACATAAAAAAAATAGACTAATGTTGATCTCCATAATCCAAGTTTACCTTCAACTCTCTCTCTAGTCTTATCAACAAGAACAATATCATCAACAAAAAGCATGCACCAAGGTACATCTTCTAGCTAATGTCTAGTGCTAACAATCATGACTAAAGCAAAAAGATATGGACTAATGTTGATTTCCATAATTCAAGTTTACCTTCAAATCCCTCTCTAGTCTTATCAACAAGAACAATATCATCAACAAAAAGCATGCACCAAGGTACATCCTCTAGCAAATGTCTAGTGCTAACAATCATGACTAAAGCAAAAAGATATGGACTAATGTTGATTTCCATAATTCAAGTTTACCTTCAAATCCCTCTCTAGTCTTATCAACAAGAACAATATCATCAACAAAAAGCATGCACCAAACTATCCTCTAGCAAATGTCTAGTGATAACAATCATGACTATAGCAAAAAGATATGAACTTAAGGCTAATCCTATATGTAATCCAACCGAAATAGCAAAAAAAATTGAAAACAAAAAACAAACCTTCGGTTCTCCTCGGCGGCGCGCGACTAGGCAGGAGAGAGGATGCGTGCGATTAGGAAGGAGGCTCGGCGAAGTCCGGTGACCGTCGACGGCGAAGTCCGGTGACCGTCGGCGATGTCTAACCACGGCGAGCGACGAACGGCGACGGGCGAAGCAGTCGAAGTGAGAGAATGTAAGGAAACAAATGACGGCCAGAGGGGTTCGGGTTCGCGAAATAGGGCTTTTACTGGCGGACGTTCCGCCGGTAATGGCATTAGTGACGTCGGTATAATTTCCGACGTCTAATCCGTCGGGTATATTTCATTGAGTTTAAATACGCCGGCGCAATTTCCGCCGGTAACATACGCCGTAATAGTTCCGCCGTAACGTGCGACGGAAATGGTTCAGACATCCCAATAGCGTCGAACGTTCCGGCCGAAAATGCGTCGGTAACTTTACGGCGTATTTTGCGCCGGAAAGTTTGACGCAAACTTTACGTTGGACAAAGCCGCCGGAAACTGCGCCGCTTACTACTGTCCATAATTTTCCGCCGAAAAATCCGACGGTATTTGCGTGTTTTCCCGTAGTGGTCCCGCCTACCCTATGGATGCTGCCCACTATAGTGGGTCCCCCGGCTAGGGTTTGGGAGAGAAATTTGTTTAGGAAAGTTTATGTATTAAATATCATGAGATGTTTTAGGTTTATGTTATGCTTGATTTGATTTTGATTGTGATTCTTTGACGTCTTGGACTCTAAACTACCTTGTCTAGAGATTTGGGAGAGACAATCCTCCTCTCAAATTGAGAATCACTTTTATCTTACTTTCGTGCATGTTGGCTTTGAGTTTCTTATTGCAATCCTTTGTTTAGGTGCTGATTTTTACCCAGCTTTTGCATCATTCTCGCTTTTTTACCAATTAGTGATAGATTTGCTTGCAAACTCAAATATTTCCCTTAGGGTTACTTGCGAACTCAAGCATTTCCTATCAGAAAGTTATACCAAACAAAGCTTATACCTAAGATAAGAAAGCTCTCATACGACTTTATTTAAAAAGAAAAAAGCTAGTAATATCACAACTTTGAAATATTTTATTTCTACAACTTATTTTATAAACTACTACGACCATCCATATGGATCCTAAGAGTACACAAAAATAAACTTAACTACTACATACTTTAAGAACACAAGTACATGGCTAACACTGGCAATGGATGTAACAAATATATTGTGCTATTTCTGTAGTATTTTGATCCGAAATAAAATCAGCTCAACGTTTATAGAGGTTAAGAATCCGCTACGCAGTGATGTTAAACTATGAGGAAGGCACACATGCGCAGACTTAACCATGATAATATACTAGGCCTTGGAAAAATAAAACAACGAAGCTGAAGATACTTATTAAGAAATGAACACTAGTAATGAAATTCATGTTCCAAGCCGATAGGAAACACTTGAAGATTTCAAGTAAATCCTATCAATTTTGAACAAAACAACAATAAAACTCTTCGAAACTCTAATGAAAACCAGAAAAATATTAGTTTTTATTGCAATAAACAAACTAACTGAAGGAAATAACAAGATAGAATTGATCTTCTATTCGAGAGGAGAACTATCTCTCCCAAATCTCCAGACGCCGCTGGAGCCCAAGAAAAACCTAAGAGATCTCAGAATTCAGTCAAATTCAAGATGCCCTAACCCTAGGAAAACAAACTATTTAATGTATATAATAAAAAAGGAAATCTCTAAACAATCCCTACATTCAAAATTCCCTCTAACTCCCTAAAAAATCCTTCATAAATAGCTTTTTTGGATCATGCGGCTAGTGCGGACGCGCCGGAAGAGTTCCGCCTCTGTTACATTGAGCCGGTCCCATATCGACCGGCTGGACTGGTCTAAAATAAGCACTGAAGATATAATGCAACAAAATCATCCAGTAAAAATTAGAAAGAATCAAACTCAATACATATAGTTTGTTAAATTTGTCAGGACATATAAGGATAAACACACAAGGTTTCAGTCGAGGTTAGGTGTCCCTACTAGTTTCAGTTAAAAGGAAAATTGCTTTACAAACAACTCCAAACATTTAATCACAACTGTTAATGCTGGCAGAGTAAGATGCACGAGCAAAACCTGAAAATCTAGAGCAACTGTCTTTTAGCAAAGCTCGTGGGTTTCCTTGCTCAACCTGAAGGAAAAGTTACAGTTATAGTATCAGTATAATTCATCAGTGGCATTAAAATTCAACGTTTCACAAACCAATTCAAGGACGACATTATTCATAGAATAATGGTGGTATGGAAGAGCAATTTCTAGGAGAAGAATCAAATAAAATATATATATTCAACTAATCGGATTATACATTTAAATTATAAACATGTAACATTTTGGATAATGAAGCAAGAGGCATGATACTGCAGCTGGTCCCAGCATTAAAAATTAAAATGCTAGAGAATATCCCTTCATTCAGTGATGTTAATATGCAGACGAGTTTCTCAAGCTTTTAAATGAAGAACGATACCTTTTTTGGGTTCCAAATGTCATTGCTTTTACTATTTTTGGGATTTCTATTGGTATACCATCATATATATTTATATTTGCTGGCATACATGCAGCTCTTCTTGATTTGTTGGTTAGGAGTTTGGTTCCCAGCTAAGAGATTGTGGGTTTGAGTCTCATGTGTTGTGTACGTGTTTGGGTGCTACACCTAATTCTCCCCCCCCCCCCCCCAAAAAAAATAAAAATATAAAAAAATAAAATAAAATTACTGGAATACTTTATAATTATTGATATACCACTCTATCATACTAAATCTTTGCTTATACAACAACAACAACAACAACATCAACCTTTATTCCACTACATGGGGTTGGCTACATAAATCTTTTTTTGCCATGGTGTCCTGTTAAAAGTCAAATTCTCATTTAAATCTTTGCTTATATATCACAATAAATAGTTGTTAAGGTGGCGTATAAGAAAGGATTTAGTAGAATAGGAACAAAGAATTGGGCTGCATAACAGGAAGTTCCTCTTTATAATTAGTATTAAAAAACAATGGAAGATATGGAACTCAATTATAACACGATGGATTGTTGCAATGCTAGACTTTAAGAGACGTGCCTACACATTGAACAGGCCATAACAAGCAATATTTTGTTGAAAACGAAAAAAAAAAATTATGGAAAAAAATCCGGATTTGACTTATTCAAAACATATTCTTTAAGAAATTCTCTTGCAAGAACCAAGAGGAAAAATATAGAGAATGCTTACCAAGGTTCCATTGTCAAGAACTAGAATGTAGTCCATATTTAACACTACAGAGATTCGATGAGCTATTGTGATCACTGTCATGCCTCTACATTCATTCGAGATAGTATTTTGTAGTACGGACGCTGTCTGTGTGTCAACATTTGCAGTGCATTCATCCAAGAACAGTATCTGCAAGTAAACAAGTTTCTTATTAATATACTAAGCAGAGATTTATCCGAATATTTAGCCACTATTTATTATGACGTGCCTCTTTTTTGTTGTATGATTACCATTTAGACCATTTAAGAGAATTAAACCATCAAAATTCTTTTTTTTTTCTTTCTATAAAGTACTAAACAATTTTGCCACTTTTCTTGTAAGCTGTAGAGCAACTTGTTTTCTCATAAGCTAATAAAATATTCTCATCACTTTTTCTCTTGCGGTTCATTTGCAATGTAGGTATTACTTGTGATTGAAAACAATAGCATACAGAGATAGCAGTTATAGCTATGGATAATGACCAAGGCTTTGTTTGAGAACCTCAACTATTAGCCTCTTTCGCCACCAGCTTATTTCAAAAGTCTCAGAGAGAAGGCATCATCAATGCGAGATAGAGGATACAGAAATGTCATTATAACTACTACAAGAGAAGGTCAAATTTTACAGGAATATAAACCAATGTGATCTTAACAAAAATAGCTAGTTTGAATTGGTATAATGGCTGATCTAAAGGATATTTTGGAATGTCAAAAACTTCTAAAGTAGATTCGGACCAGTCCTGCAGGTATTAAGTCAACTGAATACATGAAGCACTTGGGTTTACATGGATTGATTTATTGAATCTTCCATTACTTAATTTTTAAATGATTATAAATAAGTATTACTTCATTAAGTGCATAAATTTATAGAATTTCAGTTACCGGTTTGGGTGGAGATTGGACTTCTTAGGAAACTGGATGTGCCAGGTTTGGACACGAAGTGCAAGCTCAAAAAGCCCAGACAAGGATAGACTTGGGCTTCGTTTGAGATGACTTTCTTTCTGCTTCTTAAAGCAGCTTCCTAGTACAAAAATTTTAAAAAGCAATAAGAAAATCGTCCGAAACGAAGCCTTAGTCCTAGCTGAGATAAGCAAGATCAGCTATAAGCCTGCTCAACCATTGCTCAGACAATTGTCAAAAAAGGCATAAGCAAGTTGACTATGTCCTTCTAACAAGCCCGTACACCTCCATTTGGTTGCTTGGAATTTAAGACATACATTGTGAAAAAAGTAAAGTAAAATAAAATTTGTTAGTTACATCATTTAGTTCTAATTAGAAATCAATATTGAATGCATCCATTTATTTTAAACTCCACAAATGCTCACAAAAATCTCTCAAATGTACTGATTTTTTTATTCCACACAGAAGGAAAGAACAAATTATCATATTCTAAAACATATTTTCTATCTACAAAGAACAAAATGAGCTCTAAATAAATTTGCTAGCATATTAAATGCATCCATTCTCACATTGTATCCATTATAGATGTTATAATAGAACGGAAAAAAGCATGATGAAGAATATTAGCTGAGCATACAAGTTGATAATGAGAACAATTAGTTCAATGTAGATTAATTGACCAGTTTCACCTTGGAAGATTTCAAAAGGGCACGGGCAAGGCATATAAGCTGACACTGGCCAATAGAAAAGGTAACTGAGCTTTCTTTCACCTGAATATCAAGGCCCCAGCAGATTCAATTAAAGTTCTTATATGAACTTTCTCAAGAATTTCCCACATTTTTTCCTCACTCGTCCCACCCGACGGGTCCAGGTTATCCCTTCAAAAGAAACAGGAATAAATCATCCAATAAGTTTGAACCCATTGAGAGAAAAAGCTTCAAAGCTGCCCCTTTCAACAAGGAATTTTAATATTGCCAAAATGAGCTTCCATGAGCCGAAAATGCAACAAAAATTTAGAGTGCATGCACATCGATAATTGGAATACCTTAATGATCCCTCAAAAAGGAATGGGCTTTGTGGAACTACTGCAAAACTTTGACGAAGTTCTCTCACAGCAACCTCAGCCACATTTAGGTTGTCTATGAGAATGCGCCCATTACAAATGGGAGTTAGACGAAAAAGGGCATTTATCATGCTTGATTTCCCAGCTCCTGTTCTTCCAACAATTCCAACCTGAATACACATACAATCGATGATATGAAGTGTATTGTAATGTGAACAGATATATTGTTAGAAAGAAATGAAGTGGAAAATGTTTGTAATTCAAACCTTTGCATCGCACAAACCTGCATGCCAGCATTGATTTTAAATGACAGATTATTTAAAGCTGCTGGTAGTGAGGGCTTATATCTTAGTGTAACATGTTCAAATTCAATCTGCCCATGGGATGGCCAATCTAGGTGAGGAGATACTGATCCACATTGTTCTTCTTGAGGAATATCAATGTACTGGAGAAAGAAATGAGAGTATAATTGACAAATTTTCATGTCAATGAACAAATAACATAGTCATTCGAGTACCTGAAGCACCCTCTCAACAGAAACCATCTCTTTCTCGGTCTCCGTGAAGCTTGTAAGAAAGCTACTTAGTAAGGATACGATAGGAGAAGCATAAGAAAGAGCCAACCCAACCTGAGAATAATCATCAATTGTTGGCATGAAAGTTTGAAAAGAAAGTATTAAAGACAAAATCATACAAATGCCAAGGAAGTGACATCTAGGGCATGTAAGCTTACCAGTCCAGGCGTCCCAAGCTTAAAAGGGAAATCACCAAAGTTGCCAATCACTGCCATTAGGGCGATGAAAGAAATAATAAATGCTGCCAGCAACTAAAGCACAATGTTATTGAAGCCAAGATAAACATAGAGACTATACAAATTTAAAATATCAATATTACACTTGCTTCTGTAACCTTCAAAGAATTAAATAAGCATGAAAGATGAATCCAGTGCTCATATTTGACTAAATAAATAACGCTAGTGGATGAGCACCCTTGCGAGTACTTAAACATAGCTTCACTGAACACCCCTCAAATTAAACTTTCATTAAGAAGACCCTTGAAAAAAACAGCTTAAATTGTAGACATCCTACCCAGACCCTCTCCTTAAATTTCAACAATAACTTAAACATACAGGACTTAGGTAAAGGGTCCCAACATGCAAATATCAATTTATAAAATTAAAAAGACCTTTATTGAAGTTTTCTAATTCAAGAGAAAAAATATCTCTACATAGGCTGATGGGGACATCAGATCATCATGGAAAGTTTACCAGCAACGTGGCCGCCGATCTACGGCCACGATCGAGTCTTTATATTTTTGAGTCGATGTATTTTATTTTCATGCATTTTATTATTTGCTTATGTGTGTTTTATTATTTCCCGTTGTACCCTTTTTTATGGGAGTTGTCATGTGTAAGCCTAGGGCATTTGTGTCATTTTATTTGGAGTCTTTTGTATGAGGCTATTTAAAGCCCCCTTTGTATTATTTTGAGGTTAATGAATGATTATTGGAGAATTTTGTTTTCTTGCTTGGAGCATTGTGAGAACTTGTGAGTTCTAGTGGAGAGAGCTTCCATGGGAGAGGAAGAGGATTTGCGCAATACCCACCAACCTAGATAAGTCGGGTTCGTTGTTTCTTCAATTATTTTGTTTTCTTCTTCTTCCCATCTTCACGACCAACCACCCACCCTCCACCACCGAAACCCACAGCCACCTCACCCGATCCCCCACCCCCTTTCCGAACCCCACGGCCTCCCCACCCGAATCCCCTTTTTTTCACTAAACCGCCGGCCACCTCCTCCCTAACCACCGGCCATCTCTTCCCTAGTCCACCGGCTGTCACCTCACCTCCCTCCTTATTTTATTTGTTTCCTATTATGGTTTATGTTATTTTGGGATATATTTGAATTCAAATTTCAAATATTTGAAATTCAAAATATTTCCTAATATGTAAACTCTATTCTAGGAAAGTTCATTATTGAGATCCTATTTGAAATTTCATTAAGAAAGGACTAAATCAAATCTGTCCAATCTTAATGTTTTAAATTAAGAACCCTGCTAACCCACCTAAATTTCTCTCCATAATTTTCTCCCTTCCCTGGATGCCGCCGGCTCCCCACCTTTCACCATGAGGAATTAATTTCTTTATTTCCTAAACGTCACCTGCAAGCTTTAGGAAATATTTTAAACCTCCTTAATCATCTCCTACCCGTTAGCCCCTCTTTGCCATATCCAGCCAAGTGATTTCCCCAAAACAAAGGAATTGCTTCAGCATTTCACGCCTCCCTCATCTCCATCCCGCCATCTTTCCTTAGCCGCCCCATCTCCCAATTACTCCAAGGAAGATTCACGCCTAGCTCTCTCCCGATACTTCCAAACTCCCCCACCCAAAATCTGAGATTTGCTTTCTCAGATTTTGATATTCAAATCTGAAACCGTTTCAGATTTTGGAATTATGCTTTAAACTTTTGCCTCCTATTCATTCGCAAGGAGAAACTTCTTTCTCTTGGTACTCACTTGGGAGGCGGATCAAAGACCAAGGAGACTCTACTTCCAATCACCAAGGAATGATGGAATCCATTTGACGAGTACTTCGACGGCATCAAGTGACAGATCTCTCCGTCTCCTTAAACAAAGGTTTGCTCCTTTCCACTTGTACCAAATTTCTTCTAACTCTAAATTCTCAATTGGTTAGATTGTAGTCACAGAAGCTCCTTCAAATTGCTCTTGCCAAGCTTAGTCATTTGTAGGAATTGAGTGTAATCTTCTATGCATCCTACGTCTCGTTGTTAGATTAGGGATTTAATTTGAAAACTACTATTCGGTATTGTTTTTATTTTCTCAATTATCTTGATGGTTCAAATTCGGAGCA